>NQII01000527.1:93327-208845 GCA_002778355.1 Clitarchus hookeri | reverse complement strand
ATAAATATGTTTTTTCTTTTAATTTACAGTTTTATTTATTTACTGTCAGTAAAATTATGTTAAACACAGAATAAAAATTAGGTGACACCTAAGAGAATACAAAGAAAATATTGAGTTTAATGTAAATTTTTAGGAATTTGGGGCCCTTGGCGGCACTTTAAAAATATTTCTTAAAGCTACTTATTGTCTTTTCAATTAATATTTAGATTTCTCCTGGTATTTTTGTACATATTCTACTATAATATGTTAAAAAACTTATTTTTTAATCACCTTTGATAAATGGTCAGAAAATCAGTAATTTTGCAAAATGTCAGGTAACGGGGGCACCTCAATCCCTTCACGCAAATAACTCTAATTTGGTATGTTTTCATATCAACTATAGACACAACTTTTCGCAACTATTCCATTTCGATTAGAGTATTTTTTTTTTTTCGCCTAGTAAGTTCACTCCACCCTAATGCACATGCAGTGAGGTGGCTTATAAATTACTCAACTTTGTTTCTTGACTACAGATAATTGTGAGGTCTCTGTTGGGAACGAAGCATGAATACCAAACTACTTTGCAAGTGGTTTATTTGTAGTGACCGGGTAATCAGCTAGCATGCAGATGTATTTTTTACGAGCATGGAAAAAACAAAAGTGACATAGAGTCGAAAACAATGCTAGAGTGCTCAGCTGAGCAGGGTGGCTAGTGTCCATGTTGTAATGAATAAACCAATCCTGATTGGTAGCAAGGCCGTATTTATTTTAGGAATAATGGTAGGGGAGGGACTTGAATGCACAAAGCCGGCCGGCCCCACACTATACCTAATTTATAGATACGACGGGAATAGGCAGCTGATTACGTTATAAAAAGTCGACAGAATGCACAAGTACTCACAGGATAGTACTCAGTTGGATAAATGTAATCGTATCTTATATGTAGGCCAATTGTGGTGCATCCGAAAATTACAAAGTTTTCCCCCCCTGAAAACTGTATTTAATAAAGTTTCCGAGTACAAGTTGTATTAATATGAGTAACGTCACTGCTTATGTATGTAAAACAAGGTATTCACATGTTCTGTGCGCCAGACATTTTCACCACTCACTACAACATTAGCAACCTATTTAAATATTTTGCTCTAACAAGTATAATAATCTTCTGTAATTATACAAGTTTTTACAATTAGATGGTCAAAAGAAGACAAAAATATAACAATATTAAAAATAAGGCTTTTATGTGTATATGTTAAAAACACTTATGCTACACAGCTTCAATTATCTACTTTGAAAACCAATCAATATGATTGGCAAACCACCACAACCAATCAACTGCACTGTGCAGTTACTTTCGTATTATTGCTTTAAGACAAGCAGATTATAGAAAAAAATTACCCATTTTTTAAAGATGCAACCCTAACACGATACGAGAAATGTCAGTTTTCCTTTTTAAGCCTCTGCCTCAGTTGCCCCCTCTTCCATCAAGCTAATCCAAGTCACCATTAGTTCCCAGGGGCTACAGCGGTGCAATGGTTAAACTACTTGCCTCCCACTACGGCGAACTGGGTTTGATTCCTGGCAGAGTCCCTCCCGGATTTTTGCATGTGGGAATCACGCCGGACGATGCCGCTGGCCGGTGAGTTTTCTAGGGGATCTCCCGTCTCCCCCACACTTGCATTCTATCACCGCTACATACTCACCTTGCTTCTCCATCATCGGCTCTCAAGACCTCAGTGTTAAGAGCTGCCCATCCACCCACCCACTCACTCTCTCACCACCAGTACAGCTTTGCCTCTGGCACCCACATACAGGCAAGCCTACCGGCAAGTAAGCCTGCCACCACCTGGTTCCAGGTAACCTGTGCTGCATGCGTGCCTGCCTTGGCGATCTGCTTATGCCTTTCCCCTGCAGGCAGGTGTATTGAATGCGTGCAGCAGGCAGGGATGACAAGCTCTCACCCTTACTCTGCTCTCTTACTCTCTCTCTCTCTCTCTCGACCCCGGTCAGATGGGTAGGCATTCTAATCGCTCGGCACTCTCAAGCATCTGCACCATAGGCCTGGTAGTACTCCGCGTCATCACATTATCTTTTAGTTAACTTTCATTAAAAATGAGTTCTCATAAAATTATTTTACAATTTCACTTCAGTTTCACGAAATTCAATAACATATTTTTTACTTTCATTTCGTTAAACAAAAAGTCACATTCCAAACCCCTACTACTATAAATAGCACAAATTATATTTAATATTAAATTAACTGTACCTTAGCAGTTCAGTTTAATGTGCCTACCACAAAGTACTGTGAAACTGAACAGTGTCTAGTTTCTGTATCGCAAATAATTTAGGGCCAAACTATATTCTAATTGGTTAAGTTCAGCAATGTTGTCCCACTCACTTCCTTAGTTGGGCTGGAAGCTCCATGACACACAATATCCACCAGAAGGGAAGTGTCAAACAGCAGCATGACGTGGTTGGCTGCCTGTGGGTAGTGTACATGACTTACGCCAAATGCTGCCACTACATGCCTGTGGACGGCCTTGTACGTCTCCAGCCTCGCACTTAACTCTGCATGAGCAAACAACTTCAGCAGAATGTCTGATGAATGCCTCCGTATTTCATCATCCAAATGCCAGCTGGAAAAAAATACAATATGTACAAAGTACAAAATTACCTCCTAGACGTAGATAAAGAAACAAAATACATTTTTATGAAAACAGAATGGAAACAAATTTAGTTTCTCCAACTATTTTTGTGAAAACACAAAAATAGTAATAAACAAATGCTACTAATATTGATAAAAACTACAAAAATATACTAAAAACTTTGTGCTCGAGTCTACACATAGTACTGCCAAAATTTCTGCCGAATTCCTTCTGAAATAGTTTTTCGAATAACTATTACGAAACTATGATGAAAAAGTTAGCTCTTAATGTAAAAACTTGAGAGCTGTCAATTCTGAAATAAGCATGGGCAATAAAAGCCATACAGTCCTGCAAGTGACGAATATAATAACTAGTTGGACAATTACCATATTACTCGATTCTAAGCAGCATATTTTTTCCGAAGTGTAGCAGTACCAGCCTTTAAAACTTCTTTATTTATGCTTATTTGGTTTGAGCTGGATACTTAATTATTTATGCCAATAATTTAAAGCCCCCTACCCTAAGAAATAGATAGTATTGTATTTTAGGATATCAGCTCAAAATTATTATTTATTTTATTTGTTTACATTTTCACACATTTTGACAGTTCTATTATTTTAGTTTATTTTCTACATTGACTGGTCTCACCTATCTTTCCAAGTGTTAATATTTTATTGCAGTTTTCTCTATGCACATTACATGGTGTTATCAATAAAGTTTTTCCACGGAGAAATTAACCAAATTAAAGAATAATAAGTACGTGTCACGTCTCAGGAAGTGACTTATATCTGGGACTATCCCGTTTTAATAAGTGTCATCGTGAGAACCCCGAGGACTCTCTTTAGACGCCACGTAGAGCGGTTCGACATCACTTTGGCTCCAGCAAAATTGCCGCAAATTTTGCTTAAAACCACCCATCATAAGCTAGAAAGGTGTTGAGAGGAGTCTTGGTGATTAAATATGCGGGACATGTTTCAGAAACGGCCTGAAACAGCATTGATTTCAGTTTTTGAGTGCTTCAAAACTGAGTGAGCTGTCACCTCCACTACTAGTCCAACTTAAGTATGAATACTTATGGGTACCTACAATCAAGGCCAGGGTCAACTCGGGTCGAAGTCGAGTTCACGGACATTCAATATGGTGGTCGTATTCAATAACGTAATCTTTCCTAATTTTTTTTATATTTTTTGTGAATTTTCTTATTTTTAATTTTAAGGTTGTCTGCACGGGGTCAAGGCCATTGGACCAAGGTCACCCATGTCCAAAATCGTTGTCGGCTTAAGTCACAACATGACTGTGGTTGGTGCCTGGCTCCTCTACCGGGTGCTGTGTCCTAGCTCTCTCATAATAAGGTACTATTGTTCCCTTAACTGAGATGTTCGTGGTATGGACACAGAGAGCACCAAATCAAGATGTCCCATTTGAGCTATGCGAGGAGTCTGCACAAGTCCGAAAAATCTCTGCGAATTGACATATTTTACAAGAACACTTAATTCAAAGAAATAGTTATTGCTTACAACCTATTAATTTAAAGAAACTATAAATATATTAAACAATTTCACTGTTTCAAAGTAAGAAGTTTTTTTTTCAGAAATGCATGGATTGTTTGGTGGTTATTTGACTTATATCAATGGGAATGATAATGTTTGTAGGTGATACAAATTTAAAGGGTCTTGATAACATTAAATATATTTGGTCAAAGACATACAATTTTATGAGGGGACGGTGATCTACCGGTTATCTTCCCCCTACAGCAAGCAGGAGTTCCGATTCCTTGCCGGTGGATTTTCTCGGGTGCTGTAGTTTCTCCCGGCATTGCAATCCGTCGCTGCCTTGTCTCCACCTCATTTCATCCTCATAAACCCTTTAGACCTCAACTGCTATGCACTGCTTAAATCTCTCACTGTTGTGTTTTTTTCTGGGCAGACAGCACAAAATATTAAATAACTATTTAATTTTCTCAACAAGTTTTCTGTATAAAAGTACCCAACATACTAAATTTAAAAAAAAAGTCTCACAAAGTAAAATGACAGAAGCGTAATTCATTTTTCAGTTTGCAGCGGTGACGTCCGCGTCTGCATCAAAACCTAACTGGATTACACTCACTGGGAGCCGAGCTTGACGTAACGCGCCTAACTCGGCAAACATCAACAAACCAGTCTCCTCCATCAGTAATAATAACGTATTCTAATGTATGCACAGTATTTATTTTGCAGCAAACAGCGAAGTCATCTTGTAGGGCAGGGGCAGTGGGAAGACATAGGCTTAGAAAATAACGTTTGTGTATACTGAAATACTCATGGTTATCTTTGACCGATGCAAACAAGTTTTAATAACACCGCTTTTTAAATTTAGCAAAGCTTAGTATAGTTGGTCTGTATTAAAAAAAAAAAAAAAAAAAATAGGCGACACAAAAACACAAAAAAAGTCACTGAAAAATATAATATTTTTAGTGTGTAAATGTCCAACCACGATGATGCGAAACCACAAACACGAGGTGCGATAAATTGCAAAATCGTAAATACAATACCGGAAATAATCCGGCCCGGAGGACCAAAATGTTATTGCCACAAAGACAAACTGGACTGTAAACTCGAATTACTTTGGATGTGAAATGAAAATATTGATTGGAAGTGAGGCTGCCCGATTGACTCTACTCACGGCCATGATGCTTAACTAACAACTGACTGCCTCCCTTCTCTTGGTGGCCCAGGGTTGCCAATTCTGTGATCCAGTGCTGGATGCAGTTTTGCCAACTGCGAAAACCATGAGAGGTGGCAACGCGAGAAATTCAAATATCGAATGTGTCCAGCATGTGGGAGGAAGTCAGTAGACACATCAGATTTGTCCAGTACACACACAGACAGTCACTGACACACGAAAATGGAGTATTCACATATTTACAGGTCAAAACAGCAGTTACAAGCAGTGATTTCTTTTCTTTTCAAATGTGCTAATTTTATCGTTAACAGCCTATACCACTACTCAAGACCAAAAGTATACCTGTAGGCTTTGCTGAAATATACGTCAATAGCATGCTTCACCACACTCATGTTTTCATGGACCGGGATGCTAAGAAGTGCACTGTCCACTGCAGAAAGGAAATCTCTTCCACTCAGTTCACTTGAGCTTTTTAGCAGTTTGGCAGTTGTCTTCAGAGAATCACAAAATTTTGTGGCATCTGAATACAAATGTAGTTTCTCCTGTATGTGCGAGTCTGAAAACATCTGTAAAAAAATTGTTGCATTTACAGTATCACAAAACGTAGCTAAACCTGATTCTGCAAATATTCATCACCACTAGTACTAAATTCATGTACAGGATGTTTAAAAAATTACAGTACGTAAGGGTAGTCAGGTACCTTAAATTTTTGGCAAACAATTCAGGTACTGGGAATAACAGACAAACCAAGAAGCTATTAACAAGCTTTCCTTTCAAAATTTGTCTGACTTGGTTTCTAATACAGTAAGTCAAAGCATATAATACAATGCGAGAGTTCCCTTAAAATTGCTCCACAGTAAACAAATTGACAGGTTTATGTTAAACTTTAAACTAAACACACACACTTATGTTAAGATACACATTGTTAATTAACCTTTAAAGGTGACAATACCCAACAATCTGATAACATATATTTCAAATCCAAAAAGACCATAAGAAAACTACTTCACTTACTTCATGGTCAATTATTAAAATGTTCTTGAAAACTTTCTCGAACAAACAAAAAGCACTACTCTTAATTGTTTTCTTTATAGCTATAGGCACGTAATCTTATTTCTTACTAGTAGCTCTTTGACAGCCATATTCAAAAAAATTACATAATTACTTTGATGAACCAGTTGTCATCAAACACAAATACATCTTCCCAGCTGGTCTTTCAAGGAAACATGTACATAGGATGATATTGATAATTACAATTTTACAATACACCCACAACATTATACGAACTTCATAAAAATATTTTATAATTGTCTTTGCTTAGCTGCAAGCACGAAGAATAGTCTAACTAAAGAAAAAACCTGTTCACTTCCTGATAAAACAGTGTTACTACAGTCAAATATAGCAATAGTTGTGATTATTCACTTATACGTATACTTTAAGCTGAGCACTTTTGAAAGCCCTGCTAAGATATACATGTATGCATATTGTGTATTCTTACACCATGTGTAAAATTATCACAGACACGGGCCTGATCACCTCAACAACCTGGGTCGGTTTAGGAGCCAAGCCTTTCCCTCCCCCCTTTGGAGCAGTTGCTCCATTCATGTGGTAATATAATGGCTGGAGCCCTTCCCTAGTAACTCTATCAGTCAACTTTCAACCCATGGAGGTACCGAGAGGGCAGTGGGGCGAGCATGGGTAGTGGTGAATGCAATTGTGATATTAGATCGCTTAGCTAATGGCTATACCAGGGGAATGATAGGTGGTGCTTAATGGCTGTAACTGGAGTAGGCCTAGTGGGCTCAGGGTGGTGCTTAGGCAGCATAGGCAGCAACGGTGATACTGGCCTCGGTAGGTTGAAGAAGTATCCTCGGTGGAATGCTGACCCTGCCAAGCTGCTGATGCTGCCGGTCCATGATGGTTGCTGCCAGGTGGAAGTGGTTGTGACAGTACCGGATTGTTGACTATCAGCTTCCTCACACAAGTGAGTTGAGTATATACCATTTGACAGTCGGCTCCCTGATCCACTCCCTGCTCTATAGTGGTGCATGTGGCAAGGTAGTGGCTCAGACTTAGGCAAACTGTGGTAAGTGGAAAAGGTGGCCTAACTGCGTGCAAAGGAAGGGCAGGCCTTCCAGAGAGCTGGAGCCTCTCTCTGATGCCAATGCCCAGAGATTGGTTTACTCCTCAACAGAAGACGTCCCTCCACCTGCCGGTCGCAAGCCCCGCTCCCCGACTCAGTGATGCTTAGAGATGCAGACCAATATCGCTAGTAGCAAGACACTCAGATGAGTCGACTAACATTTCCAACTTGGGGGAGATGCACGTACCCCTAGGGGTGGCGGGAGACCTCGCTAGCCTACTCCCCAGAGAGCCCAGAGAAGCAGCGTTATCACTGGTAACTAGGTCTCCTTTGAGTAGGTATTGTAGTGAGGGTTTTCTGTCAGCCTGAGTGTTGCCCAGAGAAACAGCATTATCGCTGGAAGCAGATGCCCAGATAGAGGTAGATAGTGGTTCCCAATGTGGCTAGTGTACACCTGAAGGGCTTTGGGTCTCAGACCTTGTGCGAGTCCGAGAGGATGGCAGATCGCTGGGCAGGTAAACATAACGGTAATCTATTGAGGTATGGTTTATATGGATTTATTCAGAATAAGAAAGGAATGAGTCGATACCACATTTTCTTGACACTCAATACCAGTATCGATACCAAAACATTATCACAATGCTCAATATCGATTCCTGAATACCAAATCTAAATTGTGTCCTCAGGTAATCTATCACATAAAGAAAAAACTTCTTGACTTGAATACCAATTTTTCTTGGAATTGGGTGTTTCAGAACATAACTTGGCTGCAAATTTCGCAGTGCTTTGCAAATTTTCTTACAAGTACATGAACACAAAATAACTCGAATTAGAAACAAACTTTTATTACCTTGCAATATTTAAATGTCTTAATAAGACTAACCATAAGTACATGAATATAAAACGACATAGGTGCAGATTTTACTTAGGCTTAAAATATTTCAATTTTTTTTAAGAAAATCAACCGTGAAAAGTAATAAAACAAGTTGACTTAATTGCAGTTTCTACAAGGTCTTGTAATATTTTAAATTTCTAGAAGACTAACTTAATAAAAGCATATGAAAACAAAACAACTTGGCCAAGAAAATTGCTCATTTTAATACACAGTGTTGTTGACACACACTGAAACCCACATTACACTTGAAACAAACGGTGTACGGCCTGTAATTTAAACATCCTTAGCCAATGATAAACCACCAACACCATCCCCTTTGAGTCTATAGCATCTCATTTCCACAGTGAAAGCTGTAATCAAACTTTGAGGAAAATTACTGTAATGTTTGTATACTAAAACATTGGATAACCTAGAGTGAATTGAGTGACATACGCTGCAACCAATGCCACTGTTCTCTCTTTCCGTCCAGTCCAGCGCTTGGCACAAGGTGTGGTCTTGCTTCCTCCTCTTACATGCTTGGCAAGGCGGGAAGTGGTTACCTAGCGACTAGAGCGACATCCTCATATATTATACCTATCTCTCTATCGGTCGGCGGATATCGGCTACCCTCAGGTATGCTCAACTGCAGTTGTCATGGCCACACTCAATGTCGCTTCCTCCGCTTGCACGTCTGGCGAGAGGGGAAGTGGTTGCCTAGCAACTAGAGCGACGCCCTCGCATTATATATATATCTCTTAAGGTCAGCGGATATTGGCTATCCTCTGGTATGCCCAGCTGTAGTTGTCATGGCCACGCTCAATGTCACTTCCTCCCCTTACACGACTGGCGAGAGGGGAAGTGGTTGCCTAGCAACTAGTGTGCCATCTTCACATCATTTCTCTCCTAGGCCAGCGGATGTCTGCTACCCTCGGGCTTGCTCCTTTTACATGCCTGCGAGAGGGGAAATTGTTGCCTAGCTACTACCACTGCACCCTTCCCACTTTCGTTTCTTCCCCTCCCACTTGTCCCTCTTGTTTCGATGTGGCTGGAGTTACAAACAACTTGTAGCCAGGTTTCCAGTTTTCACTATTTAAAAATTATTGTGCGATTGTTACGCGGTGGCAATAATTATTCGATAAAACACAGTATGCAAATATTATGGAAATTTTGTAATTTTGTGATTTATGAAAGAAAAAAAAAAATTGCATGGTAAATATCTTTAGCACAATGTTAAAATTTGATACTTTCTTAATGCTACTCGCTTCCTGTGTTATACAGGATGATTCGTAGGGTTCAAGTTACCTCTCTGGCGCAGACTACTGGCGCCTTGGGTGTCGAGGATTGAAACCTCGGGAACGGCTTCTTCTCCTCTGCTCTGCTCTATCTCGCTCTGCTGCCTTATGGGCAATGCGTCGTCAAGGGCAATTTGGAGGCTTATTATACTCTGTCATACCAGGGTGGTTGTCGTCCTCTGCGGTGGGGGAGGGGTAAGAGGTGTCACTGATCTTACCAGAAGAGAGGTGGGTCTGCAACTGATGGCAGCTGCAATATTATACGTGGTGTATCAAGGCTGTGGTCCCTCCTTCCGTTCCAGGGGGACACAGTAATTACGACACAATCGGCTAAATGAAATTTAATAATGGTAGGAGTCTTCCCTAATAAATACGCCAGTTGGGCTATTGATCACACAAATTATTTTATTAGTCACAACAGACAACAAACGACCTGTCTTTACCCAAAAGGTTAGGAACTTTAAGGGCAGGGACCAATACCAATATGTGTCAGAAAGAATAGCTCTCTGCGTACCTGTGCAGGTCTCCAAGGATGATTGGTGTCAGACTAATACTCTGGGCGCTCCTAGAGAGACGGATGCCAACACTTAGTCGATTGTTGCTCCTGCTGGGAGTGGCTCTGGCAATAGGTTGAGGTTAGATCTGCCCTTCTCAGGCTCTAAGCTGAGCCTTGTGGCCGTCTAGCTGGCGGCTTCCTCTGGCTCTGGAACTCTTTGGTGGTATGGCAGTCCTAGCTGGTGGCTTTCTTCGGCTCTGGAACTCTTGGTGATCACTCCTGTGCTGGTCCAGGGACTCTGGCAGACAACCTCTTCCTTGAGATTGCCAACATCAACTGGAGTTTGGACAGTGCATCACTGCATATATCTTTGCGTCAAACATCGCGCACCGCCGCCACGAGCGCTGAGTGCAACTCCTTCCTTACTACTCTGCAGCGTGGCTGTGTATGCTCGCTGCCGGGACATCCAGCCTCACGGCTTATGCACCTTGCTAGGCTACTAGGTTACGACGGGTTGCATCAATGCCCGCTCAGGCGTGAAACACACGGACTTGTGCTACTCTCTCGTCGGTAGTGTTGGCTTGCGATGCTGGAGGTATGACAGCGGTGCTTTAGAATATGCAGCACACATAATTCTGATATTCTCATGTGATAATAGATACTATAAAGTATTGATGGTATCGATCGAGGTATCGCAGTATCGAGAATCCCATACCTAGAATAAATCACATATAATCCCAGTCTGTGCACAGGACACCAGTAGGGTGGGGGTGACCTGACAGCCAAAGAGGTCAATGACTCATGTGGGAATGATGGGGTTGTTGCACTACGAGCGACGTCTATATCACAGACTAGCCTCACACAGCCATGGCCCTCTCCCAAGAAGAGCATTAGGCCGTACAGACCACAGGCACCTCTCCTACTGCGATGCCTAAGGATTGGCATGCAGGCTGCCTGCTGGCCGTCAAACCGCATGAAACCCTGGCACGCTGCCACCCCTCCAACCGCTGGCCACGGAGGGCAACGCAACCCAGCGCTTGGTCACCTTCTGCTATCTCTGCCGATGTCCCCCCACTTCTCTCTCCGGCTCCCCGTGCTGGCCCTGTGTATAGAGTATACATAGGACCTGCAGTCCTTAATTCGGGGCTGACTCTCACAGCTGTTGTGCAGAATGTCACTCTGCCCGGACGCACAAAGAAGCCATTAACGTCAGTCATTTTCCTTCATCATCTCTCTATATTTGATCTATTCCTTGCACAAGAGTCAGAGTTCCACCAGCCTAAGGTTACCCTTGTCCCACGTGCCACCGCATCTTCCGAGACAATCCCACTATTCTTTTTGGCAACCTAGGTTCGGCCTTTCAGGCACCAATCAGGATGCAGGCTGGATATACTACGTGTTCTATTGTTGTCACAATGGAGACCAAACCGCAGGGTCCACATGCAGTGCTCCACCCCATGCCAAAGTGCAATTATTGAGCTGCCTCCTCAAGTCCTTGCTGCTAAATGCCACCACTAGACTCCACTCACCAGGTAAGGCGCAAGAGCAAGGGTGACCCCTGATAGCAAAGCTCTACGCACCCGGCGCAGCTGTGCCAGTATGGTGGTACAGACTCCCTAGCCTTACAATCGAAGGAGGAATCTTGAGAGAGAGATGGGCTAGTGTGCGGAGCACAGCGGTCTGTCTTGTAACACAAATATTGTACAAATATGCTAATTCTTACACTTACTATATGCACTGAAAAAATAGAAAGCAATCACAATTATTTCAGTATACACAAATGTTTAGTCAGGCTCTCGTTTCTACGACCCCTGGAATAGTGACCCTCTAAAATAAAAATTCCTTTTTTTGGGGAACCACTTAACAAATTCAATTGGAAAATTTTTTCAATAACAATCCCTTCGAAGGAACAACCTTTTTCCTGGGAACCACGAAAGGTCTTAGAATTGAGAGTTTACTGTACATATCACTCGTAGTTCAACGTTATGACAATGAACTATTTTTCCTTTATCATTCCCAAATATAATGAATGTACGTATAATAGTCAGTATGGTCTTTTAAGTATATGCAGTTTGGGACAGAGAAAATTTTCAAAGGTTGATTTTAAAAATGCTCAATTAACAGTGCACAGCCTAAAGTGAATTTTCAAAACGTACACTTTCAGTAACTTAAAACAACATACTGTATCATATTTACCCAAACATCATAAACCTTTGTTTTATTCCAAATTTACTTCCAAAAAATTGGAGGTTGTCTTATTTTCACATACTGAAAATTTTGAGGACAATGTTTTTGCTTGAAATTTTTTGAATATACATATGTCCTTCCTACCTATATCAACACGTTTTGGAGGAACTGTAAAAAATATGGTGAAAATATTAAAAATATGAGGGAAATTGGTTGAAAAATAAATTTTTTACACTTTTGGACTATTATACATATTGCGTTTCTCTTAGTGCGTACTATATTCCAATTTGGGAAATACCAATAATCCCATCCAATATGAGCATGTGAAACACAGTGACTTGTGTATCGACTTAACATACTACCCGCGCTGATATGGTCACCTAGGAAATGACATTTCAGTTCTTTGCATGCAATGGCTGTAAAAACATGGAGGACAAGGAGTATAACTGTCTCAGAAGGAAGATTGGCCATGATACATACCTGCATGTGGTCTAGCAACACTGAGTGCAGCAGAGGATACAGTGCCAGCAGTGGGTAGTCGAACAAGCTGTCGGCAAGGATGACCCTCAGCTTAGCAGGCACAGCCACATCTGCGAGATCTGGCAGGACCAGCAGGGACAGTAGCTTCGGCACGACACTCAGCAGCTGCAGATAGCTCAGCCGACAGCTGTACCTGCGGCAACACACCATCTCTCGACCACTGCTAACCACCCTTAAAGCACACACAAATAGTTCCATCAACACACCGCTCCTGATCCCAATATGAGCTCTTTTACATGCACAGTACCAATTAGCAATGACGAATACAGTAACCATTGATCATGTCAACAAACTAGGACTGCACAAGGAAATTATCCCGGGTCTTGAAAGGTTTGGGATGTCAGGAAAGAAACTACCTTACAGCATTGCAGGTGCATATAGACTAGGATGGTGTTGCTTATAAATTGTCTCCACAACTATTGCATAAAATTTTCCTCACTTGTTTGTAACCTGTGCTGTTGGTGTCTCTTGGGATCACTGAGAAAATTCTGCTTGATGTGTAGAGACAATACTCCATCACTATAGGAAACCAGTGCTGGCAGTTGGCAATTGTGCCCTCGAGAGTAACTAACATGTCAACCTCCAGTCCCTTCACCCTCACCTCCTTTAACAGTGGGTGAGAGATACAAACCTGACTCTTCCACTGTTCTTGCCTCAATTCAATCCTCTCTTTGTTAGGTTCGATGCTGGTCAAGTTAACTGCACGATTCCCAAAAGTAGGCCAAATTAGTTGCGACAACTAGGAGATTAGCATTCTGGTGGAGTGGTACAATCACGTTATGGGGAAAAGCCCCAAGAGATTAAAGTTATCACCCAGGTGGCAGTAGCATTATTCACTCCTATAATAGTCTCCGAGTTGAGTACCTCTCTGTCCTCTTACTTGTGTTTCAACCTGGACCTCACTAACATTAGTAGTGTGTCAGTCGAATTTAGAACAAGATTTCTGAGTGGCGAGATGCAATAGCTGATGTCTGGGGATAAGCAATTGGGATGGGGTCAACATACAGGCACACTCCCAAGAATAAATTCAACTAGTACTTGTATTACATGGCTATATATGTGATGCTGGGATGCTGGTGATGATCACGTGAGTTTGGTCCATCTAATATTAGCACACAATCTCCACAGTAATGGGCCAAATACTCAGGGTGCAGCTAACCAATGTAAACTCTTGATATCCCGGACCTCAATATCCCAGACTTTGGATAACTTAGACTGGCATAAAAATAATAATTTTTTGTATAAATGTAATGAAGGAAACACATTTTTTATTTAGCAAACCATAGACTATCAAGATAATATATTGGATGTAATTTCCTAAATTTCAAACTTTTATTCAGCACTGCAGTTATTATGTGTGTGTATATATTGACACAAGCAAAATCTGTGTGGAATGCAATGGGAGAAGTCTTCATCAAAATGGAACGGCGGGCTGGTAGAGGTCTGACGTCGCCTGCCGCTATCTAGGACGTGCCCTCCCACCACCCTTGCAAGGTCAAGCGTATGCGAGTGTACACACACAACGCAGCGCAGCTCGCCAAGGAAATTCACAATGACATCTAAAAAAAGGGGGCGACTATAAGTGTTGTAGAGTAATTTAAATTAATAAAAAAGGTTGCATCTGATGTTTTTGTAGCAAATCTTTGCGTGGAATATGGCGTTGTGAAACAATTACTGCAATTAAGAATATAAAGACAAGTTACAATAGTGTCTCAAGTAGGGTTACCGTTCCCGGATATTATTTTGTAAATTTTCTGATTTCGTAAAATTGCTGACTGTAAAATCTAGACAGACTGATTTTAGCCCCTAATAACAAAAATTGTGGCAAAAGTATCGTTTTTCAAGTGAAGTCTGTTTTTTTTATCACTGGTGATTCAATTGGCAGACATTATCCAAAGAATGATATCCCAGAAAGGAATGCACGAATCCCTTTGCAATGAAAAAAATTTGAATACGGAGTGCCGTGTATCTTTCAGCAACTGAAAAGTCCACTGTTAACACATATGTAACACAGATGGCTATCTTGGGAGAATATAAGAAACTTGATCAGAATTACATAGTTTCTGTTCTACTGTGCAATAAAGAACAACTGGTAAGGTCGATTTTATTAATGTGTTATGTGGCATATTACATGAAAGATTAAGAGAAAGAACTCAATGCTCTAATTTTCCAGTGCTTCTTGCCTCTTGAGAAATTTTTATTTTTTTATATCACTTATCGCTACTACACTGAGCTATTGTTCACCTGAATAAGTCACATAATTACAAATAATCTACAAATAATCTACAAACAAACCTGCAATGCTCCAATGCATCTCCAAGAGAAGAGAAAACATTCTTCACCATCTGGGACACTTCCTGGGCCACTTGATCAGTTGACAACCACAATGTGGCAGTGACGCACGAAGACAACAGGTTCACAATACTCCACACAAGTGGAAAAGCTCCTTAAACAAACACCAGTTGATTGCGACAACCTCAATATTGAATTCTATACATTTTTGTGTTACTTGATAGGGAAAACAAACATAACTGTAATTAAGGGTGTCCAGTAAAACTGTAAACTGAATTTCCCGTACATTTCCTGCTTTTCCTTCAGAATTTCTATATACCAAAAAATTTATATGAGAAACTATTTATTAGAATAAAAATCATGCAGTTTATCTGTGAATGTTTCCATTGTATATAAAACTGGTTTCACAATACAGCGACACAGTGCGGCGCGACACGTCCAATGCTGACAGATGCAATTTCACTATTAAGCGACACTTGGTCCATGACAAAGATCATCTCGGACCATGCTGCTGTATGTTTTAGAGCGCATACATTACTACCAGCGACGAGAGTGCACTTGTACACCATACTCAGGGAAAAATGGCTTTCTAAACTTAAATAGCACAAACGAAACAACAGATACTATTATAAACGTAAACATCTTGTGAATAGAATCTCATTAACAAATGGTTCAACTAATTCAAGGTTACTTTTGTTGTAAAGGCAAATAACTCTAAACAAGTGAATTTCTCATGATACGTACTGTAATTTCTGCTGTTTTCTTTATCACAAAAGTACATATCTGATATTTTTCCTTCTCAGTTGTCCAATGCCAAAACAAGCAATGTTGTGATGTATTTATCACGGTTCACTATGGCTACAGCTCACTGCGCAACATTATATTGCGCTATTGTGAAACCGACTAGTAATTCTTGTAAACCTGCCGGATCAAGTTGGGCTCATAAATACAAATCATTGTAACCAGAAAAAATATTGTCTACGTTATGAACGTCATCTTTTCTCGAAGAAACAGTATTTGAAAGAATTTTTTACTAAAAATTATGCTGCCATAATTAATCACAAAGACCAATATTTAAAATGAAAATAATAAAACTGTAAACAAAATAACAGCGAAGCTGCCTACCGCTGCAGCGCATAAGGGTGAAAATCGTGGCACGCGCACAACAAACTTTAGTATAAAACTACACCACACCCACGTGTAGTTGAACGGCTCACGAGAAAGTGCCAATTTTAGACCACATGAAAAAGGTTTACAATTCTACAGCATGAAATTATCACCACCACTGCAAGAAAATATAGCTTTATTACCATTGCAACAGAAAAAAAAAAATTGTATTTTATTTGACTAAAACACTTTATAGAAATGTCACTGCTACTACACACAAACAAAATAATATAACCTAAAGACCTGGTACACACAATACATACTAAACCCCCTAATAAAACATGTGAACAGCCATCTATGATTGCAACACTGATAATTTTGTACCTAATTGCATAAATAATCCAGCTCCTGCTCTCATGCAAGTGCAATATGCTCATATTGCTGATAACTGTCCAATAATGTTACTTTGGTTGATGGTCACTGTACACTAAACTGTACAATAGGTAGTAAGTCAACTTTTCTGATAACTTGTTCATTTTAAACTTTGAAGAGCTGCAGGCCATTTTGGGTTAACCTTGAATTTTAGTAATAAAAAATAATTGGAATCAGTTAAACACTTTTGAAAAATCTGATTATAATCTATTTCGTCACTGACTTTCACTTCCTCCATTGCAGTTTGAACTTCACACTTCAAACTCGATGTTTACATTCCACCGTCAAAGACTTAACTAACTCTACTGTGAGAGTAGTGCGAATTTATGGGCGTTATGATCATTTAAAACAATACTTTTACGATTTCTTAATACTAAACAACAATGGCACCACTTGAGTGCAGTTTGCAACCTATGTTCATATACGTCAAACAATTATACTGATCCTTGTGCCACACACACACCTGGCTCTTCTTGTAAACTTCCAATTATATTTCATAACTAAATTATTTGCGAATGATTTGTTTATTTCAAACCAATTTTGCGAGGTGCATATGAGCCAGTCATGATGTTACAGTCAGCCGTAAGCAATTCTTGATTGGCTACATTAAGAACGTGCATCGCATGCCAGTCAAATTAGTGATGCCATCTGTCAGAACTCTCGAGGATTATGCAAGCATTATTTCACGTGGATCATTTCTGACTGACTGAACAGTAAACTAGGTAAAGTGTTAATGAAGGACCCTAGTGTCCAACATTGTTGGAAAATGAATTGATAATTCTATAAAAACTGAAATGCAGTTTTCAGACCATTTTGAAATGGCATTAAAAATAAGCATGGTGCATAAATCTCTATTATGTCCCAATAGGACCAACTTTCCGTTATTAAAAAGAAACTTTGTCGCTTTGTCATCCGTCATCGCCACAGAAAATTTCGAGCAATCATTTGAGAATTACTGCACATTTTCTTAGCATATTGGAGGTGCACAGAAATGTTCTAAGCTGATGACTTGAAGCAAATTACTGCTTGGTATCGTAAACTGGAGTGCTAAACTGATATTGTTCTTCCCTTTTTACTCACATTTAAGGAGTGACTGCACGTGCACACAAACGCAGATGTTATACTGCAGCTGAGTTAGGCCTGCTGTGATGCACGCTCTTAAGGCCGACGGTGTGGTACAGCTTGGGAACTTTACGANGGGGGGGGGGGTATATGCAGATATATCTGCATGTGTGTGAGACAAAGGGGAAAGGAACGGGGAGGGGAAAACAGCCGCCAGAAACTTGATTACTTAAAGCTTTTTTTACTTAAAATGTGACAGTAAATGTGGCAATGAAACTGTAAAATGAAATATACTTACAGGAAAGAGACGTTTTCAGACATTTATTTACATGAAGCAATGACAATTCCCATTTGCCACAAATTAGATTATGTTCAAAGATACATTTTTTTGTTCCCAGACAAGATACGACCTATCCTTACATAACTCATTCAATGTGACATACATAACAGGCTGTTAACAGAAAATGAAAAATGCTCATCTATTCAATTTAAGACCTGCTTCCACGAGGAATATGTATTAATATTTTAACATCTTGTGTACAGACACATGGCCCTGTGAAATTCAGTCAAACCCTGAAGTAACAAACATGTAGGTAATGAAAACCACGATCTAAAGTAAAGGCTTTCAGGAACCGTCAAAAAATACCAAAACATTTACGAAAAGAATAAAATTACCTTGCTAAAATGGAATAAATTGCAACGAAAACCTAATAAAAATACACTAATTGGCCCATGGCAATAGTATGTAGGTATTTCTCAGTAGGTACCGTGTGCACATGTACACACATGCATCCACACATGCACACATACATGCGCACACAATTAAAATGTGTTTAAAACTACGGCGGTGGTGATTTGAGTTGAATACGTTTGCGCCTATAGAGTTAGACTTTGCGCTGCACGTGATTTCACGAAGGATTCCTTTGTACTTCACCCCTCCCTTCCTGAAGTGGCAATCCCCCTCTAGCACCTAGCTACCCTCCAACCACGTGCACATAGCAACAGCAGTAGCCAATAACAGTGCGAGTTACATTCCCTTTCCCTCCCATGAGCAGCACCCGTTTCTGCTGCAATCCCCCTTACTTCTCTGTTGCAAGTGTCACAGTTGCCTTAGAAAAGTAGGTCGTGTCCTTCGCACCAGCTGTGTGCGTGTTGGTTGACTTTACATGTGCCGCTACAGGCCGTCAGTGTGTTAGATAAATGAAGGCAAGATTGTGGTGCAGCGTACAATTATTTATCTATTTTTTTTATTTTATTTTAGTGAGAAAGTCAGCCTTTGCACTGGCTAAAAATGTACGCTGGAAAAAATATATCCACAGTAAGTGGCACAATGATAACTTTTTTTGGCGATAAGAGGTCTACGGCCTTGTGGAATGTATATTTCTTTCTGAAAGATAGTTAATAAATCATCTAATTTTCGTACAAAATTTTGTTAATAAATTGTCTAAATTTCGTACAAAAAGGCCATTGGTACGGATTTCGACACTTGTTAAAAGTTAAGCTACGCACAATGTTTAAACTTTATTTTTGTTAACTACAGATTGTTTGTGGTCTTGTGGTGTACCATTTCATTTCCAGAACATCAACCTAGTGAATTACTTTGGTATATAATTTAAATAAAAATGTTATTTTGCACCATTAATGACGAAACACTGTATTAATGTGAAAAAACCCGTTTTTATAAAAACTTCTTGCTGTTGGGGTGTTAAAATAGATAAATTTGAATTTAAGGAAATAGAGAAAAGATTTTTAGTAACAGTGACATTTTGTTAAATCAGGGTTCTACTGAAGTTGTGGTTCATGTCGTCATTTGACATTTTGTTTATACAAAAATATGTAGCAGATCATGTTGTGAAAGGTAGAGAAGGAGCCAAATACCAACCAAAGTTGGGCAAACATTAAAAATCACGTTTAAAGCTAGTACCTACATACCACACCAAATAAATACAATTCATCTGCAGAAGACGCATACTCGCATAAGCAGCCGAGTTATGGTATTATCGCGACGACGCGCATGCACAAACAACATTCTTTACGAAAATGTCTGCAGTTTACAACTAGCCTAGAAGTGTTGGTCAGGCTCAGGTCATGGTGCGAAGACAGGCATTCCTACACCACCTCCTCCTAGGAACTCCTGCTACCCTCATCCTTCACAGCAGGGGGCTCTGAGGCTAGCCTTTTATTATTTCCTACTTTCTCTCTGTTACCTTGACAATGTTATTAGTAACATACTGCGGTATTCTGATTCATGAATACAAGAATTATTACAGAATTTTGCAAATAAATGTAATTTATCCATATTTTGTATTATTTCACGTTATTTCGCAGTTCGCAAAAATGTCTAGGTTCTAGCGATTACGCAGCAATTACAGCTGAAAAATACTTTCTGCTGCTAGGTTTCAGAAATATGTAAGTGCTGTGCTGTTGATGAAATTACGTATATTGCTAACGGAAATGAGATATTCACACGTGATGAAGAATGCGCATGTAAAATGGCATAATTTCTACATTGTTACCAATCTATGCAATTATTATTTTTATTACTTTAAATGAAAAATTCACTTGTGGATACATTAAAAAATATTCAATTTCTATATCTCAAAACCATGAAGCAGCAATTTAACAAACATCCCGCTTCAAGAAACGTAACTAGCAGCAGTTTATTCATCACAAAACCTGTCGTGCTTCTTGCAGCAGTAACTGGCACTGCTGCAGCATCACTTTACCTGGTGAATATGCCCAATAGTGTACTAGGGACACCCGCTAAGTAGGTAGGACACCCCAGAACACCTTCCACACAGAGTAAAATATTGGTACTGACGGGCGGTGGGGACAAGTGGGAGGGCCCGCTCCAGCACCGACAGGCAGAACTGAGGCAGGCCGAGCTGCCGCAGCTGCAGCACAAGCTGGTCCTCGTGGTAGGCAGGTGCTGGCCCAGGCGACGGCTGCCCTAGGTCACAGTTCTGCAGGTACTGCCCTGCCGTGGGCTGGCCCTCGCTGCAGCTGTCGGACCTCGCCGACTGGCTGGCAGGAGTTGACGTGCTGGAGCCGCTCCTCACGCCTACCTGTAACATGACACAATCCCTACAGCTGTTCCTGAAACAGCAGCCCCACACACATTGTCTATGGTTTATTGAGCACTTGTGAAAGCCCTACTTAGGATCTTCTTTTCTGCCCATTTCATCCATCTGTCACACACAAAAATAACATTGTCATCAACATTGTGTCAATTAAGTGAAACTGTTAGAAACATAAGTGTGTTTGACAGTTCTTACAGTTATGCACATAAAACGAATACAAGCAAAAGAAATACTGTAATTCCTGCAATCGTAAACTTACAATCACACTTTTAAAATGGTAAGAAATAGAACTACTTTTCTTACATTGCCAACTTTACTGGTAGCATGCCACTCCGAGTATTGGTCAAAATACAATGAAACCCTATTAAGTTTCAACTTTAGTGTATTACAGAATTCTAAAATAAAATAAAATGGACTGTCTTTGACCCAAACAAATTAACAGAACTGCAGAAACATGATGTTACTGGGTGTGTAGCTTATTCAGTCACGTGAGTTCTGAAATAAAAATTTGGATAAAATCTTGTGCACAGTAAAACCCTGTTAAGAAATTTCAGAAGGGACTGGGGAAAGAAAGAAAGAAAAAAAGAAAGAATAACAAATTATAGGAAAACTTATTAAAAAGGTTGAATTATACACATGCATATAGACGGTTTAAATAATTGAACTTTATGAAGCTGGAAACTCAGCCAAGTTTAACAATCAAACTCAGACTAAAGACAGCCATGCATAAAAGCAACAAAGTTGTATGCACAATAATTCACATTTTCTTTACAATTTTGATGCATGACATCTGGTTGGAAATGGCAGTGACGTCACCATCAGACAAAGGTTTCTTTGGTGCCGGACACACACACTGGCTATAACTCACTGAGGGGGAGTTAATATGATCTGTAACCTGGTAACCCTGCTGCGGTATAGGGTGGGGCGTGTAGCCCTTCGACATGGCACGAAGCCAGGAGGTGCTGCAATGATGGCTCTACGCACAGTAGGCTTTGACAAGAGCACTCTGTTACCTGCAGTGGGATCCACCTGGGGTAGATGCTGGATCAGCAGCTGGTGGCTGGAACTGGAGCCCTATCCTAGCGTGGCGGTGGTGCTACTGGCTGGATTTATTGGCTCTGGCGGCAGGTTGCTGGACGTAGCAGGCCGGAAGTATAGGCAGGCAATACTCAAGGGTACTGGAAGTCCCAGTTGTAGATGGACTACGAGCGGGTGAGGATCTCCACCGATCTTCTGGGGTGGCTGGAAAAGGGAGCTAGGGGGAACTGGGAGGTGAGGTCTCACCAGATGTTGGGTGGCTTGAGCTCGATCCCGTGGAGAGGAGCTGCTGAGGGCTGACGGCAATGGGTTGCAGAGCAACTGATTAGGTTTAGAGGCAGTAGCTGCCCTCTTAGCTCTCCATCTTGCACCGCTTCTATGGGCGAAGGGCATATGGGAAAGTACTTAGGTCTACCACACGAAGGAGCAGCAGACGACGAGTTCCCTGACTAAAGTATAACCAGAAGAGGTTAGGCAATTAGAATCAGTCCTGTCACTCCAACCGGCAAAGTTAACGGCGGTAGATGGAGTGGGTTAGCCAATCTGGATGTCTAGCCCCTTCGTTGCTTGTGTTCCTAGTAGTTATGGCTCTACCTTACAATGTTCCAAGTATAGGAGTACTCTGTTCAAGGTATGGGTGGTTGTCGACTGGGTTATATTTGGTGACGTATGTGCACCCGATTAAGGGTAGCCTGCAGTCCTACACTAGTTTCGGCAAAGTGGGTTTCAAGATGCTATTTCCTGCTTCTCCTTTTTGGGTTTGACGTCTACGAAGTCTGAAGTCACAATAACTCTAGAATAAGCACACGAGGTTAGGTAAGAATACGTGTTTATTCCACAAAGGAATAGAAACTGTGGCCCGTATTATCTCCTAGCTATCAATTATACTGAAACCGGCCATACCCTGGCTGCAGTGACCATACATTCAAAGCCACAGAGCTATGCTGGCCCGCATGCATCTACGACAAGTCTTCCTCCTCTTGTGGCTTCCACATCTCCACTAGTCCACCAAACGTGGCGAGAGCCAGATACAATTTCGCTTGCTTACTTCCAGTCCTCTTCCCCCCTCCATCACCCTCCCTTTTACTGGCTGATATTTTGGAGTTCAACAGATGTGACGACAGACAGACGTGACCTTCAGGTTAAAAATGTGCCTCTCGGGTATATATATATATATTTTTTTTCAGAATAAATGTCAAAATAAATGTATAACTTACAAATAGGGGTTAGGGTAAGTCAAAATCTGCAAAAAAATTTTTAAACTATTTGTAGTGACCTCCTTTCCACAAAGACACAATTTCTGAAAACAATGAGGGGTCATTTTAGAAATGTTTTACAGTTTTTATCAGTATTAAATCGTACTCACTTCTTGTTTCAAGTTGTGGATACAAGGGTCAGCATAGTACTCAACTCTGATGCGTAGACTGTCTGTCAGATTATACAGACACTTCAACACCAATGAACGTACTGATCGTGTATCCTCCATACTTGGCTCCAGCAATGTCAGGAATGTCTGCAAAATGAACACAACCTGTGTCAGTTGAAACTGGCAATGTGGTATCATGAAATTGTTTTCTACGACAACTTTGTAAAATGTGACAGTGAATATACCCTAAATACACATAAAAACCTACTACATAAATCTGATCAAAAAGAATTTAATTATTAAACTGTCATAAAATCAAACTTTAATTTTGTAAGTAGAATGCAGAAATGAATATTTTGAGATAATATTAAGACAATGTGCAATGAATGGTAGAGTGAGAAAAGAGACTGAATAACATAAACAATGAAAACCAATTAATTACTTACTAACTATTATGAAATGAGGTAAAAAAAAACTACAAATAAAATAGAAAACATTTGAAATATAATTTTTTGAAAACATAATCCTTTCAAAATTTTGGCAAGTAATAGTCCAAATTAACGCAAATTAAAATAGGTACATTAATGTGTACAATTACTTTTCACCAGGTATTATAAGCAAAAACTAATGCTTCTTAATTAACATATGCCTTCCTTTTCATATTTTATATAAACAGAATACAAATTGACGTGGTCAAAGTTCGGCTACGGTGAAAAAGCTAACTTGACCCGCTGTGTTACCAGAGTTGATGGTATGATATCTATGTGTCGGGCGCCACAGCTCTGCGGCGAGCTGATGAGATGAGGACCATTTCGGGTCGACGGCCTACGGGACTCTGGTGAACACTCCCGTCACACACAATGGCGAGGCTGTAGGCCGCCTCGCACGCCTTAATTAATTATAAATAAAACTAACGATGCTTGTTGAGGTATTTATTACCTGAGACTCGTTACTGTACACACAACTATAACACAAGACACATGGCCTGAATGGCTCGGAAACTGCGAGCGACCCCGTGGTCTTTATAATGTGAAACTCAAATGAAGTTAACAATTCCCGATAAATAATAACGTCGCTCTCCCCTCGGCGCTATGCAAGTCAAATAATGAAACAGATGAAAATAATGATTTAAATTGTGACCGATGTCTCTGGATACCAACTCAACTGATGATGTCTTTGCTAGGGCCTCTGCGGAGCGAGGCGCTTACACGTCTGTGTCCGTTGAAGAGCTGACGACTACTGGGGGGAAGCGTGCGCCGGCTTCCGCCACCTGAGCGCAGCCGACGCCACGCGGTGAAACGATGAAACACAATATACACTAAAATGATAATGGGATGGAAGGGACATGAATTAAATTAAACTAACATTACATAATTTTCCTTAAAACAATACACAATAAAAATGATTATACTAATTCTAAATGTTTCCATCGTACCAGCCACAGTACTGCCAAATGTAAAATATTACATGTCTCTGGCTGTGGCTGTGCAGACTGTCTCCAATGTTGAGAAAACAAATGATATTAATTATCTACACTGACGCTATTAATAAATACACTGATGATATTATACCGATGAAATACACTGACACGGAATAAATTAGACACACTAATGCACTTTCACTTGTGCCCACAAACTTGTCGGTGTGGTGCGTCTGGTGTGTGGACAAGACTGCGGCAGTCACAGTGGGCATAAAGGACTCGTGAACGTGCGGTTCACGTCAAAATTAAATAAATACTGAGTAGAGGGTGCACTTTACAATGGTCGTAACATCAACATGGCCAATGAACTTTCAAGTTGTAATTAGCAACTTCCTGTCACCCATGACATTTGTATTTGTAAAATAAAATTTTGGATTTTAATTTTGTACACTGTACTAGTGATATGGTTGTGCGTAAGTTCCTAGAAGTGGGCAACATCAAACCCTCTTCGCGTCTGCTACGGAAGAATGATGATGTATGACAGGTTTTAAACCTGGCCAGCAGTACGTCAAACACAGGCTTACAGGTGAACTTGTAAGCAGCTTGTTACCATAGGTTGGACCACCTGCAGAAGCTTAAATGAGCAGTTGTTGGGGAAGGGACGAACACCTAGCTAAGAGCAAGCAATACACTGGAGAGTGATATTTCCCTGTGTAGCTGGGTACCCTCCTCCCTCTTACTCTTACTCTTTGCCCAGGTTTTTTAAGCTCTAAGTATAAAAGCACTGGACGGCAGTAGCACACCAGCTTGCTTTCATGATCTTTCTTGGCTTTGATTTTTTCCACTGCTGTATGTGCAATGCAGACCTGGAGAGAGCCTTAATTGTAGACATGACCTGATAGATACATAACTGGTATCATGTATCGGTAATATACGATCATTGACAGTTACCAGTCACTGGCACAAATTATCAGCACATCAGTCATAGCTTATAATCTAAGCAGGCCCAAGGCGTGGAGCGGGTTACAGACTGACAAGGGGCATCAGCTGGTCTGTGGTCACCCTGGCGTAGCTCTGTGGTATGCATGGCTCTCTCCTTTCGGAGGGGGGCACGGCTGCGGCGAGGCTACGGCATGTAATGACGACGCCTGTGGCACGTCGCCAATATGTTATTAAAGACATTGTATGATGTAAACACTAAAACCTTGCGAGCCAATATCACACTTTGCATTCTCATACACACAAGTTAGGAAGCAAATACTCGTTGCCACAATCATTCCGTACTCCTCGAATTTTAAAAATTCTCATTTCAACAGTCTTGCACTTGATGTATCTTTGAAGTAGCCTACGTAATTTTGAAACACGATAATACCAGTGATAAATACAAGTCTGCGCAAACAAAAGTATGATTAAATAAAAATAACTTGAGTTTTGTTGGTACCGAAACCCTAGTTTTGCAATTAAAATGTAATTTATTGTGACAACTGCTTTCATTTGAGGTTTGTTGTGTTTTAGAGAATAATGTAAAAACACCAAACACATTTTTTTCTTATGCATTGCAGCTGGCTATGGTAAACACACGTAAAACCAAATTTGCATGTCGCTTAGTCTGTTGGCCTGAGTTTTAATGAGTGCACCAAAAGTGTTGGTTATGGCAATTAGAAAAGCACTGATTACAAAATATTTTGAAGTAACATCAGTTCAAGCTGAGCAACAACCGAGCTTACAGAATAATGGTCAAGTACCTTCGTGATTTCTCCACAAATGGCATTCCAAGTCAAAATGGCTGCCAGTTTAGCACTCCCGGAGGTAGGCACCAAATTTAATCATACAAACTCAGTACTGAACATTACAACTAAATACTCAACTAATGAACCGAACTGCAACAGATTTAAAAAAAAATGTTAAAAGCTATGTTTTATGTATACTAACATACATTGTTAAAATACAGATGTACCTGTAGTAGCGTGAGGCAAATTGTTTACTAAATTTTATTTACACTGATGTCCTTTTTTTTTGTACATATACATATTAGAGTGAGGAGTAAGCAGAAATTTGTACATTGAGAAAATCTCCTTTTGCAATTCATGTTGAACCTGGCAAACAAATGTGGCAACGTTAAGGAAAGTAATGTAGTTAAAAAAGATAAAGAAGAAAAAAATTTGCCAGCAGTATATCTCTTAGTATAATGCACGCAAGAGTTTTTCCAAGCAATTATATTCCTGATGCACTGTAATGAAAAATATAAGTTTTTAGGTATCAGTCAGAACCTGCATTGGTATGAGGTATTTCAATAACGAGCCATCACTGGAGTGGTCTGCCATGCTCGGGACTGCGGAGCGGAGTCTCATGTCTGTATCTCTGCTAGGCAGAGCAGTGCACCTTGACACACCTCAACTCTTGTTCATTCTGGTCTGTTATTTCACAGCAATCAGTGTATCAGTGTAATCAGTGTATTTTTTTTTTTCCAGCATACACGAAAAATAAAGAGGGGACTATATGCAGTCAAGAACTATACTGGAGTACCTAAATACGGTAAATACAGCACAACATTAAAATGCTTAATGCTTGCCGTTGACCAGTGCCAACCTTGCAAGGATAAAACATTACCTGCACTACTGGTCTGCGAACTGAGGGTTTTTAGTTTGAGCCAAGTCTGAGCAAGCCTGTTGAAAAGTTTCCAAACTTTGAGTCGAGCTTGAGCTCTTCTATTACGTACAAAAAAAATTAAGTTTTACAGTAAAGAAAACATTTGTGTTAAACGGTAATCTGTGTTTATATCTCTATTCAGGCAGGAATAATTTTAACTGGAATGTGTCTACATAGAACCCGGTTGTAGTCATTCTGAAGACAACACTTTCTGTGTTCACTATAGGGGAAAACTACATCTGAGAAATCATTTAATAAATGTAATTTATATATATATATATATATATATATATATATGAATAAAATTTAAATAAGCCTCAAACTCAAAACTTAAATACAAGCATTAAAATGCTGTACAATTTCGTTTACTTCAGGAGCAGTCTTTATATCAAAATACACATTATACAGTTTCAATTGAAGAATTATATAAATTTATTGGTATAGGTTATTCACTGAAAAAAGAGCACCTTTTGAAGCCCTCTCATTTTAACTTTTAAGTACGGTGAAATATACACACTGTGTTTATTACTTACATGGCCATATTTGTTTAAAAAAGTAACGGAAGGATAAAAAATGGCTGATAGACAAAAGTAACTAGGACCTCAAAAGCGCTCACTTTATCGTGAAAAGCCTATTAATATATTTTATATTTATTTACAATCTTCAAGATGCTTGTTTCGTCATTTAACGTCAAGGGTATCATTTTAGTTTTTTTGCATGTGTTTTAAAAATTAGAAAGCAATTTACTTTTAAATTTTTTGGATAGAATTTTATTTTTTATGCGACATTTATAAAGTAAAGGTGGCATCATTTAGTATTCATGAATACTACCTCTTTAGTCATCGGGAAGGAACCAAAAAAGAACTGTGTATATAAGTTGGGTTGGTCCACCATGATGTGCAAGACCACATTTGCCCCCCTCCCCCACCTGGTGCACCTGCCCCACCTTGCCCCCTCCATAACCACAACTGTCACATTCCTCTTGATGATGGGCTGGGCTGTGAAAACATTCCTGGATGTTTCCCTATCCCCTTACAAAGACTCAAAATCCACCCCAAACCTATCTGATAAGATTATTGCATCTTTATAGAAGGGAAGGGAAAATTTTTCAATATTCACAAAGCCTTTGCTATCTGATAAATTTAATGCCTGAACTAATTTCAGCACTGAACTAATTTTAGCAAACCAAGGTAGAACTTGTAATGACGAAGTATTATAAATTTTTGGGATATGTGGTTCATTTTCTTTCGCTTTACCAAGCTTCGTAATATTTTATCGAGATTCAAAATTAAAGCAGTGGTGGTTCGTTTACGGTAATAGTTTGTTTAACGGGCATCCGTTTGCCGTTTCGTTTCAAACACCGTAGTTTTCAGTTTTCAGTAAGCGTCAACATTAGATTATAAGCCTTTCCAAACTGTGTCGACAAGTTTTATACGAGAAGTTCGCTTATCTTTATCCTGACGGCGCAGCAAGTGGGCTACGCAGTTTCAATAGTGTAGAAAGAGCATGCGTGGCAATCCACGCCAGGCCCTTATCTGGGGAGAGGGGGGTGATAGGCACGCAACAAATACACGTGTGCCTGTCGCCTTCCAGCAGTTGATATAGGGCAGTCGTCATCCAGTGCTCGTGGCAGTAGACTCTCAGTGCTCGTCTAGGCTGCATCGGGTGTGGCGCATAACCCCCCACACCGGCAAACTTGTACTTGCTAGATTATTTCTCAGTCGGTGTGGGAGGTTGCTGCATTTGTTTTCTCTCCGGGCAAGTTTTTAGAGACGTAAATTAATAATCAACAACGACTGTGGCGCTGCTCTCTACTTAGTCTGTGTAATGTATCAGTGAATCCTGTTCGTACTCGGCATACCAGAACATTGTAAGTGAACTGTGGCATTTTTTAAAGAAATAAGTAAAGTATAATAAACCGGAACTTGACTACGTTATTTGGTAATTAATTGGCGCCTTTTTAAAGAGTCTCGTGATGCCACCACTTAGCTAGCCAAGTGGCAACTTCCAGCAGTCAATACCATGACGTGCGGCATAACAAATATGGCGGCCTAACGCGGGGCTGTAATATTATAAAGCCAGCTATAACGAGCCACATTACAAACTTTACTACATAAGGGTTAGTTATAAATATGTTATTGTTTAGAGAATGAATACCATCATATTTTCTAGTAAACTGTAAACCAAATATCTTGTCAGGTGCCGCCACGACTTAAGCAGATTCAAGACCTGTGTTTTACGCTAATTTTGACGGTAATCTGTGTTTATATCTCCATTCCTGTGGAATCATTTACCGGAGTACAGCCACCTTTTAAATACAGTAACTATGATTCATTAATAAACAATGTGTTATTTTCTTTAGTAAACAGTAAAAAAAAAACTGTCTCGTCAGTCACCGGTCAAATGACCTGTCAATACAGTAGCTCAAATTTTTTGAGTTTGAAAAATATTTTGAGCCAAGCTTGACCTGCAAACCAATATTTGGTACAAGCTCAGTTTTCGATACTCGCAGATCTCTGACCTGCACCATCTAACAAGTTCCCTCTCGCCAGTCTGACCAAAGCAGCACTGCAGCATGGATGCTGGCTGACCTTTATGATGCAGGGTCTCTGCAGGAAGACCTCGGCAGGGAAGTCCTGCAGCATGACATGGCAGAAGAACTGGCAGGCCTGGCTGGGCGTGCGGACCATGCTCTCCTCCACCGTGGCCAAGATGTGCTGGTCGGTGGGACACAGAGGCTGCCAAGGTAGCACCAGGCAGGGGAAGCACGTCCGCAGTTGGCCCGAGGGTGCGCCGCCAGGTGGCAAGAACAAGCCACGCTGGTGTGCACTGCAACAACAGTGATTTTTTAATTTATTTAAAAAGCTATTTGTTATTATATTTATATTTACAGTCTATTTGTGGTTTATTCACACCTTTTGAATCAAACCTTTGAAAAATCCCCCATGTAGGTGTTTGATTGTTTCCTAAATATGCCATGTATCACAAGTGTTTATACATATGTTAAAATAAAAGGGCCATTAGTTATTAAATTTAACTTTTTCTTATATTTTATATCTACGTTACAATATTTCACGTGTAATTAATTCCCATAAAAACAGAGAGAAAATAGGTGTGTTCATAATGCCTAGTAATAAATAGTTCTTACGCAGAATATTATTAAACTGAGTGCACACGAATGCGGTGCGTTGTCCCTTTGGTGTAATTTTCTAGACTGTTTGCATGAGGTGGAGGAATAACGTGACAGTAGAACTTTCGCAAGGCTTCCGAAAAGTTTGGAGTAACTGTGAACGGACTATTAACTATAATTACCAAGGTACAAATGAGAAATGAAAACCAAAAAATTATTTCCAAAGTATCTATTCTTGTAAGCAATTTCCATGTAAAAAACCCTAATAATTTGTAATAGCAAAAATAATTAAGAGACTTAAACAATACACAAATATATTCATCTTTTAGATTTAAATTTTCTATTATACCAGTACAGTACGTCATCTTTCTATAACTGTCTGGAAAAAAATGGTATTTCACACCTGCCTTGCTCACTAAGCACAAGCTGCGGCTAACATGCAATAGCAAGTTTTTCCAATGACAAAGTAAATCATGTCCATTACAAGGCTTGAAAATATTTAGTAGTTCTCTGCCAAATGCAAGCTGCATTATGGGGAAAGGGGAATAATAACATAGGTGACTTTCTTCTCTGATGATGATGGTTCCAACCCATGCCGCTCGGCGTATTCATCACGACATTGGGAACTACGTCTGCATCAAGCCCTTGTTTATCCCTCGAATGGATACTGCATTGGATAAACCTGTGTCCATCAACTTTCAGCAAGTCCTATCATACATCACCTGACACGACTTGGTCTCTAGGCAAGTGCAGTCATCTCCATATCTCCTGAGCTCATTTGTTATGTTCCTGTTGGTCAACAGCATCGTAGCTGGGGAAATTCCTCTATCTCAACACCACTGAAGCTGGCAGAATCCCTCCACCCACACTTGGAAGTCGGTTGGTCTGCTCGGCTTAGGAAGGAACGTTCTTCTGGACTGATCAGTGAGGTATCAGTGATGGTTTGGTGGCTGGCTCTTTCCACACCTTCCCTACTTCTGCTTGCTACTGAGGATAATAACAAGTGCCTCCCTTCTTGGCAGTGGTCACAAAATGTGTTGATTCCTTTGCAATCACCAGAAAGTCGTTGCACTGCACAGGTGATTACTGATTACACATGCACAGGCTGCTTTTAAGTGTCCCTTCCCTAATTATCTTTGCTTATGGTCCACGTAAAATAAACAAAGAGATGGTTGGTCCGCTTGGTTGAGTTCCTGAACGTCCTCCTTCACAATCAAGCAGGTTGGTAGGCGATTCTTCCTGGTGAAGAACTACGGAGCGCCTCTGTTGTAACATCTTACCACATTAGTGCATGATAAAGGAGAGCTATGTCAGAAGTCGAGTCCTTCGCCCTTTCTCTCGGGTGCAGTGTGCTGCTAGCTAAAACTTCCGGCCTCCTTCCCATCCCCCAGTAATGCCGGACACCATAGACCAGAAATCCTATGTTTAACTACAAAAAATATCTTTGTTTCATTAGCTTTGGTACAATCACCACTCAGTCCAATTATTGTGTAACTAAATTACAGGGGTTTACTCCTGTTCTACTACCACAGTGATTTCTCTGTACTTATGTAATATCAAGATTGAAAACTAAATAACACAGTAATCAACAATAAGCATATATTCAATTTCATACATTTGTAAAATTAAATTATTCTAGAATTGATTTAAAATCGTTTATCAAGGTAGATGTGAGATGGTGCAAAAAACAGGAGCTGAAGGTGACACAGCCACAAGAGATTTGGTGGTAAAAAAGAGTGCATCATAGCAGGGTAATAACAGAATTACACACATCGAGTGTGTGAAGGCAGGCATGAAACAGATCAACTGAGAAGGTATTCCCGAGGGAGAAGAGAGCAAGTTCTCCATGCAACGTGAGTAGTTTTCTTCCCTTAGCTCTCTTTTTAAATGCTCTTCAGCAATGAATGGAAGCCAGTTTTGGGTGTTTCAGCAGCCAATAATGACACTTATTTGACTACGGCATGACAAGAAACTAAGAAATTTAAAAAAGTGATACATCTTTAATACACACACTTAAATGTCAGTAAATAAGGAATAACTTTTGCAAAAGGAGAAATTATGCTAGAGTAAAGCAGTGCAATTGAGTTGCGAATTTTTAAAGCTTAATTTCTTATATTTTGTGATGTTTGGTGATTCAATATTGCAGTTTTCTCTCAACTTTTGGGACCAACAAAACAACCTGAGATAGTAAAGACACCAGCACAGAAATTCCTACATATACATTTTACTAGTAAGATTGTACTTGGGCAGCAAACAAATACAGATAGTCCATTCATGGTTACTTCTAACTTTTCTGAAGCCCTGCTAAAGTTGTAATTTCACGCTATTACTTCGCCATATGCAAACAAAGCTTATCTCATTCTACAAAACTACACCAAAGTGAAATTGCACTGCGTTCGTGCACACTCTTACTAGACATTACCAACAAACTTATTTTATCTCTGATTTTATTAATATTAATTACTGATGAAATATTGTAACTTATAGATAAAGTATAAGTATAAAAGTTCCATTTAACAAAATATGTTACTTTCATGTTAGAAGAAGTATAAAACACACATGATTTACAACACATATTTAGAAAACAACAGACATGCCATACATAAAGTAATTTTTCAAAGGTTTGATTCAAAAAATTTAAAGATGCTGCAAATAGACTATACCTGCCTTCTCCTCTCTAGATACATAGTGTATATTTCAGAAAGAAATAATCAAGGTACCTGGAATTCCCAGAGACTTCACACGGCTTTCCGCCCTCACTCCCGTGAACAAACAGTTCAAATGTGGTTGCAGTACGGCTTGTTTCACCTCCACTCTCCAATGATCTGCAGGAACCCACTTGTGCGCTGTCCGCACCTTGAAAGTTGGACACCATCTCACAGATTTGCTCAAGCAGACCCAGCAGCTTGGAGTTGCAGAGCTTCTCCCGTATCATGACTAGCAACTTCATCATATCTGGCATTTTCAGTAGCATCAGGAGGTTTCCTTCTGCGTCAGCCTTTCCCAGCAAAAACAAAATTAGAATTACTATCAACCAAAACAGTAGTAGCTTTTAAAACTGCAATGCTTAACTTCTACAAAACTTGAAGGCTAAAAAATGGTTGCGATGGGCAACAAATTACTAACGAGAATGATCAAATACATTTACACCTTACCAAAGCTTCTTACGTAAGGAAAGTAACAATGATACACCATTTTTGGGTACATTATTTTGTATGGTCTAAAAAGCCACGTAAAATTATAATTATAATAAAATTTTACCTTCAATATCCTTAAAACAAGTTCCAAAACATTTTCTTCTTCTGAGATAACATCAAAACAAAACCATTCAATGAGTTTTTTCAAAAGCTCTGGTCTTGATGCCAATTCTCTGTCCTGAATAAATCCACAGTTAAGTTTTGACAATATGCTATTTAATGCTCGTACACGGATTTCTTCTAGATGGTGACCTGTAAAGTAACATACAAACTTTTTTTTAAACCTATGAACATAAAACATGCTTCCTGGTATTTAATTACAGATCCAGCCACCACCTATGCCTGGCATACACAAGTTATGCACACAAAGTTAGCTTTCCAATTTAATGTTTTGCATAGGTGCTGGTACAGTAGTAATAAAATTACATTCTATAGAACATTAGCAGACTGTACTTGGCAGCTGCTCCACACAACATATTCATAAGTTATAAAAATTATAATAATAAACACTAGCACGTATATTATGTACAAAAAAAATTGCCACTGAATTAAATTCTGTACTCATTAATTTTTTAAAGATGTAAATACAAGCTTTACATCAATCATACTTGGGAAAATTGCAAAATATGATTTAACTGATATAACCTAGAATATTGCGCTAAACTAAACTTATCAGTTTGCATCTAACATACTGTAAGCAAGACTGTCTCCTTGGAGAAGTGCCATGGACAAAGCATGCTATGCCCACTCCAGGGAATTACTGTTATCAGGGTGTAAATAAATGCTATCATTACAGACTGGGAGAGGGGGAAAAGTGAATGAGGGAATTTACAGCTAGGAAATCTCCTTGGCAGGTGGTGGAAGGAAGAATTTTTCTCTCTGTGACCAAGCACCTTTCTCCATCCTCCCTCCACCGGGACCCCCTTGGCTAGGATTCATTAGCTCATGCATCATTAGGAATCAATTCACTTTACTTCTTAATCTAATTTAATTAATAACTTCCTGGGAATGTGTGCACTGTCATAGAAATACTGCATAATACAAGCCCTTTTCAAGGCACAGGTCATGTGCGCATAATAGGGGTGACAGATCATTTAGTGAATTTTCCCTGCTAGGCACAGTTTACACCAGACAGCAGCCCTCGGCTTAGCAGTCCACAGTCTCAAATCAGATAACGTGTAAGAGTGACCCAAGTTGTGTGCAACATGTTTCAGTTACGATAATAAAAGGAAAGACATATTTTTAGACAGATACTTTGACAGGAGTGGGAACTAAGGGGCATTAACCACCCGTATTTCTTTTTAGGAATTAAAATACAATTTCAATGAGCAGTTTATAATCACCATCAGCATAGCATTAATTCCAGCATGCACTATGCTTGGTGTCGGAGCTTTGTTACACTCGGAAAACAAATGAACTCTCGCACGCACAGAAGTTTTCACAAAATTGTCGCATTTACCAAGTACACTTTTTTTCGCTGTAGTTCATTCAGAGCACTGACTATACAAGCAGAACACATGTCAATTATTTTAGCTGTGATTGCAGTTACTTGCTTCAGTTGCTAAGTAAGATCATACTGAGAAATAAAATTAAAAACATTGAAAACAATTTAATACCCCTATTCAACAGCTGTCCCTGAGCTTGTCTCATGACATCAACACAAGGATTGGATCTGTAGAATGTAATAGTGATACAGGAAAGCCTAAAACTTAACTGCAATGGCCAGTATAAAAAATATAAGAGAACCTTCTAGATTTTGGGAGCATGTAGCGTAAGAATTTCTTGTGGACAAACTGGACTGTGTGCCGCAGTGCACAGCATTCGACAAATATAACACAAATAGGTACCTGCATGTGACACATCAAACAACACACACGCATTACATTGATATGATTGGTGCTGTCAACCCTTTTATATAAAATTATATTATTTTGGTGACGTGCTGCCACTAAAGAGTAAGTAATGTGCACGGACGGCTTACTTCTCATAAAACATACTGTTAAAAAAAATTGAATATCTAGAAAATTATGGTACTCAACCTAGTCTTAATGTTGCGTGTGTTTCAGATTTAATAATTATTAAAATTCAGGACTCTTTCAAAACTAACTTACCACCATGAATACAAATGTTTGCAAAATTACAGTTACAGTTTAAATGTAAGAAATAAAATAATAACACACTCAAAATCACAATTTTATGGTAATATTTCTTCCTGCTTTATTTAATAATTTTCTCAGCAGAAAATTTTGAGACATTACTTTTAGTGCAGATGGAAAAATACTTGTAGTCACACATATTAACAGTATGCACATGTCCATCACTTCGAAAATGTTTTCTGTAGTATTAGTACGCCATGAGAGTCACAGAACATAAAATATCAACTAGTGTATCACAATGACCTTACTGTTGCAATCAGTCGGATATGGGGTAGGTATTTATTACATTTCTTACGAAAATTAATGCACAGAGCATCTTCTTTTCATTATGTCCACATAAGTGGTGGCCATGTGTGATATTTAAACTCCAATGTTCATGCTGTGAGGACAATTTTACTTTAAATTATCTCTTGAAAATAGGAGATGAAACTTGTACCATGTTGGTGCTACTACAAGTCGAAAACGTTCTACATTTTAATCTTGGCAGCGTGTTCATGTTCCATGATTCCATTGAGTGAGGTAAGGTGAGTGAGTAGTTGGGTGGGTGAGTGGGTGGGAGTGGGTGACTGGTGGGTGAGTGGGTAGGAGTGGGAGGGTGAGTGGGACAGTGGGGCACTCAACAGCAAGGTCATTAAAGCCCACAGTAATGTGAAGTCTAAAAACCTCCACAGGAGGCAGAAACAGATGTCCGGGAAAAACGGATTAAAACCTCCACAGGAGGCAAAAGGGCAGTCACAAAAACAATGAACAAAACATGATCAAATAGTCCAGAGGAGCAACAGCACAAGAACAAAAACACAAATGACAACACATTAAAAAGACTCGTTGCATGTAAAAATGGGAATACGCGGCTCACAGAAGTACTCTCATCACACAGCACTCACCGTAGATCATCAGGAACATTAAAAGTGGGACGAGCCTAGTCATACCTGCAACACTCCACCAGAATGTGCCTGAGAGTCAAGGGAGTGCCACAGGCATCACACTCAGGAGGGGGTTAGCCACGAAGCAGGTATTTGTGTGTCAGACAAGTGTGCCCGATGTAAAGGCGAGAAAGCACATCATCTTCCCTGCGGGTACAAGAAACATCAGGATAAGTGCAAACAGCCTGGTCGCCGCACAAAAGTAAGGCTTTAGGTTTAAAGTGAATGAGGTCGGAAACCCTAGCTCTGAGTTGAGTTAGATATGGAGTGTGCCGGTTCAAATTGAGGTCTTCTTGATTTAATTGCAGGTCCATCTGTTTAGATGATTCTATAGGAGTATGTTCCGTATCCCGTATCCAATACTACAATGGCGAGTAAGTACACAGGTTGTAGTGTGACTTTATTGAATGCTCACAGAGTGCTTGGGAGAAGCGCGGAGAAGGTGGTGAATTTTTTAGTCGAGCACGATATTCTGGCTCTGGCAGTAGACTGTCAAAAGTGTAGTCGTGGTCCTGCAAAGTTAGTGTTGAACAAGGGGGTTTTCTACTGGTGCCAAAGATGCAATTCTGATGGTATCGAATGGTATAAAGTGTAATTACAAGCTGTCCAAAATGTTACTGCAAAAAATCCTCAACCTATGATTGCTATGGTGCTTGCGGAGAAACCCACGCCAGCACGCAATCATGGAAGATATTCAATGCTCTGCTACGACGGTCATCGAGTGGTTGAATTTTTGCAGAGAAGTGTGCAACAACTAGCTATATTCTCATAGACAGCACATAGGTGGGCCTGGTATCATAGTGGAAATCAACAAATCAAAACGGAAAGAGGAAAAACTGCAGGGGCCGTAAAGTTGAAGGACAGTGGGTTTTCTGTGGAGTTCAGCGACATGATCCATCAAAATTCTTCTTGGTGCCCGTCAGCAGAAGAAATGTCAGCACACTTACCAAGATCATATGGGAATGGGTGAGAACGGGCACCAGCTTCATTTCCGATTGCTGGCGTGGTTACAGGTCACTCCATGCCTATGGCTACCGCGAACTGCAAGTAAATCACAAAAAAGAATTTGTTTGCAGGAAAAAGAGCGGAGTCGTTCATCGTCGCAACATCGATCGACTGGCTGGCGAAGAGATGTCTGTTCATACTCAAAACATCGAGAGAAACTGGTGCTCCGTAAAATTTAACATGCTGTGCTTTGGCAGACGGAAGCAGTTTTGGGAAGGATACCTCACCGAATACATTTGGAAAAGGAATCATTCCTACCTAGGCCGGCTGCACTTGTTCCTGAGGTATGCTGCCACAATGTACATCCAGCCCAAAACATCTCCAGCAACATGTGGGTAATTACACTATAATTTTTTTTTTTAGTTTATGACTGAAATGTTCTAGTATTTTTCAACGGGCAACCGGAAAGTGGTGTTTGTGTATAATTTGATTTTTTTTTTTCAGTAAATGATTAACGAGTGGACTACTTAATATTTTTTTGCTTCGCCATATATTGTTTGAATGTATATTTTTGCTTTGCCATATATTGTTTGGACTAGTATTTTTCAGCGGGCGACTGGAAGGTAGTGTTTGTGTGTAATTTGATTTTTTTTTCAGTGGACGACTTTGCATGTAAATATGAAATGTTACAGGAAAAAATCTAATAATTTAAAGTAAACAATAATTGTGTATATAATATCAATTACAAATTTATGTTCACAAGGGAAGTGTTAATTGCCTAAAGTAAAAAAAATAAAAGCATATAATAATTTTTAAATATTTATATTTAAATTCTTAACATAAAATGCAAATTTTGATGTTTAAATGCTAAGCATTAACTATAAGCATAGTTAGCATTTCCTATATTATAGAAAGCCGTCACTAACACTTGTTTTCGTTAAAAATTCACAGTATTCTTTTGTTAACTATTCCAAAATGAATATCTGTTATTTTATCATTCCTCCAAAACAAACTGTTCAATTTTCTGTTCTAAATCACTCACTCGTGACCAACAGAAGTAGGTCTTCTTGTTCGGGCAGAGGGGTTTCAGATCTTTGTTGGTCGTCAGTTTCTTCATGAAGAAGGTCATCAGTTTCTTCATCTTCTGCCGGTGGTTAGTTTCAGTTCGAGGCTTCCAGATTGTTGTTCGTCACTAAAATGCGTGACGAATTTCTGTTTCTGAAATTGTATGGCCGATTGCTGTTTCTCGTACCAAAAACCATCAAAAAATAATTTGTAGTCTGCTTTTCTTGGACAAAACGCCATGCCGATAACCTTTTCTAGAGAGAAAACGTGTGATCAACTGCTAGTATCTGTTATGTTTTCTTTTTCCATTTTAATATATTTCTTCATGTCAACAGTGCCAGAAACACAGTTGTCAAGTGTCCAAAGTAAAACTAAATGTTGGAGCTATTGTGTCTGAAGTAGGGTTTATATACAAAAGGCTTTGCTCAATTATTTCAATATAATCATGTGACTTCATACTTGGTATAAACCGAAATATACTAACACATGTTTCCTCCCCCCCCCCCAAACAATATTGCACTTTGAAGGTGACTTTCCATATTTGGTATAAACTGAAATATATTAACAAATTTTTTTTCCCTCCTCCCCCAAAAATATTACACTTTTAGAATACGATTTTTCATATTAGGTATAAATTTGGTATAACTTGAAACATTACACAATATCTTCCCCCATACATTACACTTCACTTTGAAGGTGACTTTGTATACTTGGGAGAGAGAATGCTCGCTCACCTCCTTGGTCCTTGTTAGAGGGCGAATGCAATTTTTTTCGATTCCGTTGCAGTATAAATAAGGAAGCTTTGTACCTGTAGTCACATCGTAGGACTCAACTAAAAAAGCATCATGTTCTTTAGTGTGCATGGATTCTATGGTCACAAGGGTTTTGTTGTGAAAAAGTTTTCAATTAGGTATTTGGACTGTAAAACGGAAACTCTGAAATTCCTTCCTCCCTATTCACGGGAATGTTTGAGTGACAAAGATAAACATACAAATAGATGGGTGACGAAAAATTTACATGGCTTAATATGGCTTAATACGGAGTTGGGACACGAAATTCATGAACTTATAGGTTGATACAGTTGGGAAACTGTGTACGTTGCGGGAGCATCACAAAAAAAAAATGTTTGAAGGAATTAACTGGTGGAGAGATCAAAATTTTAGACGCTCAGACCGAATACATGTGCCCAGCATTGAAAGCCCTTAAGAAAATCAACACCATCCAACATAGGTGTTGAAATTATGCATTGTGCAAAACTTGTATTCTTTGCAACGTAGAACTATTACAAGTTTGGTGTAGGAAAAATATGTATCAGTTCTTAAATTAATTTACTTTTTCATGACATTTACCCAGTTAAATAGGTACCATTAAAATGTAGGTTAAATCATTGTATGATACGACTGTTATGCTGTTGCTACGCACACACCAGCTCACAATTTGCAGGTATATATTTATATAGTTTATAAAATGATATTCTAATTTGATTATATATTGCAGTTGTGTAAAAGTTTTCATTTATATCTTTATGCACTAAAAATGGTGGAAATTTAACAGGAAGATATCAGTAGCTATTGTATATGGCAGTTCATGTTTTCAGAAATAAGCACACAATACATAAAAAGTTAAATATTTTATTAAAAATTATATTACTTATAATACAGCCCACAAACATTAAAAATTGCATTATTTACATTAAAGCACACTTGCCCCTCCCTAATTATCTACAATCACAATTTCAATAGTATTTACTTTATATTAGAAAATGGTTTCTGAAGCCAGTTTCTGGTCCTTGTTCCTCAGGCACTTGGGCTCCCAGTGTGTGATCCATATCGGCGAGAGGCCCCGTTGTTGTGTGGCGTGATAGCATTTTTCATAATATTGATATGACGTAAGACCTGTGTGCTGTGCAGCATGGCCCCGGCCCCGGTGTTGGATCCTAGTTTGGCTCCTCCGGTTTGATGCATGGCCCCGATATTAGATAGCAGTGTGACTCAGTTGGATTGTTGTCTGGCTCTGATGTTAGATAGTAGATCGGTTCACTTGGATTATTTGGCTCTGATGTGAGATCATAGATCTGTTACCGTTCAATGTTCTGTACCATCCCGGTATCTATTCTCTGCATTTGTATTCTTAACGACGGTGGACGCCAGAACACATGGCACATTTTTTGGAGCATTTGATCTCTCCGTGTTTTAACTGTTGCTAATGCATCCGGATGAGAGTTTATATACGAAAAATTACTCTCCCCCCCCCCCCTTCTGCGATTCACATTCGCTTGATGACCTTAGCTGTATTCATTACATGCTCTGTACGCTGCTGCCCATGTTTTTACAACTAACGCATAAAATTTCTTGCCTTGCTGCACTACGGTTGCAGAAATAAGTACAATAATTACTGCGCATTGCTTAGTCAAGGTTGCCGAGATAGTATAAATGGTGGGAAACTTTGCAAGTAAGCCACCATACCAACAGGACAGGGGGAATAGCTCGCAATTCCTGTTACTATCATTGATAGTTTGCTTTTCATTTCATCACGTTTTGCGACATTCAGGGGTTTCGCTTCAATAACCAAAATGTTGTGAAGACAATTTCTGTACGGTATATGGATGGGATGACGGAAATGTGTAGTTTCCTTCGTCCATTTTCGTGGGAATCTTTGGCACGTAAAGATAAAACTACTAATACTTGGTTAACTAGAAATTTGCATGGTATGTTGTGGGAGGAAGGAATATTGCCATACAAAAATTTACAAGATGTATTGCATAATGTACTCTAACATTGTCGTAGTACATTATTTACATACCATTTATGCATTCGTTCCACATTACACAGGGGACATATCCACCAAAGGATGGAACGTGTGCACACGTACCATGTATGCAAGTAATGCGCTACGTTCGTTTCCCTGTATAGAGGCTACGAGCTGGTCGGATCGAAGCGATCCCTTTTCAGTTCCAAGTCTTGTATAATTATTATTATTATGTGGTTTTATTCTGCACATTTTTACATTATGTGATTGTGTTTTTTTCAGCAGAGGACTTTGTATTTGTAATGTTTTCAAAGATTTACCTGTAACTAGATACGGATTATCCTGCAAGCAGTAATACATTTTTTCAGCAGCCAATATGTTATTGTCTAACTTGAAGCCATATTTTTTTCAGATGACGACCGTGAAATTTCGATATTTATTACCTATGTATTTGTTTATGCATTGTTGAATAATGTGTGAATTTATTTACGACTGTGATTGTTCAACTTATATACACTGTTTAATACTATTGGTACTTGTTGTGTCTTGTTTAGATACTTGTGTCTAGTGATGTTTGTTTAAGTTTATGTAGTATTGGATACAGGATACGGAATAATTCCCAGACTAACTAATTTCAAATTTTTTTTTTTAGCTCCAACTTTATTAATCTTGATACAGGTGAAGGTAAGAGCACGCAGAGTAACATCGAAGAGTGTGCTGTTGCTGAGAAGCGCAAGATGTACATCGAGGGCGATACATCTGCTGGCAGTTCGAAAATGCCCAAGAAAAAGGGTCATAGATACTCTATACGCAAAAGATAACCGAAAATAGTATTTATCTGAAGAAGTGTATTAATTACAAAAAAAAGATTTATTTATTATGTTTATATATTTTTTGAGAAATAAGAAGAATGTTACTACTATATTTGTTTATATCTATATGTATTTATTTATGGTATTTTTAAAATATACAATGATATTTTTTACTGACGATATAATATTGTTTACTTTTTTCCGTATTCCAAAAAAACATTTCCCTTTCCAACTGGTTTTCGACACTAAAGTAATACCAAATTCTTTGAATCTTCAACAAAGTTTAAAAACAATATCTGCTGCAGCACAGGTCTACAATGATCAATTACATTTTATGTTTTTTGATATCAACATATCAACTGCGACCGTCTCTGTATCGGATAGCACACACTACATTCTAACTTGTTTCAGAATAGTAGATGGTTTAGGTAAAATACAGACGCAAGCTATGCCTCCATATAGAAGTATAGAAATAGACGTACAAGATTGGTGGAATATTGATAAATTAAAATCAATACTACTGCATGAACTGGGACATAGCTTGGGTATGTTACATGAACCTTTCAATGTAGATTCAGTAATGGTTTGTGGTAATTTATATGATAGACTACAGACCAGAGATATCCAAAAGTTAAAAAAAAAAAAGTCCCCATTTGTAAAAGTAAGAATTTTAATATATTTTGGTAATAAGAAAGACACAAATTTAAGTTCTGTATACAAATAAGCTGATATAAAACTGAATGTTAGGAATAGAATAACCAACTATGCAAGAACATTTAACAATAAGCTTATTATTATGGCGTTAAATTCTTGTTTGCTAAATGTTAATGTTTTACTTAAAAAAAATTTAACACCATTGGACAAAAAGAAATTGCTTGTATTCATTTTGGCAAATGAAAGTAACACACAGAAATATATTAACTTTATTTTATATCAGTTCGCTCAAAGAACATACACTTTCAAAACAAACTGTGAAAATTAACAAGAAATAAAATACATATATCCAAAGAAAGTAAAATCTGTAGATAAATCCATTAAAACATTAACTTCACGACTAACTTTTCTACAGCTAAAATTTTTAAATACATTTTTTCAGTTATTTACAAGAAAAAAATTATTGCACTAGACGATAATAATTTCTCAGTCTACATCAATGAAATGGCAGAAAGCATTAAAAAAAACAAAACAAAAAAAAAAGAGAAAAAAAAAACCCATTACTATGCAGCAGATGCTGGTCGATTTGAAACCACGAGAATCCAAATTGGCAGAATCTGTAGTCACTTTTGCACCAGAAATAATTCAAATGTTTCGTGCTCTGGAATCCCAAGAGATACCCAGACTCAAGACATTAATATCAACGAAACAATGGTCACCATTTTTTGATCTCTGTATTGTAGACAATAAAAACTACAAAAGTACAATATATGATAGAGTATGGCTGAAAAATAATTTTTACATGAATGTAAAATACTTCTAGGTACGTACATAATAGAAACACTTTCCAGTTTGAACTCGATCAACGATCTTGAACACATGGATCCCATGCATAGCATGAAATGGTTATAAATAATGAAAAACAATACATTTACATAATTCTAGAACGCATGTCGAAACAAAACAGTTACATGATACTCAGAGCACTTCGTATGTTAATCACAGGTCAAGAATACACGTTAAAACCTTTTTTCAACTCTGTTTTAACAGTATTGTATTCCAGACTGACTAACTGCGACAAATTCTTCACTCCTCTATCTTTTTCCATGAGTCCTAACATCATGAAGGATTACACAAAACAATGTATAATGGCCATCAACAATTTATTGCATTTTCATGCATATTTTAAGTACACTTTAATGGAGGCTATCGTACCCACCGAAGAAAAACGGCCAGATTCCCCCATTGAGTTCTTGCCGAAAAAAGAAATGGTCAACTTGAATAATACGTGTTTCATAAATTCCACCTTATAGGCCCTTCTTCGCACTTCTCAATTTCTTTGTTGGCTACAGAATTATAAAAACTGTTTTGGCACTATCTGTGAAAACAAAAAGGATGGTAAAGGCTGTTTAATTTGCGACCTAAAAATCATAGTCAAAGATCTGAAAAGTAATTCTTTCTAAATAATCAAAACCAGAAATCTCGTAGATACATTAGTAAAAAAAATGGTCCCGTGACAACAACAAGACAACAACAAGACGCTCACAAATTTACTGGAAAAAATAAACAATCTTTTCAGGCCGCACCAAAAAAAGTCACTTGTAAACTATGTGGATACCAATTGACGACCAATGAAAAAGTATGTGATTCTGAATACTACTAATTTGAGCATGAGGCAAAAAGCAATCAATAGTTATTTTGAAGCAGATTCGCTGAGCGAATATTATTGCAAGAAATGTTACACAAAAGGTCCCGCAACCATGCAAACGTACATAAAAGATTTCCCTATGATTTTGTTAATACAACTGAATATTTTTAACAAATCCAGAAAAAGGGCTGTTTCCGTATCAGACAGTATTCACTTGGAACTTCCGACCGGAATCCTCATTTTACAAACTGGTGTCAATGGTTCATTGGGGAAGATCTCCAGATCGCGGACATTACACTGCTACAGCACCGACAGGCAAAAATGGCTACCACGAATTCAACGATACGATTGTAAGAAAAATTGCAAATATTTCAAATACCAAACCTTACTTTTTATTTTACAAACAAATTATATAAACATAATTTTTATCCCTTTTATTTACATCATTGACACAAAATAAAAAACAAAAACTAAGTATGGAAACATAATTTTTATCCCTCCTTTTTATATCATTAACAAGAAATAAAAAATTCAAGCTTATAAATGTTTAACCCTTTTATACTCTTTAACAGAGATCCAAGAGTTACGAGTTTCGACCTTACATACAAAGGTCTCCACTCCGCCGGATCAACACATTTATTCAGCGCTTTTCAATTTCTTTGGCGAGGCAATTTTTCCCCCCCAGAATTTCATAGTTCTGGCAAACTTGGAACCTGTCAGTGGTACCTGTTGGTATCAAAATGGTCTACCAGGAGCGATACTATTGCTCCAATGTTTTTAGTTCAGGGCTCGTCTACCGAGTGCACTGCACAAATACAGACTATATTATTTTTAAGTCCTGTGGAGAATGACCCCGAATCGAAACCCGACCTCGTGGTTCTAACGTTTCAGATTGATGCAGAAGCCTTTAACCATTCGGTTATCAAAGATGAAGCTCTGATATTAGATAAATTGAGTTTTGATTTTGGCCTTTCTCAAATTGCAACGTTAGCTGGGACAACTTTTCTTGAAATAGCTGTTATTCTGAGTACTAAATACGTTGATTATAGTAACGTAAAAAGTATGGCAGGTTTTGAGACTCAGCATATAATAGTTTATAGAACTTTTAATGTTGCCTGCACAGCTAATGATGGTGAACTAGTTTTGCATATAAATCCATGTGCAGTGTTGTTTGGTAAAAAACAGGTTCGTATGGAAGGAGATAAACTGCATGTATTTTGCCGAACAAATAATTTGTAACCTTTGACTATGAAAGGAGTTTGTCAAATTACATTTGTTGGCTAAAGCCATAAATGTGTAATGGGTTATAATATAAATTGGTATTCCAGGAATAAGACAAACNTATAATATAAATTGATATTCCAGGAATAAGACAAATCCATGGTCAGAGTTCATTGACTACGTTGGCGGTTTTCACCAATTTCCTTATACTCTAGTATTAGATTAGGAAAATAATGTTCACTGGAAAAATTAATTATTTCGAAAGATTGTTGTTGGTGGAATTTTTTATGGGAAATGTTATATACAATACAAAATAAAGGGCTAAAAATATTTTTTTGGGTTTCAAATCTATAAGGTTGAGATTGAATTTGATGTGGCAAAACTTGTGGAATTCCACAACCATCGAAGGTGTGGAATGATTATGGCATCCGCAAGCATTCCACAAATTATTGCCACAAAATACAGAATTTTACAGTGATAATTTGTGAGCCACATTCTTCGGATGGTATACAAGAGATTTATCTTTACCAAATGTTTATTTCAATGATTGATACTTTACCATGCAATACATCATTCATTTTATTAATAGAGATTATGTAGAAAAACATAATTTACAAGTATGCAATTCCAAAACAGCAGTAAAATTTTTGAATACATGGTGGATGAGAGAAATTCTGAAAAAAGATGGATATCTCGAAAATTTAATTGAGTGTCAAGTTTCTATTAGAAACATCATAGTTCACACTAAATGCACATACGTTTATAAAAAGAAAAAAAAATTAATAATACTAATAGTAAAGAAAGATATTTGATCATACCGGCAATTCAATTTCAATCCAGAATTTCAATAAATAGATACAAAAAGATTTTGGAATACCATAATTATGCAGAATTACACATGATGTTGAATCTAAAGAAGTTCAAAATGACCAGCATATTTTACATAAACAAAGAACTAAAATTTTTATGAACTCAATATTTTAATTTTGACCACGATTGTTTAAAATGGAATGATGTTGATGTCATGTTGTTGAATTTGTTAAAAAAAATATCAAAAGAATTTAAATATAAAATGTGTAAAGTTATCACACAAGAATACAAACAATTATTCCCTAATCTCAAAGACTTTTTGATCTTCTGTTCAAAAACACAAATTTAAATTCCAATCAATTGTAAAAAAATATGCGGAATCTAAGATTCTAGAATCTCCTCAAGAATTAAACAGGCATTTAAACATCCAGCCTAAGGAAAATCCCAGTTTCAAGCAAAGAATGCAGGGTCGAAGAAGCACAATCAGGTCGGATATTCCACCCAAGCAGTCAGCTTTCAGAGATCAGATACTTGGTTACCAAACAGAGTGGTATTACCGTACGATTGGTCCATAAAATTAAAAACCAAATACAAAAAAATTTTTTGTTAACAAACTCTGCTTATCAAGAAAATTATTTTATCAAATTACCTTTATCCAAAATACTAATTTTTAAACGTAATCCGTCATCAATCAAGCATCCGTGGCCATTTTCGATGAAGTCGCGTTTGTCATCACGGATGCCATGTATATTCCACCGGCAATCATAGGCAATCAAAATGGTGATTTTGACGGAGATGCAGAAACCAGATTTGTAAATAGTAACGAAAAAGCACCAGTCGAATTACTGCAAAACAATGCATCCTAAATATAATTTTTATTTACCTTTTCAAAAAACCAGATTGACATTTACAGAAGCCCGCATCTCATATATGAATCAAAGAGGTCTTCCAAAAACGCATTAATATTTCAGACTTTACTAGGAAATTTCCAGTTCGTTGACCAAAGATTGGTGCCATGATCAAGTAAATTGGCGAACATTAAATCAAATGATTGCCAAATATCCTAATGAAATTTTGTACAAATACGTAGAGCCAACAAAAAAAATATTGCACAAATTTATTTTAACTGTTTACTCTCTTTACGGTTCTATCAAAGCCTATAATGTCTATTGCGAAATTAATAATAAAATATGCAAACTAACATTACACAAAAATAACTATTTCGTTTGTCCCCATTTGCCAAACGAATATTTTATGGAAACTAATATTTTTAATGCAAGTTTGATACAAGCCATGAGCTCCGCAAAAGGGTTTCTCAAACACTTTGCACGATTTTTAAATTTGCTTAAAAGTGTCAATGGTATGACAACACTCATTACCAACTACACCAGCCTAATCAAATTGAAAATATAAAAATTTTTAACTAAGTGGCGAAAGAAATGGCTTGCAGCATTCAAAACGTACCCATGATAGAACACAAACACAAGTATTTCAAGACAAGCATAGAATGCAACTTGATTTTGTTTAGACGAGATTGAGTCTATTTCATGGATACTAAAATAATTGATGATCTGGACAGTGTATTCTTTCCACGCCAGCATTTCAGTCCCACATTGTGTAAAATAATTTTAAAAGGAGTATGTTAATGCAGTAATATCTGTAAGCTAATGAAATAAAAATTGCAGTGAATTATTTTGTGACAGAGTTTTTCTAACCCACTACTGATGTATTTCTAAAAAAACCACGAGATAATTTCTTGAGTTTTTTTTATTACATTTTTCATAGCATGCATAAATAAATATTGCGATAAAATGAAACCATTTCTGCTAAATGCTTTAATTCTAACACTTTAAGTGGCAGGTATAACAAACGTGAACAAAGATATTTTCCTGGCTGAAATATATACTTTAACAGACAGGAATTTTGAATAAGATGTAAATATAACCGTGAAAATTATATTGATACTGGACTCTGCTTCAAAAAAATTATAGATTGCGCTACCAAAATTAAGAGTTTATTTGTACTGGAAAGAATTGTTCGGCCCTTGCATGTGGCTGTGGCTTCATTTGTTGTGTGCGAATGAAAACAAAGGTGGAAATGTTCAGCACATTTTATTACTTTTCATACATATGGAAATTTTCATAGGTTGTTGATTTTGTTTTGCGCATCACATTGACAGTAAAAAAGGTTTCATTAATTTTTACTATGAACCATCAAATAGACAAAGTTTTAATTTGGTTGCATTTTGTTATAAACCGTAATCAGAACAAGGGAAACATAATTGGATCCATAAACAGTTTAGACTAGTGTGACATGAATCAACTGTATAATTTTATTTCCAACAATAAAATTTTAATAATGATGCTGTATATCAATTTAGGCAAATAAAAAAGCATTTGAAGAATAACACTCCAATACACAAAAAATTCCAACTCGATTTGTGGAATGAAGAAAGTATTATGATGGAAGATATCGATCTAACAAAAAATAATGAAAATATTAACAATTGCAAAAGATTGTTAGTACGATTCGAAATGCATTACGGAGTGCACAAATGCCTTCAAGTGATTATCAACTATTCATAGATCCCTACTAATTAGATTATACTTTTTAGCATACACATATTAAGCCAAAATACAAAAATTAATCAAGTTTTCTGTAATATCTTCAGAACAACTACATCTGCCAATATCAAAAATTTGTACTGATTCTTTGTTTTGGAACCTGCAATGAGCAAAAGCTGATGTTTTTTTCTTTTGTTCAAGACTAAAACCAAAGCCAAATCCATGGGAATAAACGACCAGAAATCGGGAACTGCACTAAACATTTCCAGCACTGGCAGAGTGTTTAAAGTGGAATACAACTTGCGCAGACATAGCATGAAACTTTCGTTCACTCGCTTGAACTCAGTCTCAGAGTTTTTGACAGTACCTTCACATTCTATGTCCGATGTACCTTCTTCCGCACCGTCTATCAGCGAAGTGTGTTAAAATTCAAGCTTCTTTTTAAAATGATAATTTAGTCTACGAGCATGTTTCACCAACTTGGAAACAAAGTTTCGAATTTCTTGCTGTTGAAATACCAAATTCTTACTACTCATCAACAATCGATTTTGTGAGGTTTTTTCAGAAGTTGCTTACTCAAAGTTAATGTTTCCATGATTTAGACTATCTGATCAGTGAATCAATTATTGGTGGTCTCGTAAGTTTTGTATTTCTTTCGTTCACTACAGAAATTTTAATTTTTGGAATAATATCGCTCAATTCTATATCTGAATTTAAAGATGCGGAACAGGTACTCAAAATNTAGAAATTTTAATTTTTGGAATAATATCGCTCAATTCTATATCTGAATTTAAAGATGCGGAACAGGTACTCAAAATGGAAAACAGTGCCAACAATACGACAATATGTCGTTCGTTTTGTTCATTAGGCCACAAGGCTTCGATGCTGATTTGATACTGATTGAAAACGTCTCGTTCGTCTGATACATGATATATACTGTTTGGAATATTTCTAACCTTCGGGGTAGACAATATTGGACTTATTAAAATGTACATGAAACTGTTGCTCAATGGATTGGTTTTATTTTGTCGCCAGTAAGGGTTGTGTAATACATTGAGTCTCAAATCCACCAATTCGTTTAGCTCATTTAGAGAATAAGCATTGCGCTGTATCTTACTGCTCAAGAGTAAATTATTGGACAAATATTGCAGTGCAATTACTTGATCGATAAGTTGCAAAACATCAATCAGGCTTGGAATACAAAAAACATGGAGCTTTCCTCACCAAAAATATAGGAAAATGGAATAGTTTTTATCAATCGTTTGAGAAAATAAAAGTACTTGGTCTAAAAAATTTAATTNCAAAAATATAGGAAAATGGAATAGTTTTTATCAATCGTTTGAGAAAATAAAAGTACTTGGTCTAAAAAATTTAATTTAATTGAATAATAATAAACTATAATGGAATCAATATAATCACTCAATAATAATTTTAAAATAATTTCCCAAATTTTATTGATGTAACTAGCATTTTTTACATTAGCAAAATAATTAAGTATGAACACTAGTTCAATCAAACTGTTGTAAGAATACAGAAATGGATCTACTGTATTTATTACAATTACTTTTTTAGTGTTGTCATGATTACCTACATCGTAATGAACNTATACAGAAATGGATCTACTGTATTTATTACAATTACTTTTTTAGTGTTGTCATGATTACCTACATCGTAATGAACTCTGTCATCCTCAAAAGGTATACGATACATTTTACTTACATTATGATAAGTCGTGTAGTTCGGGATGTTTTAGTTTGTAATAATACTTTTTCAACCTTACAAAATTTTGAGACCATGTAGTGTTTGACAGCCACAATAAAACAAATACAAAAAATTAATTAAAATTATTCTTATTTTTTAAAAATTATTTTGTGTACATGGATACAGAAATTGAATACTACACGTGTATGATTTCAGAAAATCGGCTTTCACAAACTCCTCTGACCACCATCTCGCAATAAAATTAACCCTTCACTGCATATTGTATCATATGTGTTACAACAGTCATTTATTTACTTGAATCTTATGTAATATATTTATTTTTTATTTTGTAATAAATAGCTAAACTAAAAAAATAAATAAAAATCAAATGTATCATTCAGCTTTATATAAGTAACACAGATAAAAAATGGATTACATTATTCGAATGTCGTTTCCAAATCACCGCAAGTCTTGTGGTGGAAATAATCACGTTTGTGTTTCTCTTGATGCCGGAATTTTCATTGGTAACAGTAATAAATATAAGTCATTAAATGATGAGAGTGCCAGTTTGCTCTGATGTCACGATGATCGACCAATCAGTATCAAGCATTCGCCTAGCATCAGTGATTTGTAAAGTAAAATTTATCGCTCAGTCTTTGTCGAGACGTCGAGGAGGANATCAAGCATTCGCCTAGCATCAGTGATTTGTAAAGTAAAATTTATCGCTCAGTCTTTGTCGAGACGTCGAGGAGGACGGACGTGTTCCATGGCTGCTCCGCATCACATTTTAAATTTTAAAAAAATCTGACACATTAAAACCCTATTACTGCNTGGACGTGTTCCATGGCTGCTCCGCATCACATTTTAAATTTAAAAAAAATCTGACACATTAAAACCCTATTACTGCATATTGTATCACATGCGTTACAACCTGAACGAGCACCGATTTTAAGATTTCCCAAACTGTAAAATTGTGTGGAATTGTGTTATGAGTAATAATAGGTTAATACATTTTGGTCATATCACATTTCCTTTAAACATTTAACATTCTTTTCAGATTGTGATGGTTAACCACATCTTCATATCCAACATTACATTTCTCTCAAAAAAAAAANCATTTAACATTCTTTTCAGATTGTGATGGTTAACCACATCTTCATATCCAACATTACATTTCTCTCAAAAAAAAAACAAAGATGTTCTTTTCTGATCGTCAGAAATCAAATCTATATTTATTTTCAGTATGTTGAACAGATCAACGATCTCCCTATTTTCCCTTGGTAGAATATGGTATTTATCATTTTCATTAAAACAATATTGCAATAAGTGATATATTNCATTTAACATTCTTTTCAGATTGTGATGGTTAACCACATCTTCATATCCAACATTACATTTCTCTCAAAAAAAAAAAAACAAAGATGTTCTTTTCTGATCGTCAGAAATCAAATCTATATTTATTTTCAGTATGTTGAACAGATCAACAATCTCCCTATTTTCCCTTGGTAGAATATGGTATTTATCATTTTCATTAAAACAATATTGCAATAAGTGATATATTNGATCTCCCTATTTTCCCTTGGTAGAATATGGTATTTATCATTTTCATTAAAACAATATTGCAATAAGTGATATATTGCTTGCAGTGCACCATTTATCTGCATTGCATTTATGGTAAAATCATCAAATTTCATGTCACCGACACTTTTTACTTCGCTCAACATATTTTTGAGAAACTGTATTTTACACTCTCCAAACAACACGTTTGGATACTTGGGAGTATCTACACGATGATTATTAATGCATTTAAGTTGTTCGGCCGGACTTCTACCCAATATGGAGAATATAGAGACAANGTATCTACACGATGATTATTAATGCATTTAAGTTGTTCGGCCGGACTTCTACCCAATATGGAGAATATAGAGACAACCATATCCGGTTCTATTCCTAAGATATGTTCGTACCTTTTAAAATCCTGTTGCACTGATATTCCCTTTGACTGCAAGAGTTGCTTTGCTTCATTTCTGTGTAAAACATGTTTTTGTGACTAATTATAATTTCTATTATAATTTTATGTTTTCTCTTGAAAACTTTATAGATTTGTAAATGTGAGTTAATTTTACCATCTACACAATTAATGACCATTTCGCCATTTATGCCTTTGTAGATTTCGTATTCGTACACGTGTGGACCATTTTTTAATTTCACAATGGATAATATGGAAAATTTGTAAAAATTCAAAGGTTCAGAAGACTGCAACCGACCAATGTGAACGAACGCCAACATATTCATAAAAAATACATTTTTTGTAATTTTCGGGAACCATCTCGCGTAAATTCGTGGAAAAATCAGACTCCAGCCTGTACCATCTGCAGTGATATACAGATTGCTGCTTAACAGAAGCTGGTATTCGAAACTGTTGTCCTTAGATCGATAAGGTACGGTTTGCTTTCCATCTGCACCAATTCAAACATTACCATTTGGGATGTAAGGATTGTTATTTTGTGTCCCCAAAACGAACATGGGTAGATATGCACAACTGCCTATGCGATTCTTGAAATAGTTGGTTGTTATGATGAGCTTGGCAAAATTGGCGTAAGTACTGACCTCGAACATGTCCTCGGAACAGTTCAGTCCGAATTGCAGCATTTCATCAGATATGCGATAATGTTCGAATCTGGCCATGCATATTTCTACCGGCGAAAACATGAATTTTTTATAGGGCTTGAAAGGTGTACCTTGAAATTTGTTAAGTACGAAAACGTCTGCATACTGCACGATTTCCACAAAATGATTCAGTTCCTTCACTTTATCAAAAAAATTTTACCCTATTAAACCTTGTACCATCAAAATGATACCGCAATGGTGTAAGTCCATTAAGAAATATGGGAACTATGCTTCCCACATCCAAAATGGATAAATCTCTCTCTGTTAAACTATTTATACATTTTAGTCTATACAGTTCATCGAGCACAAAATTTTGTGAACTGATGCGTATTCCGGTGAAGATATGCGCACATCATCCACTAAAGAATATACCCTGCTAAACTAATTGATTCTGGAACTCTTCTCTACAAGGCACACAAATCCTTCAGTGCCGTATCGAAAATTTGTATTTATACGTATTTTGGGACCGGTCTAAGCACTGTGACGAGTTCGCGACAACCTGTCTGATTCGTCTGAGGTTTTCTGAAAATGTATATGGAACCGTTTTGCGATTTATGTTCGCTCGATGGTAATACATGAGACGAAAGTTTTGACTCCATTTCGGTGAAGGACATGGTAGTGGACAGCAACTTGTTCACATCATCATGCTGGACTATTTTCAAGGCCCGTTTAGGTTGACGGAAAGCAAACAATATCAGCCTGTACAAAACATTTACAGGCAATAAATATTAGCTTGTTGGTCATGCTATCAATGTCATTATAAGGGTAGAGTTTTTTGAATCAGTAAACCAACAAATGTACATCCCACAGCAAATGTTCATCACGTATGCTGAAATCTTCGGTAACAGATTTCAAAGCTATGGCATTTTCGTAATCGATACCATCTGGCGTGCGGCATGTCATTATGTGATCTGACAATTTGCTGATTAGAGTAAACTTGTGACCACGTCCAAATTGATTGTNCATGTCATTATGTGATCTGACAATTTGCTGATTAGAGTAAACTTGTGAACACGTCCAAATTGATTGTAAATGTAGTAGCAAAATGCAGATGTTTGTTTTATTATTATTTTTTTAACACCTGAGGNACACGTCCAAATTGATTGTAAATGTAGTAGCAAAATGCAGATGTTTGTTTTATTATTATTTTTTTAACACCTGAGGATTTTCCAATCGGTAAGTGAGAAGATTCGGAATCCAAAATAAAGCAACGTTCTGAATACAGTAACCATGAGCCTGAGAGTAAAATTTCCCCTTTACTGTTACCTCACCAAGATCAAAACCATCCAAACATTCGTCCCATGGATGGATATCACGTTTGGATACTTGCACCGTGCATGACAAAGTTTCACATGAACCCACATGCACTCGTGTGGCAAGGCAATTTTAGTGCAACTGTCAATGTTTTTAGTTGGAAACATACAAATATNTGAACCCACATGCACTCGTGTGGCAAGGCAATTTTAGTGCAACTGTCAATGTTTTTAGTTGGAAACATACAAATATCGCACTGTAATTTTTTTTTTCCAGTGCAGCAATCACCTATGCACAATATTTTTTTCCATAAGGAGGCTTGCACTTGCTTTACAGAAATGTGTGTGATTTGTCTCTCCCACTAGTTCTGTTTGTCGCATTAAATCAGGGTACTACGTAAATTGAAGGTACAAGAAAATATAACAATGGCATTGGAATATTCAAATGATGGATCATGAAAAGTCTTGAATACAGAGTGAATATGTACTNTGAACCCACATGCACTCGTGTGGCAAGGCAATTTTAGTGCAACTGTCAATGTTTTTAGTTGGAAACATACAAATATTGCACTGTAATTTTTTTTTTCCAGTGCAGCAATCACCTATGCACAATATCTTTTTCCATAAGGAGGCTTGCACTTGCTTTACAGAAATGTGTGTGATTTGTCTCTCCCACTAGTTCTGTTTGTCGCATTAAATCAGGGTACTACGTAAATTGAAGGTGCAAGAAAATATAACAATGGCATTGGAATATTCAAATGATGGATCATGAAAAGTCTTGAATACAGAGTGAATATGTACTGTAGCCATTCTAAATGCCTAATTATTGTTTTAACACGCTGGTATGTAGATGCGTCGAATGCAAAAGCATTGCTCGAGATGCCTAAAAGAAAATTTAATGGAACACGGAATGTGGATTTTGATAGACGTAATGATTTTTCTTTGTATTAGCAGTGCAGGTATTTTTTTCCAAGATACATATCCAGTATAATTTTATTTTTATGGGTACAGATTTTTTGGTTTTCTCCCCGAGCAGAGGATGGATCAGGTTTACGCACAGAGCTGGAGACTTCAGGACTGTCTATACTGGACTCTCTGACACATATGTATATTTAATCTTTGTTCGGCTGTTCTCCTCTCGCAGAATTGCAACAGATTAAAAAAAAAAAGTTTCAAGGGAATGTGCAGGCTAGAAATTATATATTTTATGCATGAGGAAAAAAAGTATTGATCATGACGGATGCCTCTGTTTACTGGGAAAAACCAGCAAAGGGAGTTTGCAGTAATTGGATAAAAAGCATCAGTGTGTGTGTGTCATATATATATATATATATAAAAGATCTATGGATATAATGGAAATAGTGTGTGAACTGTAGGACAAAATAGGATCTATAGTGCATAGAGTTAATATAAAAATACGTGATGCATTATGGTATTGTGGTCGATGTCTAATAAGATATGTAGTGCATATGATGGTGTGTTCGACATCTAATGACAATGAGAGTGATATTACACAATGGCAGAAAATGGATATGTTTGGTAAAGGTAAGTGTGGAGATATGTAAATACAAATGTGTCTAGCGTGTGCAATAAACAGTGTTGTAGGTAGGAAATGTTAAATTAGGTATCTCTAGTGTCAAAAAGTGTTTGCTAGTTGTAAATAATAATGAGTTTGCAGTGGATAATGTGTACAATGTTTCAAAAAAGTGTAATAAATGATAATGATATAGTTAGGTACTCTTACATATTAAGTATAGTGACGAGTGTTTACTATTTGTAATTAACTATCCGATTGCAGAGGGGTATCTTAAAATACTTTATAAGTGCACTTCACAATATCATATTTGGTATCACGTAGTACACTTGAGCGGATTGGCTCAAGTGTAATTTCCAATACAAACACATATAAATACTAAAAGTATCCGCACCCGAAAACCCCCAAATTCTTGTGGACGCCCCTTCAGATGGTGAAAGGAAAGATAAGGAGCCATAGGAAAAAAAATGACGTCAACCGCGCAACATTTGTGACGTCATAACCTGTACACTAACCGCCATAATATTGAAATATGTCCGTAAACACCTAGACCAAATTACCCGATACTAAATCCAAATGGTACACAACACATACACACATTCTTACCAAGTTTTTGAACATGAAGTGACGAAACAGCTTCATCTGTCATTTTACAGTCCATAAAAAACAAACATTTCACTTTTAACAGACAGGCGGCAATAAACAGTTGACATGCTAAAACGCAACACCACGACCACTTTCCGTTAATGCGCATGAGCACTTAAATTACTGATACATCCCTCTGTATTCTTCAAAAGTTAAGGAAAAACCAGCAGTAAACTCTAAATATTTAGTTCGTAAGTGACTTCGTGGTTTCGGAAAGCTTGGCAGTGGTTATCTTTAAATTAGGTAAATAATATTAAATTATGATTTTTTGAATTGTTTTATGTATCACTTAAATTAAAAGAATTCATGCACATGAAAACAATTNTAATATTAAATTATGATTTTTTGAATTGTTTTATGTATCACTTAAATTAAAAGAATTCATGCACATGAAAACAATTTTTCATAATCGTATGACTAAAGGCAACTTTTCTAAAATCCCTGTACACAATTTCAAATTTTCGCCTTCACTGTATTTGACAATACAATTTTAAGACAAAATACGACATTCAAAATTTTCCTTCCTACAAATTTGTATCAAATAATCATTAATGTATTTGAAAATAATCCACACTGTCAAATATTTTAAAGTAAAAATCTAAATTGAATTTTTATTTTAAATTAATTTAATAGGGAGATAATGCTTTGGTTTTCCATGCAGTACAGTGCGGAGAGAAATATTAGCAATGTTGAAATTTATAATAGCTTCTTTAATAAATACAAATTTTATTTATCAGAGATGTTTCCAGCACAATTAAATTTAATGCCTCCGAATTCGTAATATTATGAGCAATAAACAATTAAAATAACATTAATGCCCAGACAGTTTCTACATAATATAATTAATTTCATAACCTACATGATGTACCACAATATTGTTCGTTATTTTAAACTGATATGAACCACGCGTCCACGAGCTCCTTGTGCCCACTCTGACCACCGCAGTCACATCAACAGCACCAGCTACAACAGACCGCACCAACCACACCAAGCTAAGAGTGTGTAGTGCAGGTTGACAAGAACGTAACTTGCACCTTCTTGCCAACAAGGATTATGTAACTCGCAAGAGTGTTCAACTAATTTTTTACAATAGGTAACTCTTTTAATAAATAAGTAGGCGATACCAAACAATTTTTTACCCAAAAGCCACACCCATTGGGCATACGGGCCATTGGCAATTACGCCATAGCAGCCCACGCCGCGACATAAGACGTAATGCACCGCTGGATGATGTCAACGAGCCTGAAGGCTGAAGCTAAGGTGCGAAGTGCCTCAAAGTGTAACCAGTAGTGCACAGCAATTTTCCAGACACATCAAACAATATCACCTCATTCACAGCTACAGTCAGGAGTGTGTTTTATTGTATTGAGAGCAATCGAGCATGGCAACCCACACCCCTTTGCCCAGGTGGACTCGTCCATCCCTTCAGGAGACAGCCACCTGGCAACACTGAAGCCAGTGAAATACAACCACATCACAGGAAGTGAAATACCGACAATTTCACAAGAAAGCGTAATAGTGTATTTAATATTTAGTTATAAAAGAACAATTATGTTTTCAAAAAAAGAAATTGTCTCTAAAGGCCTCCATCCTTGCAACAAGTAATTTAGTGTGGTGACACTCCCTGTCAACTTCACAACATCAACCTTAACAGACATTTGTTATAAACGGGGGTGTCACCAATGTGTTTCATTCCATTTATACAATTTTTCACTACTGCCGTAATATTACATAATGCTCATGTCATGTTTTACAATTCGGCATTTGATGTCGGTTCTCGTTACTCGTCATGGAAGCCGATGTCACTCTGTAGTTCGACTCAGAACTCGGGCCAGAACAACGGCGTTGGTCGCCCGCTACACGAGTCTCCTTGGTACCATCATTTAGGCTGTTATCACAATAACTGCAATAGTTAATTAACCGGGCACTTGTTTTCTCTCTTTGCTGTACTGAGGGGAGAACCACCCACACTCTCACCAGAGAGCTTAACGCTACCCCGTATCCGCATAAAACCACGCTAATTTTCATGCTAAGGTCACCGGCAGGCCGTGAGTGCTGGGTCTGTTTTCTTTAATTATTCACATGTAATCAAGCACAGTGAGTAAACCGCTTTACAAAGTTCAATGTCTGTTGATTCATTGTCATAAGGGACACATAGGGAATTATACACTTTGTAGTACCTCCCGCAATTTCTAGTATATGTCAGGTGTACGAGACGGCCTACAGTCTCGTCATAAGGTGTAAAAAGTGTAACAGTAAGTACGCGACAACATCATTTGCAAACTGATGGAGGATTCCAGGGCTCCCCGGGTCGTCGACCAAACGACCCACATCACTAACTCTCCATTGGGTTATGATGCCAGGCAATTCTACACTCAACCAGTCCTGGGTCACCTCGATCATGNATTACATAATGCTCATGTCATGTTTTACAATTCGGCATTTGATGTCGGTTCTCGTTACTCGTCATGGAAGCCGATGTCACTCTGTAGTTCGACTCAGAACTCGGGCCAGAACAACGGCGTTGGTCGCCCGCTCCACGAGTCTCCTTGGTACCATCATTTAGGCTGTTATCACAATAACTGCCATAGTTAATTAACCGGGCACTTGTTTTCTCTCTTTGCTGTACTGAGGGGAGAACCACCCACACTCTCACCAGAGAGCTTAACGCTACCCCGTATCCGTATAAAACCACGCTAATTTTCATGCTAAGGTCACCGGCAGGCCGTGAGTGCTGGGTCTGTTTTCTTTAATTATTCACATGTAATCAAGCACAGTGAGTAAACCGCTTATCAAAGTTCAATGTCTGTTGATTCATTGTCATAAGGGACACATAGGGAATTATACACTTTGTAGTACCTCCCGCAATTTCTAGTATATGTCAGGTGTACGAGACGGCCTACAGTCTCGTCATAAGGTGTAAAAAGTGTAACAGTAAGTACGCAACAACATCATTTGCAAACTGATTGAGGATTCCAGGGCTCCCCGGGTCGTCGACCAAACAACCAACATCACTAACTCTCCATTGGGTTATGATGCCAGGCAATTCTACACTCAACCAGTCCTGGGTCACCTCGATCATGTCAAAACTTTCTTGACGTACATTTTTGTCATGCACGATTTTGATTGACTGAGAACATCAAACACAGAATATATTTTAGAACCGGTTCATTATTCAAATGACTGCTGGAAGCGAAAACCATTCTACGTTCCAGACAAAAATTGTAATGTTCATGACGTTTAATTACGTAATAACTGCCAAACTTATTGGAAGCAGAAGAAAAAATATGTCAGTGTGACAGGGACTTAACAACAAACAACTCTATTTTGAGTTTATTTTTGTACAACTTTTGTTTGGAATTTCAGTAGGTACTATTGTGTATTTAATGATCCTACCATATGCACAGTATTGCGTTGTCAATGCCTCCAGAGCACAAAAATGGTATTCACGAAAATTGTAGTTATAGAGGATCTAACGCAATGGCAATTACAATAAATATACCATTAAAATAGAATGTTGTGTTGGCGTGGTCGAGGTTACCCAGGTCTGGTTAAGTGTTGGATTGCCCGATGCCATAACCCAGTCTAGAGTTAATGATGAGAGTCGTTCGGTCGACGGCCCAAGATGTCCTCCATCAGTTTGTTGATGATGTCATTGTATTTACTGTTACACTATTTATACCTTATGATGAGACTGTAGGCCATCTCGTACACCTGAAATATACTATGAAATTGTGGGTGATGCTACAAAGGGTTTAGTAACCTATATATAATCGACACACGTTTAACTTTGTAAAGCGGTTTATTCACTGTGCTTGCTTACAGGTGAATAATGCATGAAAATGAACCCAGCCCTTACGGCATGCTGGTGACCTTAACATAAAATAAACGCTTCAATTTATTGATACGCGATAGCATTAAGCTCACTGGTGAGAGGTCAGGTGACTCTCCCCTCGGTACTTAAAATAAATAAAAGAAATGTTCTGGTTATTAAATTTAATATTGCAGTGAAGTGATTACAGCCTAAATGATGACACCGAGGGGCCCCGTGGAGCGGCGACCAACACCGCTGGTCTGGTCCGAGGGCTGAGACGAACTGGCCTAGTGACCTCTGTTTCCATCACGAGTGACAAGAACTGAAGTAAAAAGGCGAATGATGAAACATAACACGAACACTATGTGTTATGATTACAATAGTGAAAATTTGTATAAATTATATGAACACATTGGTGACACCCCTGTTTATTAACAAATGTCTGTTATGATTGAAGTTGTGAAGTTGACGGGGCGTGTCACCACACTAAATGACATGTTACAAGGATGGAGGCCTTTATAGGCAATCTCCCTTTTTGAAAATATAATTGCTCTTTTGTAAATACACATAAATACATTATTACGTTTTCTTGTAAAATGTGTCTGAATTTCACTGGCTACAGTGTTGCCAGGTGGATGTATCCTCCAAAGATGAACGAGTCCACCTGGGCAAAAGAGGTGTGGAATGCCATACTCGATTGCTGTTAACACAATAAAACACACCCCTGACAGTATCTGTGATTGCGGTGACTATATTTAAAGTGTTTGTAAAAATGCTCCACCCAACTGGTGACACTTTGGGGCACTTATCACTTAAGTTTCGGCTTACAAGCTAGTTCGATGCCATTTAGTGGTGAGTCACGTCGTAGGTCGTAGTGCGAGCTACTACGAATCAACGACCAATTGCCAGTGCGCACAACGGCTGTGGCTTTGGGGTAAACACCATTTCGGACCGCCTACCTATTTATTAAACGAGTTACCTCTTGTAATGAATGAGTAGGGCGATCTCTTGAGTTACGTAATTCTTGTCGGCAAGAAGNATAAATTATATGAACACATTGGTGACACCCCTGTTTATTAACAAATGTCTGTTATGATTGAAGTTGTGAAGTTGACAAGGCGTGTCACCACACTAAATGACATGTTACAAGGATGGAGGCCTTTATAGGCAATCTCCCTTTTTGAAAATATAATTGCTCTTTTGTAAATACACATAAATACATTATTACGTTTTCTTGTAAAATGTGTCTGCATTTCACTGGCTACAGTGTTGCCAGGTGGATGTCTCCTCCAAAGATGAACGAGTCCACCTGGGCAAAGAGGTGTGGAATGCCATACTCGATTGCTGTTAACACAATAAAACACACCCCTGACAGTATCTGTGATTGCGGTGACTATATTTAATGTGTTTGTAAAAATGCTCCACACAACTGGTGACACTTTGGGGCACTTATCACTTAAGTTTCGGCTTACAAGCTAGTTCGATGCCATTTAGTGGTGAGTCACGACATAGGTCGTGGTGCGAGCTACTACGAATCAACGACCAATTGCCAGTGCGCACAACGGCTGTGGCTTTGGGGTAAACACCATTTCGGACCGCCTACCTAATTATTAAACGAGTTACCTCTTGTAATGAATGAGTAGGGCGATCTCTTGAGTTACGTAATTCTTGTCGGCAAGAAGGTGCAAGTTCCGTTCTTGTCGACCTGCACTACACACTCTTGGCTTGATGTGGTTGGTGTAGCTGGCGTAGTTGTTGTGACTGCGGTGGTCGGAGTGGGCACAAGGAGCTCGTGGATGTGTGGTTCACGTCAATGTAAACGATTGCAAATGCCTCGCCATAGTGTGGGCGCTTAAACATTACCACGGACACCTGGAGTACCAAAGATTCACCCTGAGGACAGACAACTGGTGCATAGTTTGGTTGAACAGCATGTGTGAGGCCGGGAGCAAACTCACCACATAGGTAGTATTACTGCAGGCATTCGATTTCGAGGTTGAACATGTGCTAGGGGCCGAAAATCAACTCGCAGACGTTTTGTCCCGATCACCAAGCCGGGACGTAGTGGCACAAGTTGACGGGGAATGGGAAAAAATCTTGCAGCAGGAACAAGAACTCCGAGCTAACGAAGGCGCATAGCAGCACCAGGTCAGTAGCCCCACAGAAGATGCTGTCCATAAACCGGTAGTGAGGGCACAAAATATGTCTACTGCGAGTCATCGACGATCGGATCATACACGAGCACCTGGCCCAACAATTGACTGGAAGTTGTATGTACCACCGGAGGCACGTAGCGAAGTCTTCTATCTGGTCTACAACAGACAACTTACTGGCCATCCAGGGGCCGAAAAAACATGTAACAATGTCCTTCAACAGTACTATTGGCAAAAGGTGGCGTTCCAGTCCTAGGGATATATCCGACAGTGCATAAAATTCAACTGCATCAAATCGAGACATACGGACCACATACAACAACAGCAGTCCAGGTACCAAAAGCCCCTTTTGAGGCCATTGCATTAAATTTGAAGCTGCCATACCCCACATCACAACAGGCAAGCATTTAATCCTCGTGGTCATGTACGAATTCTCTTNGTTAAATTTGAAGCTGCCATACCCCACATCACAACAGGCAAGCATTTAATCCTCGTGGTCATGTACGAATTCTCTTGCTGGATTAAAGCCTTTCCCATTTCTGCAGCCTGTGCAGCCACGGTTGCGAAAACACTGCAAAATGAGTTCTTCCTAATGTGGGGATACCCCAATTCCCGGCTATCCGACAACAGGACCCAGTTATCAGGCCGGAAATGGTGAGATCTCTGCAGCTCCTGGAGGGTCAAACACCACACCACAGATACCTACCACCTGAGGACTTACTCGATCAAACATTGGAATCAGGATCTCAAAATTCAACTGCTGTTCAGAGTCGGGTCGTACTCCACTTGTTGGGCACAACATCTGCCAGCAACCCTGTTCTGTTTAAGGAGATGCACCAATGAAGCCACCTGGATGTCACCTGTTGTTGTACTGAAGGGGAGAGAACTGTCCTTACTGGGCGAACTTGCATGCCCATCTAATGAGAGCGAGGTCACAGTGGGAGTTGGCATCACTCTGCAGCAACAACACACTGAAATGCTTGGGAAAGTGCTGCAAAATTAAGAAAACTATGCGCCAAAATGGGTACCAACTACCGCCCATCCACCGACAGAATTCCAACCAGTTAGAGTGGTCTATGTCCGCCTTCACCCACAGTTAATGGCGGGCAAAAATTTCTGCACCGGATTTACACATGCATGTTTGCTGCTCGAGGCCCATAATTGTTGTGTATCCGATTTTCGCTGCAATAGTGTACATGTCCTTCTAAACCTTTTTCATTACTGGCCCATCATTCTCTCCCGACATGAACCGGGGAGTTTAACTAGAAATTTACCAACTCGGTACCTAGATTGTGTCTAGTCTACGGAGCTTTGTGCGTCGAGCGCGNGGGGAGTTTAACTAGAAATTTACCAACTCGGTACCTAGATTGTGTCTAGTCTACGGAGCTTTGTGCGTCGAGCGCGTGTAAGTGTATTTGGAGTATCTGGCCAATTGTATATGTGACTTAGCTTAATAAAATCTTGAACCTATATTATTCTCGTTTCCGGCTCTGTTATTTGTCAATCTGGTAGCTTCCCGGCCACTTCAGGGCCTGGCCTCCTCCAGGAAAGGGATTTTTTATCTTTTATGTGTGAAATAATCACAATGTATAATGATTGAAGGGCGTCGTAATGGCCTACAATTCCATTAACACCCACGAGTGGAATGTGCACCATAAGGCTGGAGTAACCACATCCGAACAACCACTGAGAGAGTCTCGTTTCCCTTCGAGCGTTTACAATGCGATTGGCGCTCACTAAATGTTCACAACAGCTAAATATTCACCTCAGTAGATACCCTATGATACTGATAATGTCTGCCAGTATTCATCAGAGCATATTAAAGTATATATTTTTCATTGGTAGATTAATATGCAGCTTTATAATTATAAATAATCTTATCTTTTTGGGAAATTGCCACACAGAAAATGTTGAAACATGATTAAATTATGTTTTTTTATTGTTATTAATTATTTTTACTATAATGAAATCAATTTGATGTATCTCCTTTTTAGTCGGCTGGGATAGTTTGCGAACCACGATATTGACCATTCTTTACTTATTCAATTGAAATTATTCTATCGATTTTTGTTAACAAAAGTTTATTAATGTTAAATTTTTTTATTATTACATTTATCTATTCCAGAACTACTTGTATTGCACAATCCTTCTTACTATTGTTCACGTTTTACTCGCAGTTTATGATACTTTTCCTTACGGAAATTTATGTGCAAACACACCATTTTCCTACATTGACACAATATTTATAAGGTTTTTGTTTGAGTTTACACAACGGAACTGAATTATATTTGTTAAAGTAAGATAATTATTTAATGGGGAAACATATGTACACAATGTCATCTAGAAATAATCCGTTTTCATAATAATTAAATTTCATTTTACTGCAGTCAATCATATCAGCAAAGGCAATTTTATTCTCGCCAGATGCCAGCCACTGAGTTGGGAAACGCGACATTCGCTTAAATGNGTCATATCAGCAAAGGCAATTTTATTCTCGCCAGATGCCAGCCACTGAGTTGGGAAACGCGACATTCGCTTAAATGAGTGTCAGTGATAATATATCGTCAGTAGTATCGCATTAGCTAATATAGTTGTCGTTACAGTAATAAAATGCCATTAAAACACAGAGACCAACGGTGTTTTTAACTTGTATCGTGTTATGTAAGCTGTCACATTGGCGAGAAAGTTTGCTAGTAACTTACGAACTACTGTGCGTGCGGATTTGGAGCTTATTTAAAACCATTGACGACCAAGGATGGAATGTAATGTGTGGAGTTGGTAGTAAACATAATTCATTTCACTCTAAAAGTTGACGCAGTTACTACCGAAAAACTAATATGTTATTAATTGTGGCATGTTAATCTGTAGTGAGAATCTGTACGAAGCATTCTGCGAATGAAAAAAGCAATACTAGTCACTTTCTTGCTTGTAAACAAAATGGAGCATGGAAGTAGTTCTGTTCCCCAGCCCAGTATTAAACGCATAGAGTAACGGAACAACTGGCGAGTATGCAGCTGGTCGCATGCGTGCTAGGTACGGAATCATGGCCCTATAAATTCAAATGCTATAAAACGCATTTTTTTGTTCAGGTACTGTTTACATACGTGTTTGATTGCACATAATAACCATGCACTTCGCAACGTCAGTTGAAAATATAAAGACGGAGGTTGCACCGAATGTAAATAAATTCAGAACTTAATGTTATTATGTTATTATATGTAGTTTGAGGCAAGCATATTTCAAACAACACCAATCAAAGTCTTCTAAACACACGGCTACACTAATTAAGTAATATTTATAACAAAACTGTTTAAGAATCACCTTTAATTCTCCAACGTAAATTATCGCATGGTCCCATAAGCGATTCACGCCGTGACGTCAGCGCACAAAGTTTTTGTGCTCTAGACTACGTGCTGTTGATGCACAAGTTTGGCCGGTAGCANCACGCCGTGACGTCAGCGCACAAAGTTTTTGTGCTCTAGACTACGTGCTGTTGATGCACAAGTTTGGCCGGTAGCAGAACCACGTAGGCGGTATACTAATGATACTGCAGTTAACTTTCGGAACAACTTCCTCACATCGTACAGGGAAGAAGAATTTGGCCATGGTTATGATAAATGTAGGATGTTTTTTCCGTTATCCTTTAATGTTTATTTTGCAATTACAAANAAGAATTTGGCCATGGTTATGATAAATGTAGGATGTTTTTTCCGTTATCCTTTAATGTTTATTTTGCAATTACAAATATTTAAAATTAAATTCGTTATAAAAACGTTATTCCTAGGTTGATAATAAAAACTTAGGCAAAATTTTTTATTTTATAAACTATATTATTGGAACCTTGATGTGCATTGTGGGTAATATTGGTGCTAATCAATTTGAATTCAGCTGGTACTTTTTAAATTTGCAGTTTAGTTGAAGTGACGAAAATACTATCTTATTAACTGTTTCCAACCACAATATAAAGCTATTATGTAAATCATATTATACCAAAACAGTATTAATAAGCTAAATATGTTTCTAATGTAAGGTCATCAGTTATGGAAGATTGCTCTCAAATTTCACAAGAAAGCAACCATAGTGATTCACCTCCAATGTCATTTAGTTCTTTGTCAGGTGATGCTGAAAATTATCAGAAATTTGAACAGATATCACAGAATTGTTTGAAAGTTGGTGACTTACGTTCTATTTATGAAATTCGTATCCTTTTTAATTGTTGAATGGAGCCAAATTATAGTCCTGTCCTTTAAATTATTTTGTGTGCTATTTTTTAATTACTTAGTTTGTATAACATTTCCCATTGCAGTTAGCATGCTCTACTCTTTGTAATANTTTGTGTGCTATTTTTTAATTACTTAGTTTGTATAACATTTCCCATTGCAGTTAGCATGCTCTACTCTTTGTAATAGTCCAGTAAGCACTGTATATGATTCTCTACTTTACTCCATTCTTAAATAAGTACCCACTTCATCTATGATGGAATTTTAACAATGGGACTCAGGTAAAACTACAAACATGTTTAAGTTACATACTTAAATAAATATTTACCTGTATGTTATGGGAAAGCTATATTTGTAAGTTTGGCTGTTGCATNGTTTAAGTTACATACTTAAATAAATATTTACCTGTATGTTATGGGAAAGCTATATTTGTAAGTTTGGCTGTTGCATTTCAGGAAGATAAACTGCAAAAGGACCAAAGCTGTTTGATTAAAGTTTTGAACCATAATTTGTATTATTTCAGTTTTATTTACTGCGACCATTAACCTTATTAAATTTGTTGTGCGCAAAAACAGTTTACAACACTTGTCTTTTTCAAAGCAGCAGTGGCAATGCTCTTAGTATACTATACATTTGCAAGTGCAGAAGCTGCAATGAGAAATAGGATGGGTTGTATTTGTTACAAGTATTTGATTCCTGTAGCTGCTACAATAAAGACATAATTATTAAGTATTTTTCATGTGATTGTGAATTTTAACACCATTTTCAGAGACTGAATTTTTGTTGGATTCTGGTTCCTACCCTAAATTTTGACATTTAATTTTGCATATTAGTTCTGCTCTTCATTTTACAAGTATTTAACATAATTATATAATTTAATATTTGTTTTAATTATAATGTAATGTATTTATTTAAATATTTTTCTACTTACAAGATTGTTATCTATATAGAAGTGGAAGTTTAAGTAGGTTTAGGCCTACTTTTGCTTTGCCCATAGCGCAATGTTTGATAGACAGTGAAGTGGGTTTTCCTTTTGTGATAAGTTTATATTAGTTTTCCAGTGAGGAACTGCTCTACTCCTAGTTCTGTGGAAGTGCTATTCCTGTTTGGTTAGGTCTCTTGGTTTAACGATGGTTTAGTTTCNACTGCTCTACTCCTAGTTCTGTGGAAGTGCTATTCCTGTTTAGTTAGGTCTCTTGGTTTAACGATGGTTTAGTTTCTATTGCAGGCCAACATAACTTTTGTCAGGGTTCTGAGTTTCAGTTAAAATCTGAATTATGGGTACCTAAGGTCAGTNCATTGCAGGCCAACATAACTTTTGTCAGGGTTCTGAGTTTCAGTTAAAATCTGAATTATGGGTACCTAAGGTCAGTAATATACCAAAAGTGGTAAAAATTTTAAATGTAGCTTCGGTTAAAGAAAGCATACCACCAAATGCTGTCCTTTAACCAGTTGCAATTGCAGTAATGCAGTCTGCCATCATGTGCAACTTAAGAATATTGACCCAAAATTAATAATGATACATCTAAATGTGGGAGAGAGCTTGTGAAAAAAACTATATATCTTAATGGTCACATATTATCACATATGTTGCAGTGACAACTGAGCACCTTGTNATGTAGCTTCGGTTAAAGAAAGCATACCACCAAATGCTGTCCTTTAACCAGTTGCAATTGCAGTAATGCAGTCTGCATGTCTGCCATCATGTGCAACTTAAGAATATTGACCCAAAATTAATAATGATACATCTAAATGTGGGAGAAAGCTTGTGAAAAAAACTATATATCTTAATGGTCACATATTATCACATATGTTGCAGTGACAACTGAGCACCTTGTTGGCACATGTCACAGTTACTGTACGAGTGACACCATCTTTTTTACCCTCTCGCACTCCCAAATCACTTGCTGCATAACCACTATTTTACTTCACAACCTCTACACACATTTTGTATCGGGAATATTACAATTCTGTAGAGCATTGATACACATTCATAAAGCAGAATGTAATGTTTACAAACATTGATACCATTAGTGGTGGTAACTTGACATCATGCAATACAAAGCATGCCACGTCACTCAACGAAACTATTTCGCAGGCGAACACAAACTATACACACCAGAATTATTTGGCCTGGAGGACCAATGTTTATGCCAATGCATGGGTGCAGACTGTAATAATACGAGATTGAGTAGAATTAAATTTGTGTCAATACACAAGCTTCCTGCTCTGACTCCATGATGCCAACTGACTTGTCTCGCTGTTGCTTTTATTTTGCGAATTTTCCTATAATGTATTTGGTATTGTCTGTGAAAAGCAGAGGAACTTCCCTACTGACTAATGATGGCTGCTTTTTACAGAACTGTCAGAGCTATCGTCAGTTTTTTCGTACACAGCAAGAGACAGTGGTAATGATTCCACTAGGAAGAAAGATGTTACTGGCAACATCCAGTGCTGTCAACCACGTTAACTACAAAATCTTGTGTGGTGTCAACCGTGGTTTTGGAAAGTGTGTGGGGGATTTTCTCCAATGTCCAACCACTCTATACTTGTGATTGTCATACAGAATCAACTTCTTGTCACATATACAATTGAATTGAATGTGGTGACAAGCTAACATGTGAAGATGACCATTCACTGCTATTTCAAATGTATATGGTACCTAGTTGTTTTTTTTTTTTTACTTACCTTGTTTTCTGCAGATGGTCAGAAATAGCATAACTGAAAATGATTAACTGTCTGCACGTTCCCTTTTCATGTAAACAGTTCCATCAGTATGTTTGTGGCAGAGACATGTACTAATTCAGACTGATCACCAACATTTGATACTGATCATGAATAAAGAGATTTATAAAATACCTTCCAAGAGATTACAAAGAACCAGGCTTAAGCTATCTTAGTGTAGGATTAAGCTTTTGTTTATAACTGGCTCAAAGAAAAAGAGATGAGTTGCAAAATGAATTGAGCAAACTTTTCTTAAATGGCTGGCCCAATTCCAAAATGAAAGTAACAGACGCGGCAATTTTTTTTTAAACATAAGAAAGGCATTGTAGTTGAAAAGGGAATGGTGTTTTTGGAGACAGGATTATGGTCCCTGCTTCCTTAAGAAAATTTGTTTTAAATATTCTACGCCAATCACAATTTGGCATCACCAAGGCCAAAGTAAGAGCAAAAACTTAGTTCTTTTGGGCTGGCATGGATGCAGATATTGGAACATTTTATCGCAACGTGCATCCATTGTGAAAAATTTACTTCTAAAATCCCCAATGAATCAATGATTACACAAGAATCACAAATATTACCATTTTATAAATTAGTGTGTGATATTTTGTNAAAATCCCCAATGAATCAATGATTACACAAGAATCACAAATATTACCATTTTATAAATTAGTGTGTGATATTTTGTGATTAATACTCAAAATGGGCAGAATTGGTTCCCCTACACTCAACAAATTCCTGTACCAGTGTAAAAGCCTCAATATCATCTTCTCAACACATGGGATTTCCAGCGTCCTAGTTCCAGACATGTCTTACAGTTCTTCAGAATTTAAAAAATTTGGCAGGTACTATGGTTTCAGTAAACAAACTGCAATTCCTTTATCATCCCAAAAGTAATGGACTGGCTGAACATGCAGTAAGGATACGTAAAAAGATGTTTAAAAAATTTAGTGCACAGAATCTTGACATACATGTCATCATGCTAGAATTCTGCAACACTCATTCCAGCACAGTTTCTCCATAGCAGAATAACTAAAATCAAGATACCAATACANAAAATCCCCAATGAATCAATGATTACACAAGAATCACAAATATTACCATTTTATAAATTAGTGTGTGATATTTTGTCCTTATGTAGTGCTTTGTGATTAATACTCAAAATGGGCAGAATTGGTTCCCCTACACTCAACAAATTCCTGTACCAGTGTAAAAGCCTCAATATTATCTTCTCAACACATGGGATTTCCAGCGTCCTAGTTCCAGACATGTCTTTCAGTTCTTTAGAATTTAAAAAATTTGGCAGGAACTATGGTTTCACTATACAAACTGCAATTCCTTTATCATCCCAAAAGTAATGGACTGGCTGAACATGCAGTAAGGATATGTAAAAAGATGTTTAAAAAATTTAGTGCACAGAATCTTGACATACATGTCATCATGCTAGAATTCTGCAACACTCATTCCAGCACAGTTTCTCCATAGCAGAATAACTAAAATCAAGATACCAATACATCATAAATTGTTAAAATCTAAGGCACCATAGTAGAAATATTTGATAAACGCAGTAGCAAAATGATTTGCAAATGAACACCATCATGACAAAACTGCAAAAACTAGACATGCATAACTGAAGAAAGGTGATAATGTTTACTTTGACTTGGATAATTGGAAGCTTGCCACCGTGGTTGAAGTCCTGGATGCCCCATGGTCAGTACTGTTCCAAGACGAGAAGGGAAGAGTAAAGAGAAGAAGCACTTACCATCTGACGAAGTCCTCAGTAAGATGAGAAAGCGAGTGTTTAGGTCTTGGAGATGAGGTAAACAAAAACTCTAGTATAGTAAGCGCATACTTGGGTCACACCCTTCAGCATGAAGGTGTACTGTGAGGAGAGGGATTTAAAGGCTTCACATCTGAACAGAATGATCCATTCTGAGGACACAGAGTTNTGAAGGTGTACTGTGAGGAGAGGGATTTAAAGGCTTCACATCTGAACAGAATGATCCATTCTGAGGACACAGAGTTAAACAATTTGCTCCTATAAAGCCTTGCCCTCAGAGTTTCAAAAAACACCTTGCCAACTTGATGACTACGTGTTAAATTGAACTTCAATCTTAAATTTTCTTTGTGATGAAAATTCTCTGTAAAGTGTGTCGTCATACCTCCTTCCCTTAGTTTTAGCCCAGGCAGCTACCCAGCAGCACTTGGAGAACACCCCCAGTGCTCATGTGAGCGTTTAAAGTGCGCAGCAGAAATATCACGTACTCTCAAATACCAATCATGAAGGTAACGTCATATAATCTAGGCCCCCTGTACTAAAACAATTCAAAATATTTCTAATTTTCGAAATAATGTTGTAAAACACGGAAAGGATTTTTTATTCTTGGAATATTTTAGTGTTTCAGTTTTCTTTCTGGTTCAAGTGTTTTGTGTAACAGTTGGATTGATACCTGGATAAGTCGCCTTCCAGCCACCACATTGCCAGTCTTAGAACAGCAGCGGTGAAGAATGGATGTATCTTCCATGGGGGGCCTGCATCTTGTGATTGCTACACTGATCTGATAGTTTCTGTCTGTATCGTAATTAATTCCAGAACCTTTATCTTTCACCTCCATGAGTGCCCTCACCACTCGTGGACTCTTATTTAGTTTTTTATGTCTGAGCTGTAGTGATAGATGTACGGAGCTGGTCATTTTCGGTTGCCAATCCGTTGGCATGCTTGCCAACTGAGATTGCACAGGACTCAATCGTAGACTGACAGCATACCGTTAATTTTACATGTTTGAAGGAGCTTGTAACTTTTTACCACCAGAGTTCAGTTTTGTGCTACGCACCAGTGATGGCTACAGCAAATAAAACAAGTGACCAAGCAACAGCACATGCATTCTTGCTTAGTAGCAGTACATGTACTTTCTTTACGGGTATGCAGTGTGACACCAACATCACTGTGGGTTGCGCATTATAAATTGGGCTCTATCTTTTGTCACCTGTGCCCGCCAGCCACCCCGAGACTCATGCTTTACGTGTGCTAGTTGACTGCGGCTAACTGGCACCTAGGGCACTAAATCCATCTTGTGCTCTTGAAGTGGCCGGCACCTGATCGGGCCACTCGACCTCCCCAGACTGTGACAAGTGATTGTAACTTTGTACTGTAAAATGACTGTACAGTTGTAAGAAGGGAGACGTAATAATGTACGATGTTAAGGGTGGCACAACTGATTAGAGGAAGTAGGAAGGTAATTGTTATACCTACAGGATGTTAAGGGTGGCACAACTGATTAGAGGAAGTAGGAAGGTAATTGTTATACCTACAGGATGTTAAGGGTGGCACAACTGATTAGAGGAAGTAGGAAGGTAATTGTTATACCTACAGGATGTTAAGGGTGGCACAACTGATTAGAGGAAGTAGGAAGGTAATTGTTACACCTACAGGCTGTTCATGGTTAAATGATCACTTCTGAAACCAACCTTTGAATGAAAAATGTCAGTGCCTCGACCTGCCTAATTTTTCAATCGGCACACTGGGTAGCATGTACCCAATCAAATTTCTAAGGACAGGGGAAAAATAGTTACTTTTCTTAACAATGAATTTGTGAATAATAAAATAATTTCCTTTGGTTTCCATTTTTTATTGATATAAGTGTAAGAATCGGGAGATTAGTAAAATATTTACTTTTCTAATAATTTCACAGTTTCACTTGACCGATGCATGAATAAAGTGAGCAGGTCTAAGACAATGTTAATTTTACATATGATGGAAGAANTACAGTTTCACTTGACCGATGCATGAATAAAGTGAGCAGGTCTAAGACAATGTTAATTTTACATATGATGGAAGAATACACAGGGTGCTTACAAGTGGATGTTAAGCAGGGCTTTCAAAGGTGCTCGGTTTACAGTGAACAGCTGATAGGAGGTCAAAAGGTAAAGTTTACTAGATTATCTTAGAATGTAACAAACTGACAATATGTACAATGTAGAAATAAGCTTGTATTTATAAATGTTAACTGTCTTAGCTGGTTCTGATTTTACTGACCTTGACCTTGTGAACAGCTCACAAGTACAGACACATTTTCTCACCATATCCATCGTTTAATATTGTTCAGTCAAAAGTTTTGGATGATGTTTATTATTCAGGTGAGTTAAATTTTGTAAAGTGTTATAAATATAAATTAATTTTAAAAAATGAATGCTGATACTTGTAAGTTATGTAATACATATAAGTAAATAATAAATAAAAATATAAACAAAAATAAGTAAAAATTATAAATAAAGAAAAACCATGTAAATATCTAAAAAAATGTAAATAAAAATAGAGAATTCAAAATAAAATAGATTAAAAATTCTGAAATTTTAAATCAAGAAAAAATTAACAAAATAAAAAAAATGTATTTTATTTATAAATTAATTTGTAAGAAATTTAGTAAACATGTTATGTTACACCCGCAAGCAATATTCAATGTACATATATATTTTGTATTTACTACAGATGCACCAGTTGTTGTTTCTGCACCAACAGGATCAGGAAAAACTGTAATATTTGAAATGGCAATCATACGCCTACTTACCAAAATCGAAGAACTAAAATACACCGGAGACTTCAAAATTGTTTACAGTAAGTATGATAATTAAATACGTTGACCGGAATTCATGTACCAAAATCCAGGAGGTGACTCCTATGAAAAATAAGGTGGGGTATACACTGACAAACACTATTGTGTGGTTCTTATTAAGGAAAGTGTGCGGCATTGAAAATCAAAATTTGAAATGCATGAATACAAAAATATCAGGAAGTACTTGAGATGGAATGACAAAATGTGGAATTGTGTTTCATGAAATGGAGATTGTAAATCATCCCCCTTCATTTCTGAACTAGGGGCAGTCACCCTATTTTCGCAGGTAACATTGGAACACTAGAGAGTAATAAAATTTTTTAGGCAAATTATTGCAAAATGAAAACGAAAGGTCCTCTTGTCCAAACATNGGAACACTAGAGAGTAATAAAATTTTTTAGGCAAATTATTGCAAAATGAAAACGAAAGGTCCTCTTGTCCAAACATGCTCTGGTAAACTATTTGAGAAAATGCCACTAAAAATTTTGAAGTTGCAGTATAGCCCTGCGGGGTAGACTACACTGCTACCACCCACGCCACGCACATGGCTGAGGAAACAGATGACGATATAATCAGTGCATGCACGGAAGTGAGTTTGGCTGCTGGCAAGTCAGTATGTGCCTGAAAATGGCTGTGGAAGCATGGAACATTTTACNGGAACACTAGAGAGTAATAAAATTTTTTAGGCAAATTATTGCAAAATGAAAACGAAAGGTCCTCTTGTCCAAACATACTCTGGTAAACTATTTGAGAAAATGCCACTAAAAATTTTGAAGTTGCAGTATAGCCCTGCGGGGTAGACTACACTGCTACCACCCACGCCACGCACATGGCTGAGGAAACAGATGACGATATAATCAGTGCCTGCACGGAAGTGAGTTTGGCTGCTGGCAAGTCAGTATGTGCCTGAAAATGGCTGTGGAAGCATGGAACATTTTACNCTGCACGGAAGTGAGTTTGGCTGCTGGCAAGTCAGTATGTGCCTGAAAATGGCTGTGGAAGCATGGAACATTTTACGAGAGTAGAGCTAGGTGACATGTCCCTCTTGTATGGAGCAGCCAACACGAATGCAAGTCAAGCAGTGAAGCTGTACTGGCTATGCAACATTTGCACTGCTCCATCAAAGATTGCGGAATGAAGGCTCAACAATAGTGATGTGGCTGAATGCTGGAGGCATTTGATAAGGATGTGCTTCGCGGTATGTTTCATGTATTCCTCCTATTTACACTCTGTTCCTTATTCTCTGTTCTTGTCATCCCTCAAATTAACCAGATATGTTGCCTACCCTCGCAAGCCTACACCGCACCTCCAAAATTTCGAGTGGCGTTTTCTCGAAAATGGTTTACTGGAGCGAACACAGAAAATGGACCTTTTGTCTTCATTTTGTCATGGTTGGTAATAATTTGCTTGAATTTTTCATTACTTTCTAGTGTTCCAAAATTACCTGCAAAAATAGGGTGACTACCCCTACTTAGGTAATGAAGGGGGACGATTTGACAAACCACATGTTAACTAACTTACAATCTCCATTTCATGAAACACAATTCTGATTTTTGTCACCCCATCTCANTTGACAAACCACATGTTAACTAACTTACAATCTCCATTTCATGAAACACAATTCTGATTTTTGTCACCCCATCTCAAGTACTTCCTGATATTTTTACACTCGTGCGTTTCAAACTTTGATTTTCAATGCTGCATACGTCCCTTAATATTCACCACATGATAATGTTTGTCAATGTGTACNGCGTTTCAAACTTTGATTTTCAATGCTGCATACGTCCCTTAATATTCACCACATGATAATGTTTGTCAATGTGTACCCCAACTTATTTTTCATATGAGTTAGGCGCATGAATTTTGGTCAATGTTGTATAATTTAAAAACTTTTTTATACATTTTTATTTTAGTTTGCAAGTTTTTACCAACTGTAATTGTTTGAATTATCTTCAGAGCCAAAATCATACACATTTAATATACTCCAAAAAATACTGCCATAATGTAGCAGATTAATTTATGTATTCTTATGCTGGGTTTACCGTCATGCCATCTCCATGGCCTTGGTTGGCGAGCTGGCTTACCTATCCTGCTAAGCCCCCATCCCTATCTCCTGTGGTGTTTTGCACGACCACCACACTTGTAACACTGGGGGTTACTCTGCTATATACTGAGATTGGAGGATCGCAACACTTCACACTGCTGGGGTTTTCTACGCCACCTCCTGCCACTGTAGTTAGAACCAGGCTGAAGGCCGGGGCCTGAGGGGCTCCGATGATAAGATCAAATAGCAAAACCAGTGAAAGGCTTTTCAGTTCAACTCGGCTATGAATACCAAGTTGTCTGGGTCTAAACAAATAGCACAGTTGCAAGTCAGTAAATCTGAGACATCTGGGTGAAATGTGCTGCAGCTATTCTGACATGTTGAAATTTACCTGTCCTCACACATAAAACACTTGTATTGAAACAGAAGTTGTCTCATAGCCGGTTCTGTTTGGATACAGCAGTTTCAGTGGTTTTATATGAGAGGATTGATTTGTGGTCACTGCTGCAGGGAGCTGTGAGGCCGGCAGACATCCTGTCAAGCAGTCGTGCACTACAGCGTCACCAAGTATTTGCAGAAGTTGGCAACTAACTCCCCATTGCACGCACGCGCGTGCACACACACACACACACACACTCTCTCTCTCTCTCTCGCTTGACACAGAGTGGAAAATTACATCAAGACACATCATGTCTGGCTGTTGTGCAAGTTTGCAATGGAAATTAACTTACAGAATGTTCAGTTCTTTAAATGGAAAATAAACTTTTTGAAAGTTAAAGTTCATTTGTTTAAAAAGTTGACGTGGACCACTCTTGCATGGTCTGGCACAGTCACTGTCATCACATCATACGCCCACAGTCACTGCACCAGTGCAGCCCGTGGAACACACACGTCGTGCGTCCCGATGCGTGTCCGCATTGTTCACTTGGGAACGGGTCATGACCCGATACCGAGTGATCCAACAGAGTGCCTGTGGTGTCCCTAGAGAGATCTGTGTAATTAGGATAGGGATCAAGTGTTAGAATGTGTAGTAAATAGCATTAGAATTTATCGCCCACGGGCAAATGCTCATGAAATTCGCCCTTCGGGGATTGCAAAGTAATCACAGAATAAATGCACGCCACGTGCATATTTAATGAGATGTAGAGTAGCAAGGGTAGGGTATTTGAAGTGTTCTATATTCTATATAATGCAATTGTGTTTCTAATAAAGCCAATTAGTGACATGGAAAATAATCAGTCTTTCTTTCCACCTGACCGTTCTGGTCGTAGAGTGCCCCGAAACTTAACAGACCTCAATTTCCCACGTCCTCTGCAAGGCACCACACAATCATGTTTTGTATTTAAATTAGTGCTTAATTAACAACTCTTAACTCTCTACGGGATTAAGAAAACTCACTCAGAACGTTTCAGTGTTTTATGTGTAAATGTTTCAAGTTCAATGTTGATGAGGTCAGTTAATTAAATTACCTCGCGGAGTGGTGCGAGCTCTCGGCAAGGATGCCGTTTGCCGCGCCATCTCCGGCAGTCTGATTCCACGGGTCTTAGGTGCTGCACGTGCGTCGCATCGCTGGGGACTTTCACACTGTTCTGATCACTTAACTGCAATAGGTTAACGTAATTTACTGGAACTTTTATTTAGTTTACCAACAGTCTTCCCTGTGTTCGCAGCACCCCTCTGTCAGCTCAATTTACCGACAGCAGAGGTTTAATTACAATTGTAAGTTTTCGCGCCATTCTTGGCCTTTTTGTACAATAACGGCCGCTGGTAGACCTTGTGAGTCAGGTCCGCTTTAATTTGCATTGTATACATGTAACTGTGTACACTATTCAGCAATACAATTTACTTGAGTTAACCAAAACTTGTGAGTTTTCATTTTAGTGTTGTATTCCGGACCCTGGCCCTATCCAGGAAGTTATCAACGCCTCAACGAGGCTTCCTTAATTTATAAGGTAAAAAGGTAATATTAAGGCGTGCTGGGGAGCCTGAATACCCCGGCTATATATACTACGTTTTCCTGTAAATTTGTACCGTGCGTGTCAGTTACGTGGTCGTTCGGCTCACGATCATGAGATCTGTGACTTTGTGCTCACCCAGTGAGCTGGCGCCCATTCTATTCGAAATAGGAATATTATGTAATATTCTGATTTTTCTTAACATAGTCGCCGGACGACGTCCACATTACTATCCCCGTCCGCTCAGGTAACGTTAAAGTTTTAAAAAATTACTAAGTTCACTGGCAAAAGAATACAAACCTCACATGAGTGGCTAAGATAAAACCAACCACAGACACATTTTCACATACACATTTAATTAATGTTAGCATTATAAGTAAGGACATCAGATTACTATGAAAAGAGTTCCTGCACAGTTTTAATTCAAAATACTTTAACTCAGATCCACATTCAGTATTGCTATTAATTTTTAAGAACAACAGTTTCAGAGTTGAAACCCTGTGCTCACACTTTACATCTGCCACTGAAAAAGAAAAGTAAATAAAAGCCGTCTTGTCCTAGTCACACTAGGATTGTTTAGCAACTAACAGCTGAAAAAAGTAACCATAGTTCTGCTCTCGATATGCAGAATTAGAGACTGCCAAACAATCAACAAGGTATATGAGAACATTTTTAAAAATGACACAAGAATAATAACGTACACAAAATAAAATAACTAATGAATGTTCAAGTTCTTAGTATGAGAAATAAGTGAGTTCCTTTAAAAGTTCACAAAATATGAACAAGATCTTAGAAAGTTCATTTTAAAAGTTCATTGCACACAACTGACTGACACACACTAAATGCCTGTAGTGTACAAAACACAGTAACTTATACAAATGTGTTATGTAACTGTACAGACATGACTCGTAGGTGGACATTCATTGCTTGGTCACAAAATTTATATTTTAATTATTTTTAATAGAAAATATAAACAAAATTTTAATAACTGGCACATGTTTTAAGTTTATTCACATTAGTAATTGCATATAAATATGTTGAAACCACACAATTTGTTTTACCATGAGGGTAATATCATTAGTACTTTTATGAGTACACACATGGTAAATTTGTTCATGTAGATGTAGCAGTAAAAATATGTACAGCTTCTCATTTTTTCATCAAGCTTGTCATACACTATGTGTTTGTGCTTGTATACTCCATGGTGAAATATGTTTGTTATGACCAGCTCTTACACCCCTAACAGTCTGTCATTGCTATATCTCAAAATGGAGTACATGTGATAAGCATACTTAAATGTTGTTTGAGCCCATTAGTGAAACCAGTACTAGGACCTGGGCTACAAATGAGGAGGTCTCGACGGGCTGGTCTCGGACTTCACGTCACATGTTGATGCAACACATGCATTGTGGTGGCTGTGGCAGTGGCTCCTGTGAAGGCACTCTGTACGGAGCGTTACAACGACTGGCAGGTCAAGTTCGCACCACACTTGCTGCAGTGCCAGGAGTTGACCGGGGACACGTGGGAGACTGACCTGTCAGAGGTGGGCGGGAGCAAACTGCTGCTAACCACCCCAGAGAAGTGGGACTCCCTCACGAGACGATGGAGAGACAAAGAGAGGCTGGTGCAAGTGGTCAAATTGTTCCTCATTGACGAGGTAAGCCACTATCCTGGCTGCAGTAATATTCACATACAAACTACTGTTTCTTCTTCAATTGAGTCTTTCTTATAACACTATCGCAGCAGATTTGCTTTACTACGGTATATCATCACTCACATGTAACCATGTAATGTAGTACATGACGTGTCTCAAAATGGTGCTGGCTCTACTCTGGTGTTAATGGCAGCTTACCCATGGGTCAACGAAACTGTAGCCTGGATGATGCCAACTGCGCATACGTGGTGCGGGATGAGACAGTGTGTTGTAGCATGTCCAGTAACTGTATCCAGATGGTTGCAAGTTGTTTTGTGCAGAATATGGCGATGCTTCCTTGGTGTGCTCTGCCTTAGTCAACTGGGACCTTTATTACATGCGTCAGTGGTCTAATGTATCCAGTGGTTTCAACAACTGTGACTTTGGAATACCCACATGCCTGACAATTGTTTGTTACATCCAACTGGCCTTGTGTAGACCCACAATGTGACCCTTCTCAAACTCCAGCAAGTACTGGTAAAGCTAATTTGTCAACAAGGTATACTGTGTGTTTGCTGACCTTCACTCACTGTGTTGACTGTGTGACATGCACATACCACTAATGCACTTTGATAGCCGTTATAAAAATTACAGATCATTTAAATTCTTAATAAATTAAACACCCAGTGATGGTATGCACATGTTCCAAATTACATCAAATTATGACCATTCCTTCTGGGTGCTTCACACTTTTTGTCAATTAGTTTGTGATATACAGCAGTCATTATTTGTGTAAGTTGTTTTCTTTTTCAGAAGTTACGTTCAAAAAGTCACAATTTAACATAGCTGTACTTACGATTAAAGCACCTATTATTGAACCTAATTCTCATGTAAAAATAAAGTACTTAAACCCACACTCGTCCATTTGGCGAGCTGACAGTAGATTACACTAACATGTACGAGCATCACCCTACTCTTAACTGCTTAACTATGCATTGAATTCTTTTAATGACATTTTGTCAAAATCATTTAAATATATAGGAAAATAAATATCAATTGTTTAAACTATTTCATAATTTATGTGACACAATATGTTTCTAGGTACATCTGTTGAATGAAGAACAACGTGGGCCAACTCTTGAAGTGGTGGTCAGCCGCATGAAGACAATACAAAAGACGTTGAATTTTGAAAAGAAATCCCCATATCAGTTGTCCTTGTACATACGATTTATTGCTGTCTCTGCCACCATACCAAACATCGAAGATGTATCTCAATGGCTGGCTAGCGAAACTATCCCGGCCAAGTATCATAAAGTCAGTGACGAGTTAAGGCCAGTGAAACTGAAAAAAATTGTCATAGGATACCCGTGCTCATCATCATCAGCTTTCCAGTTTGATATCAGTCTTTCATACAAGCTACGAACTCTGCTCATGAAATATGCAGAGTCAAAGCCAACTCTAATCTTTTGCAGCACCCGGAAGAGTGTGGAACACACTTCTGCAATCCTCGCCCAACAAGTGACGCTGGGTTTCTCTCCGGAACAACAGGAATACTTGAGGTCTACTACAAGCACATTGTTAGAGGCCAAACTGCGGGAGCTTGTGCCAGTTGGGGTTGGTTACCACCATGCTGGGATGGATTCCGGCGACCGCCAAGAGGTGGAGCAGTTGTTCCGCAAAGGGCTGCTCCCCATTTTGGTTACCACCAGCACGCTAGCCATGGGTGTCAACTTGCCTGCTCACTTGGTTATCATCAAATCTACACAGCAATATGTGATGGGTGAGTATCGGGAATACTCAGAGACCCAGGTGCTTCAGATGATCGGGAGGGCTGGACGGCCGCAGTTTGACACAACTGCAACAGGAGTGATAATGACTCGTGAGGCAACCAAACTAAGGTATGAGAAGCTAGTGGAAGGCAAGGAGTTGGTGGAAAGCAGCCTCCATCGTCACTTACCAGAACATCTCAATGCAGAGGTGGTACTGAAGACAATCTGTGAACTATCTTTTGCTATGGACTGGATAAGATCAACGTTCCTTTATGTCAGAGTAATGAAAAACCCAAAGCACTATGGGTTCCCATGTCACTTGGAGAAACGTGGCATTGAGCGCAAGCTGGAGGAAATGTGCTTGAGGGAACTTCATGAATTACGCAATGCCAAACTCATAACTTTGAACGTTTATGACGTACATCCCACAGACACTGGCCAACTGATGGCACGCTATTACATTGCTTTTGAAAGCATGAAAATGTTTGGTCAGATATGTGGCACAGAAAACCTGCCGCAGATGCTCAAGCTGATTTCCAAGTGCCGCGAGTTCTACGACATTCAGCTTCGAGTGAACGAAAAAAGAACCCTCAATGCTCTGAACACCAGCAAGAACAAACAGAGCATCAGATATCCTCTGCAAGGCACCATCAAGACTCGTGACATGAAAGTCAATTGTTTGGCTCAGACTGCATTTAGCTGTCTTTCAATTTCTGAAATATCTTTGAACCAAGACATAATGAAGATAATGCGTATAGGTGAGCGGCTGATGAAATGCTTGTTGCAGCTGAAGCTAGTACGTCAACACTTCCAAAGTTACCTCAGTGCCTTGCTGCTTTTCAAGTGTTTCTATCGAAGGTTGTGGGAGAACTCCCCTTACGTGGCACGGCAGTTTGACCGCATTGGTCCACATTTATCTTCGCTGCTTGTGGCTGGTGGGAAGACAAGTTTCCAGGCTCTGGCAGAATCTAACCCACGAGACTTGGAACGAATTCTGAACAGACCGCCACCGATAGGAAATAGAATTCAAGAAATGGCAAAAAGCATGCCTAAATGTAGCTTGGACCTGCAGTTAAACAAATCAAGGTAACATATTTTGTTCTCCCTCTCACACTCTAAATGTAGGGTTTTGAAATATGTATACACTGAAACCCAAGCCAAAACAGAAACAAATCCCTGTCTTGATTACTGCGAGTTTACTCAACTGATCTATTCGTTTCTGTCTGTATCATAATTTAATTCCNAACAAATCCCTGTCTTGATTACTGCGAGTTTACTCAACTGATCTATTCGTTTCTGTCTGTATCATAATTTAATTCCAGATCCTTTTCATTGCCACAATGAGTGCCCTCACTATTTGTGGACTATTTATTTAGTTTTTATGCCCAAGCCGTGGTGCTCCCGGCCCGGGCACGTGGTGATAGATGCATGGTGCCTGCCGCCTCCTGTTTCAAATCCATCAGCATCCCGGCCGACGAAGATCACATAGGACTCAACTTTTGCTTTATTTCTAGGATCATAACCCCAGAATTACAGTATAACATTATTTTCATATATTTGAAGGACCTTGTCATTTTTCATTACATTTAGTGATGTGTTATGTACCACGTGGCAGTTACGGCCGATAAAACCAGTGACCAAGCATCCACGCACGAGTTCTTATTTAGTAGCAGTTCGAGTCGGTTCCTTAAGGGTGTGTAGTGCGACTCCAAGCAACAGCACTGCGGGCTGTAGAGTGTAAATCAGGCTGTGTCTTTTCTAGCCTGTGCCCTCTAACCACACTGGCAAAATGCTTCCACGCCACCCTGAAGATCAGTGCTTTACGCGTGTTAGTCGACTGCTGCTAACTGGTAAGTGGCAAGCACGAGGTTCGGCCACCTCAACCACCCTGGATGGCGACAGTACATTAGGAGCACACACAAAACACAAACCTAAACATTAGGAATGAAAGGAACAAAGGGAGAAGCAGAAAAAATCTCCCTTATAAGTATAACTGCTTGCACCAACCTGCGGTTTCATGTAACACACCAATAAATTCAGTCTGCTTAAGAACACAAGTAAATTGCAAAATTACTAGCAGACTCGAATCATGAAACTCAACACTAATGATGGCAATGACACTAATATGAAAAATACTCCACTGTCAAAACGATAGAAAAGATTACAGTACATATTGTCAAACACAGAATAAACTTAGAACTGCCATTCTTGGTTTGCGTGGCTGTGTTAATTAACAAACACGATAAAACATTAACACATTGACCAGGTTAAAACCTAACTCAGCATGACAAGCCCATAGAAAAGAGCCCCACTCAAGTGCCAGATATGTGCATAAATATTCTCCTTCCCCCTCCACTAAGAAGCACACTGCCATGAAATGTGATGCTTGGCGACTGTCTGTAAACATACCAGAAAATGGGGGCTAAGCAAGGTAACTAGAACAACCAACTGTTGATTTACAATAACTAGAAAAGCTACGAAATCAATTGAGGTCTAACTTAGGCTTTCTTCCTCATAACACAGATAGACCAGACAACTTGTTTAAACACTGTGCTGCCCAACAAACAGTGTGATATAAAAATTACGTTCAAATTAAGATCATAAGCAAAACGTAACGTGCATATGCCATGTTACTAGTTGTTATGGCTATGAGGAGCGGAAGTGTTCGCACATAAAAGACAAAGCACACACACATGCAAATGTTGCAACTGCTGTGAATCTAAAAAGTAGTAAGGATGAGGCGTTTTTGACACCAAGAAGGAGAGGGAAATGTGTGATAAATTCAGGGATTAATGGAAAAGGTAAAGAGGGCGCAACATGGATGGCCTGTTCACATACAAATCAGATTTAGCAGTCACNAACATACCAGAAAATGGGGGCTAAGCAAGGTAACTAGAACAACCAACTGTTGATTTACAATAACTAGAAAAGCTACGAAATCAATTGAGGTCTAACTTAGGCTTTCTTCCTCATAACACAGATAGACCAGACAACTGTTTAAACACTGTGCTGCCCAACAAACAGTGTGATATAAAAATTACGTTCAAATTAAGATCATAAGCAAAACGTAACGTGCATATGCCATGTTACTAGTTGTTATGGCTATGAGGAGCGGAAGTGTTCGCACATAAAAGACAAAGCACACACACATGCAAATGTTGCAATTGCTGTGAATCTAACAAGTAGTAAGGATGAGGCGTTTTTGACACCAAGAAGGAGAGGGAAATGTGTGATAAATACAGGGATTAATGGAAAAGGTAAAGAGGGCGCAACATGGATGGCCTGTTCACATACAAATCAGATTTAGCAGTCACNACAGGGATTAATGGAAAAGGTAAAGAGGGCGCAACATGGATGGCCTGTTCACATACAAATCAGATTTAGCAGTCACTTTTTTTAATAAAATTCAATTACTCTCCTTACTATGGTGAAGTTTACAAAAGCTGTAGTAACGAGGTGATACTCAACCCCATTGAGAACACAGTGTGTTGTACATGTGATTGTAATGGCTAATGGGTTTCAAGTGTTTTTTTTCTGTGAATACCAGTAACGGTTCCGAATGACATTTCATAGGTGATATGAGTTGTAAGCATGGGAATCGCAAATGAAAATATCTTGCAGGAAAAAGATAAAATAAAAAGTTTGGAATCATGCAATATTATTAATTATCAAGGTTCTAGCTGTGGTTCATTTTCTTTCGTTTAGCGGGGCTTTGTAAAATACTATTGGGATTTGAAATTAAAGCAGTGGGAGTTCATTTACTATGGTAGTTCGTTTATCGGGCATCCATTTGCCGTTTCACGAAATATTAGCTTTGTTAGCGTCATCATTAGAAGATGGAAGCTTTCCGAACTGCGTCAACAGTTTTTGTTCTAGAAGGTTTGATTATCTTTTACCACGACGCAGTTCGGATAGCATGGGAAGAGAGTGCTTGGCCCACGCCATGCCCTTATTTGGTTACGTTTGATACTCTGAGGAGAGGGGGGTGGACGCACGCAGTGACTAATAAACCGCCCACTAACAATGTAAGACCAACAGTGGAGGAAGACGCATCAGGCGTGACGAATATCGCCCACACCGGCAAGCACTCGCAACCACTAAATCTTTTAACTTCATTCTTTTTCGGCAAATACTAACTTCTCCTAAATTATTTCCGCCGGTGTGGGAGGTCAATAGGGCACCAGGAGGGAACTGACGTCCCTCCTGCCTTCGTAACGTCTTCTTGCGACACAAGTTTTCAAGATGTGAATAATCAATAAACGACTGTGGCGCTGCTCTTTGCTTGTTAGTCGGTGAAACCTGTTCGTACTCGGCATATCTGATTGTATGTGAACTATTTCATGTGATTGATAAATAAAAGTACAGGAACAAATAAACCGGAACTTGACTTTATTTTCATTGGCGCCTTTTTAGAGTTTCATGTTTCTCCAATTGAGCTAACCGAGTTGTAACTTCCATTCGTCAATCCTTGACGTGCATCATTACAAGGTTTTTCCACTCAACATTTTTTAAACTGTATTTATTGCATTTCTAACATCCTACATTTAAGTTCTGAAAGTTATCAAACACAAATGCACATTGACATGGGTGCATAATGACGGAGAGAGGAGCGTTCGAGACAAAGCTTTCCTTTACGTCATGAGTCACGTGCGCAGTCTAACTTACCAGGTGTGTGCACAGGGTGTGGTTCAGACAAAGGTTTTAACAGATTTTCACCAAAATTGTTCTGTTGTACAGATTGAGGCCTACCAATTAACAGTAGTGACACAACCCCTATACTTTATTGCTGCATACTAACAAACACTTCTTAATTAAATTCAATTGTAACTACTTGCATTTTTGCCTATAATTTTTTTATTTTTCTTAAATTTTTGTAAATTTGCCTAAAATGTTGTAAAACTGCTACCATAGCAACATCTGGGGTCATAAATTCAGGGATTTGCTGTACGTATAATAGGGGACAGTTGGTCACTTCTTTTTCTAAGAATTTGCAGATGAAGAGACATTTTGAGATTTGTAATTCTTGAAAACCTCGCCTACAATGCCACTTCTCAATTAAATAATATAATATAATAATACGTGTTACACACTGCAAATTGCTATAGAAATAGTTCATTATTTTGTAATTTTCACTCCATTTACATTCACTGTTTGNATAGGGGACAGTTGGTCACTTCTTTTTCTAAGAATTTGCAGATGAAGAGACATTTTGAGATTTGTAATTCTTGAAAGCCTCGCCTACAATGCCACTTCTCAATTAAATAATATAATATAATAATATGTGTTACACACTGCAAATTGCTATAGAAATAGTTCATTATTTTGTAATTTTCACTCCATTTACATCCACTGTTTGGCTCTTCTGGCTTGATACAAAGTGTACATGCATGGGGAGGGGGCAGTACTAAATATATATTATGTGATGTGCTTAATTTTTCCACAGGCCATGTGATGAACTGAGGGTTAATGTTGAATTGCTGAACCCACAAAATATCCCACCTGACCAGAGCAGACTAAACAGCCACATGTTTTGCCTGATTGTTGGCAACTCTATGAACAGTATTCTCCTGCACAAGAGAATCTCACTGCAAGAGCTGGTTGCTACCGTCAAGCTGTCTTGGAATGTGGTGTTGCAAGAGACAGATGCGAACGAGGTCCAGGCGCACTTCCTCAGCGAAAACTGGATAGGTCTGGACGCCAGCACCAAGCTGGAGCTACGTAACACCCAGCACATACAGNTCCACAGGCCATGTGATGAACTGAGGGTTAATGTTGAATTGCTGAACCCACAAAATATCCCACCTGACCAGAGCAGCAACATGTTTTGCCTGATTGTTGGCAACTCTATGAACAGTATTCTCCTGCACAAGAGAATCTCACTGCAAGAGCTGGTTGCTACCGTCAAGCTGTCTTGGAATGTGGTGTTGCAAGAGACAGATGCGAACGAGGTCCAGGCACACTTCCTCAGCGAAAACTGGATAGGTCTGGACGCCAGCACCAAGCTGGAGCTACGTAACACCCAGCACATACAGNGCACTTCCTCAGCGAAAACTGGATAGGTCTGGACGCCAGCACCAAGCTGGAGCTACGTAACACCCAGCACATACAGCAAACTATATCAAAAGGTCTGGCTAAATATTTCAAACAGAGTCAGCAACAATCTTCAAGCCAGTCAATCACTACAAAAACAAAATCAGCCAAGACAGTAGCAAAAGCTAAAAATAAGTCCATCGCTGAGCTCATAAAGGAAAAGCAAAGCACAATGACACCAATGCCACATTTAACGCTCAAAAATCAAAACTCCAAAACTCCAGCACAAATAAAGGTTTCCAAGTTTGAGTACAGCCCACAAAGGAAAAGTAAATTACTGTCAGTTAAAGTTCAAAATGCTACTCAAAAAAGTGCGCAACTAAACACAAACAGTATTTGGACAGACTCAACTACAAAACCTATGGGCAATGTTGCTTCATTTGCTGAAACTAGTGAGATTAATGAAGATACATTAGCTCTTCAGGAAGATGTACTACACAGTGAAACAAACATATCAAATTTAACATCTCAGTCAGAACTAGAACAAATGCAGGTCACGTGTTTCCAGAAACAGCTTCCACCAGCCCAAATAACAAAGAATAATGTTAGTGTAAGCCCAAAATTCTCTGAGATACAAAAGGAAGATGGTGCTTTCAAAATAACACAAGGTGAAGATTACTACAATTCAGTTGCAACTGATCATACTGTAGAGCATCGAGATGATAAAAGCGATGGCAGCTTTGCTGTTCAAATGGACACAACTTTAGATGCTACATACAAAGCTGTTGACTGTAACTCAAACGCAATGGAAACTGAATGTGCACCACATCACTTCGAGACTGACAACACCACTGCTCCGACAGAAGCAGACAATATATGGAGTGACTGGGACACACATGAGATTCAGTGCATTATGTCTGCAGATACAATATCCCAGAAAGTTTCAAAAGACTGCAGACAGGACATTGCTGTCGATAACACTAACACCAGTGCACACAATAAAAATTCTAACAACTCCAATATTCATAATTTAGAAAACAAGCAATTTGCAGTGGTTCAGCAACATGCGAATCAAAGAATGGAAACAAAACTAAACATTTCCGTCAACACTACAAACGCACATTTAAGCCATCTAAAAAATGAACTAGCGAACAATGGCAACTGCAGTAATTGTAATAATCCTACCCAAAATGATACTGAAATACCTACAAATGTAATTCAAGCACCATCACTTGCTCCTGAGCTTAGCAAGGGCAATGTTGACATCGTCTGTAACAACGGAACATTTCTTAACTTCGATCTCGGTATCGACAGATTGCTGGACAGAAATTTCCGTATTGACGAAGATGACACTGACAATGAGAATGGGAGTGGAAAAATTATGAAACAAGGTGTTTATGAAAACAAACCAACAGTGAAGAATCAAAATCTCAAAATAGCAATGAAAAAAATACGACATACAGATGACATAATAGCACAGGCACTGAAAGATATGCCTTCATTAAATTCATCTTACTCATCAACCTTTTCAGACAAAGAACAAAATGAACCTGCACCTGAAGTATCAGAGAGGGTGCTTCTACAATCCTCATCTGCATTTTCTGCAATTCCTCCCAACCACGATGAGCAACTTGACATGAATTGTGAGATCCCTGGCATACAGTCACCAAACACATCTCCCTACAGCAGTGCAGACTCACAGTTATCACATGACCTCTTCATTACACGCAACAAACAACAAAAGGAAAACATAAGAACTTTGATAGATTGNACTCACAGTTATCACATGACCTCTTCATTACACGCAACAAACAACAAAAGGAAAACATAAGAACTTTGATAGATTGTTGCAGTGGAAGCTGCAGCAACAAATCAAACTCTTGTGACTCTGATGTCATCTGCTGCAACTCTCCATCACAAAAATGTTCGCAAGTAGAATTCACTTCACAATTTTCTCCCATACTCAAACCCTGCAACCACGACGACAGCTTTGGAAGTTCCACTGAAGAGACAGCAGCATCATTCACAAATTTCAGCCATTTATGGGTTCCACAACATAATTCNACTCACAGTTATCACATGACCTCTTCATTACACGCAACAAACAACAAAAGGAAAACATAAGAACTTTGATAGATTGCTGCAGTGGAAGCTGCAGCAACAAATCAAACTCTTGTGACTCTGATGTCATCTGCTGCAACTCTCCATCACAAAAATGTTCGCAAGTAGAATTCACTTCACAATTTTCTCCCATACTCAAACCCTGCAACCACGACGACAACTTTGGAAGTTCCACTGAAGAGACAGCAGCATCATTCACAAATTTCAGCCATTTATGGGTTCCACAACATAATTCNACTTTGGAAGTTCCACTGAAGAGACAGCAGCATCATTCACAAATTTCAGCCATTTATGGGTTCCACAACATAATTCAAACACAGTCTCCTATTTGACTGACTATTATCAAGTTGCCAAAAGATTCAAGAAGTCTCCAAAATAAATCTATAATCAGTTAAAAAAAAAAAAGTTAATCCTTCATTTAAAAGGTACAAGTAGTTGAGGCTAAGTGATTTACAAGCCTGTACTGTTGAAATAAAAAAGGTAATTTAATATATTTTTATAATTAATAATTCACACTGTATCAATCACTACAGAGTGAGGTTTATGTTAATACAATAAATGTGAGAAACTTGACCAAGAATTGCCTCACATCTACTACAAGTAGTTTTCTATTTTGTGAATTTTTATAGAGGCGTTCTAAGGAAAATGATTAAGAAAAATTTCCTCTTTAATATTCTGATGTTTTTCACTGACTTTTCCATGATGCAATGTTACATGTTGGTTTTCTGTGTTATGTTTCTTGGTTGCAGTCCTAATTGAAATAAGGGTTATAATTGTATGGTACTAATTACCACACTTAAGTCTGTCCATAAGCTATCCCAGATAGCATAGAAAATTAATACTGTGTGTCTGAATAAAATAATTTGAAATTTGGAATAAACTTTTATGATGGATAAACTTAACTTTTAGACTACATTTTCTACGGAATAAAATGGTAATATTAACATACATGAACAGCGCTGAAGAAAATATTTGGTGGCCACTTTGTCCAACATTAATTAGTTACTAAGCATAGGCATGAGCAGGATGGTCAGAGTATACACCGGACTACCCGTTACGAACCCAGAGAGCACAAAATAGATACAATGACACACACAGTATTATTTTTGTTTTATTTCAGCAACTATAAAAATATAGGTTCCAGTGTCCTTGAAGAAAACATTGCATATACATCTGTGTATGCTAGCCTTGACCACACTGCTTGTTAAATTTTGGTGTCTGCTGCTCTTGTGTCCTTGAAATGCGACCACCCCCTTCTGAACACTGGTCATGCCTGTGTTAATACAGTATACTGTGTTAAACAGTAGGAACCATGTAATTTACANACCCCCTTCTGAACACTGGTCATGCCTGTGTTAATACAGTATACTGTGTTAAACAGTAGGAACCATGTAATTTACACGAATATATATTAAAAGGCAGTGACAATTATTTTCATTTGTACACTTTATCAGTAAGTCATAGAATATGTCAAGCACCCTAATTAAATAATATCAAAACTAACCAGTGTATATAATGCATAATAGTAACGAGAGTGTAACTTTCTCAAATACAATATTTAAAAAATTTGTTTAATACAGGACAATTTGAACAGTTTCACTGAACTGAGATATTGTACTCACTAGAAGGTTGTTAAAATGCTTTTAATTCCAGAGTAAATCAACGGAGTTCATTGCCGAAAAATGTATTTGAATGAGAAATAAATTAACAAACACAGTAAGGATTTGTTGAATTCAAAGCTGATTTGTTATTTTGTAATGATACAGGCTCTCCAATGGACCTCTTTCCTTTCGTTGTTCATGAAACTACCACCAGAACAATTCAATAAATGCTTTCATGNTCGTTGTTCATGAAACTACCACCAGAACAATTCAATAAATGCTTTCATGGTATTCTACGATTGTAATTGATTCTCCACGACCTATCGTGTTAACCTATATATTTGGTCTCAAAATAACTAAAAATACTTAGTCTTACATTACTTTACTGGTAGTTGCTCTAAAGGATGTTTCACTCGCTCTCAGACCCTGATGTTCACTTTTAAANAGTCTTACATTACTTTACTGGTAGTTGCTCTAAAGGATGTTTCACTCGCTCTCAGACCCTGATGTTCACTTTTAAATATCAAACTACTTGTCATAATATAATGAAATGTCCAGTTGGCGTACAGTGTGGTGCGGTGGTATGTAGCATGAACCTGCTTCTCCAAGTCAAACCTCAAATGTTTCAATGGTTTCATATCCAGGATATTTGGGGGCCACAGCATTAATGCCAATTTCACGGTAATGTTTCTGGAACCAGTCCTTCACAAACCTGGCAACGTGGCATACCGTGTTGTCCTGTTGGAAGTAGCCATTGNGTAATGTTTCTGGAACCAGTCCTTCACAAACCTGGCAACGTGGCATACCGTGTTGTCCTGTTGGAAGTAGCCATTGCCAGCAGAGAACACTGTTGACACAAACAGAAGAACTTGGTCCCCAATAACGTCCAGATACTGGACAGCTGTAAGGGATTGGTGTCCCAGAATAATGGGCGCCAATGTCTCCCATGAAAAGATTGTCCAGAACACCATACCACCTCCTCTGGTCTAACTCCGCCACATTAGACATCTATCTTTAAACCTTTAATGACCCTTTTATTGCATGTGTATAATGCCTATGAAGGACCGTGTAATGGATCTGCGATAGTAAGTTAATATTTAAATAACAAATGTTCTGATTTTCCTACAAGTTAGTGCAAATGGAGTTTGTGCTCTCTAAAACTTGCGTGGCACATTGTTTTTAGGCTTTTTTTTTTTGCGACAAGGGGAAGACCTCTTTGTTAGTCTAGGGTAAAATTTCTCGAAAGATGTCAAAATGTTAAAATTAATAAATATTTAATTTAAACAACATATTTTTGCTCTAGAAACTTTTGAACATGGATGCGATTTTTTACTTTTTGGGGGTTAAAGTCAATCAAAATAAGTCAAATTTGATCTTAAGAGCAGTTCTTACAGATTAACTCACCGGAACCATTTGAATGTGTTAATATAATGTGTAATTTTGCTGCTGAAGTTAAAGCGGTGCAAAAAAAACTTGAGTAAGATATTAAAAGCAATTTTTGCATACAGGCATTGGGGGATGGCTCAGAATTGACCCAAATTCAAATAACAATACTTTTGCAACAACCCTTTTACTCTGGAACTGTAAAAGGTAGTAGTTTCATAATTAACTGTAATTCAACATTTCGTCCATGAGCACCCTATCCTACGCCTTCTGGTGGAGAAAAGTTGGTCCACATTTACTTTTTAGTTGTGCAGGTTTACAAAAAAGATCAAATGCTCACACTGATAGTACAGTGGAACCCTCTTATAAGGTTCTTCAGGGGTCCACAAGAAAGTGACACTATAAGCAGGAAAACCTTNCATTGGGGGATGGCTCAGAATTGACCCAAATTCAAATAACAATACTTTTGCAACAACCCTTTTACTCTGGAACTGTGAAAGGTAGTAGTTTCATAATTAACTGTAATTCAACATTTCGTCCATGAGCACCCTATCCTACGCCTTCTGGTGGAGAAAAGTTGGTCCACATTTACTTTTTAGTTGTGCAGGTTTACAAAAAAGATCAAATGCTCACACTGATAGTATATGGCTGAGACTACTTCATCTAATAGCACATGATAAGCAAAAATATCCTAAATTTAGGAGCTTTGGAAAGAGTATAACACAGATTAAATACATTGCACAAAAATTAAACCAACATACATGAGAAAAGATTATCTAAGACATTAATTTGCAGGTATTTATAATACTCCTGCATGATATTTAAACACCCATGCATTTTTTGAGGAATCACAGNAAGACATTAATTTGCAGGTATTTATAATACTCCTGCATGATATTTAAACACCCATGCATTTTTTGAGGAATCACAGCAGATCATTATTTTCTGAGCAGCAAAATGTATACATAGTAATTGTAAAGTGAAGCACCTGTAAATGCGAGCAGCGTAAAGATACAAATTGGTTGAGAACAGAAATTAAGCAGGGCTTGCAAAAGTTCTCACTAAACCACGAACAGCTATAGCCCATTCACGGTTACTTCACACCCTTCTGGAGCCCTGCAAAAGTTCTACTTTCAGGCTACTCCTCCACCTCATGCAAACAAACCTTTACTTATTCTAAAAAATTGCATTTGTGCGCACTCAGTTTAATATTATTTTGCATTAGAACTATTTGTTACTAGACATTATCAACACCTATTTTCTCCCAATTTTTGTTTATATTAGTAATTAATTACAAATGAAATGAAATATATATATATATAAGTAAAAGTTCAATTTAATCGAAAATAAGATATTTTTATGTTGACATAAGTATAAAATGCTTTTGATACATGTTATATTTAGGAGACAACTGAACACGTCGTACATAGAGTGATTTTACAAGGTTTAATTCAAAAAATCTGAAGAAACCACAAATAGACTATATATCTTTATTTACTGTACTTTGATTGCTTCTTGTTTATCTGTACTAGAACATTGAATCAAATNACAAATAGACTATATATCTTTATTTACTGTACTTTGATTGCTTCTTGTTTATCTGTACTAGAACATTGAATCAAATGGCTAAGAGTAACAAATTCTCTGGATATTTCTATGATTGTGTGTGTCACCCTCTTAAGGATGATTACTGTTCGCTACCTCCTTCACTTAAGCCAACTATTATTTCCTTGTTTCCACAAATGCAACACTTCCTGGGAACAGAGTTACATCAGAGGTGGACAAAGGGACCCAACAAATCCCCATCCCTTCCGTTAAGGGGTACGAGGGGTTAAGACAAGTGCAAGTGATTTGACGTTGACCTCGCACTAGACCCTTGAAGAGGGTAGGGCGGGTAGACTGCCTACAGGGCACAAAGTCTGTGATTGCGAGGTGATGCCTCTGGGGGGCTGGGGAAAGGGTTACAGCTGGCTTGCCACTGGAAACTGTACCCCGAGGCTGTCTAGGGCTCTGCTCCACCTGAGCTGGCNGGAAAGGGTTACAGCTGGCTTGCCACTGGAAACTGTACCCCGAGGCTGTCTAGGGCTCTGCTCCACCTGAGCTGGCTTCTGCTGGAGATGGTGGGTGGGGAGGATATTTCCGGTCTGGTCCCGATGATGACGTGCAAGTGTACCGACAGGAATGGGGCTGGCTGACTCTGATTCACTGCTAGTGACGTCTTGCTGGTTGGCTGTTGGGTCTATCCCAAATGGCAGTGGGACACTGCGGTGCAGTAATTCCACTGCAGCATGGGCAGTTCTGGGAACCCTAATTATAGGAGAGGGGAGGATGGTGAAGTGAGGCTTCACTAGGTATCGGGCAGCCTGAGCTCTTTTCCCATGGCATCAAGCAGCTGAAGGTTGGTATATGTTTACTACTAAGGGGGTGACGAGACGCGAGGACAGCAACTGTCCTCCGGGCGTTCCTCCTGCTTCCTCGTCGATGGGTGAACGTCGTGAGCAGGAAGGTTCTAATGTTCACCCCTGTAGAGGGCGACAGGCAACAATCCCCTAGCTAGCGTGTAAACCAGAAGTGCCTGGGTCAATCCTTGTCAGGCCTGGCACCCCCAACAGCGTGTTTATACGCTCTGGAGGGGGTGGGTTAGCTGACTTGGTTGGCCCAGATGCTTCGTCGTGTGTCTTTCTAGTGGTTATGGCTCTACTGTATGTATGTTCCGTAGCACTGAGGTACCAGGTTTACAGTATGGGTGGCCGTCGAATCTGTGGCGTGCGACGTACATGCAATCTTGGTTACGGGCTGTTCGTAATCCCACTCTAGGTTTGTAAACAGTTGCCAAATATGTGGTTCCCTGCTGCTCCCTTCCGGGATGACACTCACCAGGTTGGGGAAAGGGCAAACGTTCACTTCAGAGTAAGNTGTGGTTCCCTGCTGCTCCCTTCCGGGATGACACTCACCAGGTTGGGGAAAGGGCAAACGTTCACTTCAGAGTAAGCAAACACCAGCTGGAATGCATGTTTTATCCTCACGAGAATAGAACACATGACCCATACTGTCCCCTACCTCGACACACAATAGGTGTTCAATGAACTCTGTAAAAGGGCAAGACAAGTGCGTGCTTATCAGCTGGAAGAGTAGATGAGAGCAACAATTAGCCTTCAAAACAGCTGAATCCTAGTGGCTGTTAGTCCTGACGGGACTCGGGGCACCACGTGTGGTGAACTTTGACGGCAAGTGTCAGGGGTAGCAACAACTCTTCGGCTTCACCTGGGGGGCGAAGGCGTCGGAGGTTGAAAGTGCTGGTAAAACTCTGTAAGCGCTCGAGAGAGTTCCTCACGAGGTCTGTGGCTGTAGTAGAGAGCCTTAGCACGACTGAGGCGAAGGTGAGCTACTGGAACAACTCGTGGTGTTGGTCCCTCAGGGAGGAGGTGTTGGCAGAGAGTCCTAGCACTAGATGGTGCTAGGGTGAACTGACTTGCCACAACTGGCATTTCTACCAGGCGCATGGCGTTATATTATGCCAGCTAATTCCTTTGTGTCTCTGGCGCTTCGGTTATCTTCGGCCGCCACCCTTCGGGTTCGGGTTGGGTGGAGACTCTGCTGCCATACTTCGGATGGTGTAGTGGCAGGGTAGCTTGGTAGCTATACAGGCAGTATCCCCCGCTTGCCTAGGAGCAAACTCTTGCAAGCCGGCGGCCACTTCTCGGCGGTTTTAACAATAGGCGGGGCGGTGACATGACTTCCTTTTATTATTGCATGGCCCATTGGTATTTGATGTTTCCTGAAGGGCGATGATGGGCTGGGCGTGGAGACGGCCCGTCAGGGTTTTATCTCCTTCTGGGCACGTGGCGCGCACATGACAATGTGAAGTTGAAAATAACATGTGCCAGGAAGCACCATGCATCTAAGGTATGCTATGTTAACAAGTATATTGTTGTATTTAATATGGAATACATTGGTGTATTGAAAAATGATCTCTATAGCAAATTTGTTGGTTAAGCCCACCTTCATGCTGTTGCAGTCCCATTGTAGTTCATTACTAAAATAGCAATTTCATTTTGAGGAACTTTTGATACTAATGCCTGGACAAAACTAACTACCCTGTCACATATAGCATTTTGTATCCTTATTCTTCACAAATATTTCCACAGGGNACAAATATTCCCACAGGAAAAAAAGAGGGAAAGATTAGGTGTCATTAAATGAAAACGTTATGTAGACAAAGCGTTTATTTAAATAGTAATACAAGAAAGAGGGACTTGGGAACGTCTTCTTCACAGGTGTTCCCTTATCAGCAGCCAGAAATGTCTTTGCCTGATGTCTTTCGATACCAACGTGTTTCAACTGGGTCAAAACCTTGGCAACTGGATCCATACACAGCCCAATCCGGAGTCCTGGCCATGTAATCCTAAAGGAATCAAAGTAAAATTAATTATTTATAAATGTTGTCATTTTTCAAATAAGTCTTTAAAACAACTAACCTTATCAGATAAAAGTAACATTGGAGTACACTAGGGGTGTACAAAGCTTTGAAGTTGTACTGAATATTCCCGGTGTCCAACTGTATGATTTTTACACATGAAAGTGGTGCAATTATAGTAAAACTCCTTTTTACACATTTCAAGGGGTCAGAAAAAAGTGTTGCAAAATATAAGAAACTGTAAACAGAAAAAACTGTATGCTGGAAAACAGTAAATGGGTCCAAATAAAGTAGATGTAAAATCAGGGGGTTTATAAAAGTAATTCTACTGTATCACTTTACAGAGTCATTATTTACAACTGAAAACATCCATAACTGCTCAATTTACCTGTAATTACATAAATGTCAATGACTCTCAGATGAAACATCATTTTTTTGTTAAATACAGGATGAGTTCTATACAGCAGAATCTACTGACAATACTTCTGGAAAAAAATGTGTCTTGGTACATGAAATATAATAGCAACTTATTGTAATTGATCAGAATCAAGGGTATGTGAAGTGAATCTGCGTGAATATTCATTTCTCTATGGCATTTCACTGGTACTTCCAAAACAAATTTGACCGCCATTGCTCTTATGGTTGTTCCAGGAATATTGTATTTCCCAACAACTTGGATATATATTGCATATCTTGAAATTATATGGGCTAGGCCGTATTGAATATGGATAGTAACTGGTCAACATCACTCTGCCCCTCATGCCTTGGTACTGTGGGGTCATGATGAGTACAACCAGCCCAGGAAGCGGATGTGAATCATATGTANTCTGCCCCTCATGCCTTGGTACTGTGGGGTCATGATGAGTACAACCAGCCCAGGAAGCGGATGTGAATCATATGTAACTGAAACAGGGAAGTGACCACGCCGGAGCGACATCACCACTAGAGTGTTATGCGACAGCTGGCCGTACAGCTAAGATTATAGCGATTACTATCTGACTGGCAAGGGATTGATTCTGCCATCACCTTGAAAGGACTCTTAACAATTGGCCTATATCAGCAGACCAGCATGCTGGGGTCGAAAACTGAGTTTTCCTTGGTCTTCCGGGGACATGTGCAGTTGCTGGCCTCTAGTCCACGAGCAAGCGGCCACATGAGAGGGTGCAGCAAATGACCCCACGAGGCAGCCAATGGCAGATGCACGGTGAACACGAACTACACCCAGTGTAAGCTAGAGTAGTTTGCATTCCCCAGGGTATGGAGTGAGTGCTGGTGTACCATGGGATGGTGGTTATGAACTTAACCTCAATAAACGAGCCAGTTTCACTGCATTTACAAAACAGTCATTGTAGATTTAAAATCCTTGCCCCATCCTATGCCGAGCTGCCACCGGCCATCCCAACTAGATCGCCAGGTGCAGAGGCAGAGGCACTTCCAGCCCAACACATCAGACGAGAGAACTCTGACTGGAGATGGCTACTTCAAAGAACAGTGGCAATGTGCGCAGGTAAGACAGCTTCTGCTTCAGCTGAGTGCATCAGCCAGGTTCTATCCTTCGTTATCACTGAGGAGTACCTTTGTGCTACCGGTGTTACAGGGTGGCTTGCAGTATCCTTATAACACTTAGGCCGACATTTTCCTGACTTTTCCAGGTATCCTTCTACAGTTCCCTAATCAACTTACATAACATAAATNAACACTTAGGCCGACATTTTCCTGACTTTTCCAGGTATCCTTCTACAGTTCCCTAATCAACTTACATAACATAAATCATATAAATTTTATAAACTGTTTACTAAAAAATTACACATTTTTTTATGGGTAGCATTAATATAGCCTTCCTTTATGGATTATTTCCTATGCAGTAACAAATATTTATATAAAATAGTAAAAAAAAGTATATATACACCAGGCGCGGATCCAGAGGGGGTTACGGGAGTCATGACCCCTCCAAAAACCCAGACTTCGTTGCCATAAGAATTTTATTTAAACCACATAAATTGATGATCTGTAACACTGCACTGATTTTTTTAAGCAACTATGATGTTTGTAGCCTATTAAAAAGGATGATATCACACCTACATAGTCACACCCATCACCAAAATGTGCCTGAAAATAAAGATAATTACCAAATTTCTTTTATTTGTACGGCAATGTTTTCGGCTGATTAATGCTTATTTATGTCACCTATTTATAAGGTAGGTGTGCCAAAGGTTGCTCACTTAGGCTTTAACAGCGTATCAAAACTTTACATAACAAATAAAAATACGAAAAAATTATTTACACGTACTACCACTAATGTACAAGGAATATCAAGCACACCTCTATTAAGATTAAACTTATTTGTGATCATTTTTAGTTTAAAAAAAAAGGGGGGAATTTTGGGCACCTTAGGAACACCTGATCCAAAGACAAGACTAGACAAAAATGTTTTGAAACTAACTTTGCATGAACTGCACGTTCTAGATAAAAATGCTAAATGGTGCGATAAAAGATATAGTTTGTTTACACAATAAAATGTAAAAAATAAGAACTTGACGCGTTACGTGTACCGACACACAAACGCATGCGCGCACACACACACCCATAAAAAACATGACTTTGCCTCATCTTCACATGACATCATGTCACCCCAGGCGGAGATTGAACCCTGAACGACATGCTACCAGAGCCAAACCGCACGTCCCAGGCAAAAGGGCACCCACGGAGATGGCAGCCAAGAAAGTCTTCACCTTATGTCAGACGTCACGCAACCCCCCACGTGTGATAGAAGTCAGCCAGGCAGTCCAGCATTGCGCCTGAGCTTGTGCAGCCGACACAACCCTGCATAGCAGGGAAGCCTGCTTCCAGTCTCCCCTGAGAGATAGCGGCCCTCGCCACTAATGGAGGAGCTCCAGCACGAAGATACCCGACCGGCCGAAGGGTCGCAGCTGGCCGTCCATATAGACAAGTGCACGGCCGAGAAATGTCAGTTGATTCTCAGCAGCTCACTCCACCACCTCTGGTGCTGGAGCGCTCTGCTACTACCGCCTTCCTCACGAAGGACCACCGCTCTTCAGGTGATCTTCCACACCTTCAGCCCCTGAAGAAGTCTTCATCTCTCTTACCCAAGTCTCTTCTGGACAACATTAGAGTACGGGTCACCGTGTCTATTCCTCATGGGAATAAACACGTGATATTACCTAACCTCAGAGTATCCATTTTTAGGGTGACTGACTTTAATCCCAAGTAGACATAAGTCCATCAAGGAAAAGCAGGAGACTGTGTTATTGAAACCTGCTTGCCGAACCAAAAGTAGGACTGCTGGCTCCCTTAACCGGGTGCACATACATCTCAAACCCCACACATTAGACGGCCACCCATACTGTGGATCAGGTACGGCAAGGTACCTGGTGCATACATACAGTAGAGCCACAACCACTAGAAACTCAATCCATTAGGCGGCNCTTCAGGTGATCTTCCACACCTTCAGCCCCTGAAGAAGTCTTCATCTCTCTTACCCAAGTCTCTTCTGGACAACATTAGAGTACGGGTCACCGTGTCTATTCCTCATGGGAATAAACACGTGATATTACCTAACCTCAGAGTATCCATTTTTAGGGTGACTGACTTTAATCCCAAGTAGACATAAGTCCATCAAGGAAAAGCAGGAGACTGTGTTATTGAAACCTGCTTGCCGAACCAAAAGTAGGACTGCTGGCTCCCTTAACCGGGTGCACATACATCTCAAACCCCACACATTAGACGGCCACCCATACTGTGAATCAGGTACGGCAAGGTACCTGGTGCATACATACAGTAGAGCCACAACCACTAGAAACTCAATCCATTAGGCGGCAAGTCAACCAGCCCAGCCACTTCACTCCATCCACCGCGTTGTTATTTTCGCCGGAAGGAGTGATAAGACTGGTTCTGGAGGTCTGACCCTTTTTGGATAACACCCACGTAGCTGGCAGACATCCAGAGTAACCCACCGCACCAACCATCGTGTTGTACTTCACCGGTTGAAGTAATCGGGTCAGACTCTGGTTGGCTTGGCCTCGACTGGCTTTACACCTAGCTAGGGATCTTCGTCACCTGCTCTTCCTTGGCNGGTCAGACTCTGGTTGGCTTGGCCTCGACTGGCTTTACACCTAGCTAGGGATCTTCGTCACCTGCTCTTCCTTGGCTTGGCAGACCTTAGTTCCTATCTCTATACCATACACTCATAGGAGTGGTGCAAAGTGGAGAACGAAGAGGGCAGCTACTGCCTCTGAGCCTAGCGTGATCTGCAACCCAGTGCCAACTGCCCTCTGCANGGTCAGACTCTGGTTGGCTTGGCCTCGACTGGCTTTACACCTAGCTAGGGATCTTCGTCACCTGCTCTTCCTTGGCGTGGCAGACCTTAGTTCCTATCTCTATACCATACACTCATAGGAGTGGTGCAGAGTGGAGAACGAAGAGGGCAGCTACTGCCTCTGAGCCTAGCGTGATCTGCAACCCAGTGCCAACTGCCCTCTGCAGAGTAACCCCATGGGAACGAGCTCAAGTCGCCTGCCAACTGGAGAGGTCTCACCTCCCAGTTCCTTCTAGCTCCCTCTTTCAGCCNAGAGTAACCCCATGGGAACGAGCTCAAGTCGCCTGCCAACTGGAGAGGTCTCACCTCCCAGTTCCTTCTAGCTCCCTCTTTCAGCCACCCAGCTTAGGTATATACCGACCGGGGTTCGGTTAGCAGCCAATAAAGTCTGCCCAGTCATATAGCCCGTGTTTCTGACACACACACTAAAACCTTGCCCGACCGTGACGTTGTCAAGTCACCAGACACCACGCGTCACGAGTTTTTGTGAAGCCCAACGTGGGGCTTCTGCACTTTGTTAATTAGTTAATAAAGCAGAACCAGGCCAGCACGACCCTGAGAACCATTCAATAACAATTCATATTCCCTTTTTGGACAATATCACGTATCTCAAGGGAAGATTCAGCCCAAATGTTAGAGAACTTTTTAATCTGGGTACCTTCTTGCCTCATACGACGTATACAGAGGAAGATCTTGTAGCTGTGCGCAAAGTGGCAGAGACATACAAACTGCTCCTGGGTGCTCCTGCCATTATTGTTGTGGCAGAGTTCAAACTTTGGGTACCCAAGTGGGTGGAAGCGTGAGGTTGAAAGTGGCACAGAAATTCCAAATCCTTTGACTTTGCCTCAGATTATTGGTTTGTGTCTCAGATCTGTATCCCATCGTCAACATTTTTCTTAGGAGTTTAGCTACACTACCAGTTGGTGTGGCAACAGCTGAACGTACATTCTCAACACTTCGTCGCCTCAAGACATGGCTCAGGGCAACAATGGGGGAAGAGAGGCTCACTGGCTTTGCTCTGCTGCATTTCCATAAAGACATTGAGATTGATGTGGATAAAGTTATTACTAAATTTGCAAAAAATATTAAAAGACGACTTAAATTTGTTTTTTAAATGTTTTTTTTTTTTTAAATAAAACCAAATGTTAACATCCTTTTTCAAGTTATTTGTGTGAATTAGTTGATTTTTCGTTACTTTCTTAAACNTCCAAAGTCTAGATCTGCCCCTGGTATATACAAAGATGGCGCATGGAAAAATGTGACACACATGTTAAATACTAGCTTTCTCAGGGTCAGAAATACAAGTCATAATACAAAGACAAGAGACAATACACTGTATTAATTCAATGAGTACCACTAAAAATATTAGAATTATTATTTCAATAAATATTTTATTTTCAAAATCTTATGCTTGCAAATAAAATCATGTTTTCCACTATGACAATGCTTAATATTCCTACAAAGGTGGAATAATCTAAAGCAACAGTACAATTCACGAGATGGCATGTCTTAGAAGTGCTAGAATCCAACATTTTTTTTTCTTACTAAGCACTTTATCTAAATTCCCCGATATCACACAGATCTCCCTGATTTTTCCACAAATGCAAAATTCGCTGACTTTTCCCACCATGGGTTAGCCACCCGACCACCCTGGGGCTGCTCCAACCCAGCTCCCCTATTTACACCTAGAAACCAGCCAGAAGGAACTGTCTCTGAGGGATTCCCTTATCCTGGTAGACTACCTGGGGGGTGACCATCCTCAACGGCAGGGATCGCAGTGGCCATCCTTCCAGCAATTTGAAAGACCCAAGCAGGCAGGTAGAGGGCAGAGTGAAATAGTTCTAATAACAATCTGGTACTGTATTTATTTTTACTTATTAAAAAGTGCAAAGGCCAATGTTTAGTACATTTTCTGAAGACTGTATTTCTTCAGGCCCGGGTAATAGTAAAAAAAAATTACAGTTAGACCTTTGATCACCGAAGGTTGTATTAAGAGCTTACTGACGCCATGAATTGTGGGAATGAAGACAATGGAAAGCGGTGAGAGACAAGATGGCGGGCGGTTAACTTAGTTCGTCTGTGTGTGCAACTAAAACTGAGTTCGTGATTTGACAAAACAAGAAATAAATAGTGTTTACAAACAGTATTGTTTAACTGTTGTTGCTGATATCACCCATAGAGTTTTCACAAAATACCAATAAGCACACATATTTCTTGGCAGTTACAAGCTAGAATATACCCAATGCAGTGAATGTATAAAAATTTAAGTAACTTTGGGAAACTATCATCTATGCTCAGTTATGCTGAAAATTTTGACACTATTTCTAAAATATAAGTTGTGGAAAGCAAAAAATTTTTTTTAAAATGCAATAATTTGCAATTCAGTTACACACTGGGAAGCACATAATTTCCCGTTGCAGAGCATGGTTTACAAGCGCACACATGCACATTGTATAATCTTACGGTTGTGGGAATGTGACTTTTTTTCTCATGAAATGAAAACTAAAGTTTGTTATGAACTTCCGTGAAACTGAAACGAAAATGAAAAATAATATCATTAGAGATCAGCCTTAACAAAAGAGTAACAAATTTCGTAACATTTAGCAAGTTATTCACTATAGCAAATTCATTGCAAAATCTAATGGAAAAAAATGGATGTGGAGAATTTACCACAGGGGTATTGCCTACATTTAAATTTTCATTTTTTGTAGTTATTTCAGTTATAAAATAATGAAAACAAACAAAATGATTTACAGGCTAAATTTTCTTTGCTGGTGCACTAAATGAACATTCATTTAACACCCGAATATTCACAGAAATCAAGAATTTTCCTTTCATTACAACTTTCGGTAAACAAATTTCTTACCAAAATGAAAATGAAAGTTGTCATTTTTTGTTTTTGTTTCGGTATNCATTACAACTTTCGGTAAACAAATTTCTTACCAAAATGAAAATGAAAGTTGTCATTTTTTGTTTTTGTTTCGGTATACTGAATATTCTCACAACCCTAATTAATCATAATTTATTAGTGACATGCTTTTCGTACACACATTTACAATATTCATTAATTAATTTTTTCCTATACTTAATACGTTGCCAGAATATGACAAAAAGTGCACCACAAAGAAGCCACGCGACAACCACGAAACTATGCGAATAGTTACAGTATGGGCTGGTATGCACATGACCTCATAACGACCTTATTTTATGAAACTGTGAGGGACTGTGTTCTACTCTATAGTATATATGCAACTCATTCTTACACTAATCAAACAAAATTTTACGTAAACTCTTTATCATTCAATACAACTATAATAAACTCACAAGTGCAGTGAAGCTTGACACCCCATGGCTAGAATAGAACTTCTGAACAAGTTCAAGAAATCTATCGTAGTCTATCCAAGTATGCCATTCACCTTCTATTTTGAACTGTAACATTCAACACAAGATGTAATTAAATTTTGATCAGGAAGAGCATATAACCAGCAGGTAAAAATGTCAAAATAGTACTACACCTTTTTGTGAGCAAGAAGAACACAGTTTGAATGTTCATGTTCAGAAGCAATCTCATAGTCTTCTAGCATATCTGCCAGCTTTTGAACAAAACACACCACTTCTTCATGCCACGGAACATTTTCCATTGTTAAGTTGCTGGCCTTGGAAGTCCCACAGAATGTAACACCCTGTAAAAGTCAATCTCACTGAAGTCAACTGACTANGTTAAGTTGCTGGCCTTGGAAGTCCCACAGAATGTAACACCCTGTAAAAGTCAATCTCACTGAAGTCAACTGACTAGTTAAGCACATAAAAAGGAACACTAAATACAGCTCCAAGTTTAGTCTTACTCACACACACGCATATATATACACACTCACACGAGGGCTGATTCAGAAGTCATGGCAAANTCCAAGTTTAGTCTTACTCACACACACGCATATATATACACACTCACACGAGGGCTGATTCAGAAGTCATGGCAAATATTGTTTATCTCCCGAGAAAGCCCAACACAGAAAATGTACTATGTAGAGTTGAAAGTGTACGACAAGTACATTTTAAAGGTGACACCACNCGAGAAAGCCCAACACAGAAAATGTACTATGTAGAGTTGAAAGTGTACGACAAGTACATTTTAAAGGTGACACCACCTGGGGTATGGATGCAGGAATGTCCAGCAAGGAACAAAGACAAACATGGCTGCTTGAAATCACAGTTTGATATGTTNCTGGGGTATGGATGCAGGAATGTCCAGCAAGGAACAAAGACAAACATGGCTGCTTGAAATCACAGTTTGATATGTTCTAGTGCAAACTGTATACACTCATGTGAACGGGTACGTATTGTACGTGTACGAGCTGTTTTATACATCCTTCAAAGTAGTCTCCGAGGTTGTCCGCGGTTCGTTGCCAGAGATGAAGCAGACGGGAAATACCACTGGATGCACGAGATCCATCAATGTACGCCACCTCTTGTCGAAATGATGTGACGATGTGTGCCTCATCGCTAGCAACGAACCATGGACAACCTCGGAGACTGCTTTGAAGGATGTTAAACAGCTTGTGCACATACGATACGTACCCATTCACATAAGTGTATACAGTTTGTACGAAAACATATCAAATAAACAGTAATTTAAAGCAGCCATGTTTGTCTTTGTTCCTTGCCGGACATTCCTGAATCCATACCACATGTGGTGTCACCTTCAAAACGTACATGTCGTACACTTTCAACTGTGCATAGTACATTTCCTCTGTTGGGTCATTTTCGTGAGGTAAAGAATAGTTGCCATGACTTCTGAATTAGCCCGTGTGCACGTGTGNATTTCCTCTGTTGGGTCATTTTCGTGAGGTAAAGAATAGTTGCCATGACTTCTGAATTAGCCCGTGTGCACGTGTGTACACACACATATATATGTTTGAGAATTTACAGCTTAAATATAACATTTCAATCAGCGGCACATTATGCTGGCACAAAGAACACACGCAAAACTATTAAAAAGTTATTTTTTTTTACACAAAATAATATTTTTGATAGTCTTAACTAGTTATGGGCTAGTTTGATTTTTACAGCTTCAAGACGAGTTAAGTTGTACAAAACTAAAGTCAAGTCGAAAGTAGTATAAAATTATCGAAAATTAAAATCTAGTTTTATTTATAAATGTAAATGTGTACCTATGTACACGAGTATAACGCCTGGCCCTTATAAGTTCTTCCATCTCTTATAGTCACGGTCTACGAAGAATAAAGTTAGGGAATAGTTTCTACTAACAAGAATAATCCTTTGCTAGTTAAGTGATTCAGAGCGCTGCTTTTCCCCTCCCACTAACAAGTGAATTATTACGGTAGGCAGCTGGTGAAGGAAAGGTAATGTCAGCCACACGATGCTGATAAAAAAAAAAAACCCCAAAAAGTTACAGGAGTGAAGTGGGAGGGTAGCTTTCACGCTGGTCCGTAGGCATGCTGCTGGGTGTGCGGACAAGCCGTTCACATTCAAATTTTTCAATAAATTTTTTATAGACAAGTTTTTAAAATGACAATTACATGAGAAAAAAATGATGGCGAGTGTACCGCATCTATGCATATTTCTGCTGACAGTGTGATGTGCCACGAGATAAACAAGAATTTGGCACCACACAGGCAGCAAGAGGAAGCAGCGTATCATGCTTTATTGGGTTTTATCGCAGCCAAACATCTTAAACAATAAACAGAGTGTCAAGACATGAAGCCGAGTGGTTTTCTTTAAGATGCAACTTTATCAGTTTATCAGTGTAAAATTATTGATTCGCAAGACACAAAAAGTGACTGTTAGGTTGGAANATTTCCTCTGTTGGGTCATTTTCGTGAGGTAAAGAATAGTTGCCATGACTTCTGAATTAGCCCGTGTGCACGTGTGCACACACACATATATATGTTTGAGAATTTACAGCTTAAATATAACATTTCAATCAGCGGCACATTATGCTGGCACAAAGAACACACGCAAAACTATTAAAAAGTTATTTTTTTTACACAAAGTAATATTTTTGATAGTCTTAACTAGTTATGGGCTAGTTTGATTTTTACAGCTTCAAGACGAGTTAAGTTGTACAAAACTAAAGTCAAGTCGAAAGTAGTATAAAATTATCGAAAATTAAAATCTAGTTTTATTTATAAATGTAAATGTGTACCTATGTACACGAGTATAACGCCTGGCCCTTATAAGTTCTTCCATCTCTTATAGTCACGGTCTACGAAGAATAAAGTTAGGGAATAGTTTCTACTAACAAGAATAATCCTTTGCTAGTTAAGTGATTCAGAGCGCTGCTTTTCCCCTCCCACTAACAAGTGAATTATTACGGTAGGCAGCTGGTGAAGGAAAGGTAATGTCAGCCACACGATGCTGATAAAAAAAAAAAACCCCAAAAAGTTACAGGAGTGAAGTGGGAGGGTAGCTTTCACGCTGGTCCGTAGGCATGCTGCTGGGTGTGCGGACAAGCCGTTCACATTCAAATTTTTCAATAAATTTTTTATAGACAAGTTTTTAAAATGACAATTACATGAGAAAAAAATGATGGCGAGTGTACCGCATCTATGCATATTTCTGCTGACAGTGTGATGTGCCACGAGATAAACAAGAATTTGGCACCACACAGGCAGCAAGAGGAAGCAGCGTATCATGCTTTATTGGGTTTTATCGCAGCCAAACATCTTAAACAATAAACAGAGTGTCAAGACATGAAGCCGAGTGGTTTTCTTTAAGATGCAACTTTATCAGTTTATCAGTGTAAAATTATTGATTCGCAAGACACAAAAAGTGACTGTTAGGTTGGAATATTTGTTTATTAATAACCTAAAAGCACCATGACTCCACTTGTACATTCAGTGGCTCGATGCCTGCTGGAAAAAAACTTGAATCGAATGAGGAGTTGATCTTTGTTAGTTCGACCCAACTCTATTGAGTCTCAACCCTTCACTAGTCTAAACTCATATCTGAGCATTCCTGACACTATAACTTTAATTGTATACAGAGATATGGCGGAAATAGGTCGCTAGACTACTGATTACATTATAAAATGTAGACAGAATGCCCAAATACTTACAGAGCGGTACTTGTAGATACACAAACACAAACAAAAGTGAGAAGAACACATTTTCCACGCAGATGCACAGTCGCGCAACGTTTCGCTGGCTAGGCCAGCTTCATCAGCCTAGCCAGCGAAACGTTGTGCGACCGCACATCCGCATGGAAAATGTGTTCATCTGACTTCTGTTTGTGTGTGTCTATCGACGAGTACCGCCCTGTGAGTACTTGTGCATTTGGTCTATTTTTTAATTGCATATCAACATTCTTACCTAATTTACAAACTGAACTTACACTTCTAAACTACATATAGTTCAGTTATACAGTTGAGGGTTTGGACCGCATCCACAGTAGTAAGAAGGCAGTCACTGGCCACATCAGTCATGCCATAGTGACAATGAAAACAAAGAGTGGTACACTTCACCATAAAACATTAACCACATGCAAAATTAAGTAATTGTAGTGCGTGTACACGAACGAATGCTGAAAACGTTAGTTTGTCATGCTCTATTGTGACCAATGGCAACAAAGTGTATTTGCAATTTTTTAAGTTTCTTCTTCAGTCAATATAATAACAAAGAAGTATGCATGGCCACTCACTTTAACCTCAATTAAGTCAGGTCTTCCAATCTGTACGAGTCTGGCATAGCCCTCTAACTCGTCAACGTTCCACGCTTTGACAAGAGTGAGGCGGTACACAGTCCTCTGACCCTTCTCGGAGAGTGCCTTCAAGCTATTAAGGAACCTCTCCCAGAAGTCCTTGAACAAGGGCCTGTCAATCTTCTTCAGGCTGTCCTTGGAACTGGCATCAACACTTACGTACAGCTGTGTGACGGGACTCATTTCCCTGAGACAAACAACACACGACTACCGTATAACACAGTCACTTATTTGTCTTCCATTTGGCATAATTAACCAAATGCTGAAAAATTTTCTTTTCAGATGTGCTACCAGTGTTAAGAAAAAGTTAACAATAAAATAACTTAAAATGACAGTAACTAGAAGACACATGTTTCAATTCCCGTGCAGACTACACTTTCTTACAAGGACACTTNACAAGCACACTCGCAGCTTTCATTTCTCACTGGCCGCAAGTCTCCGAGAGAAGGCATTTTCTTACCTGACTGGGCCAATGAAGGAATAAGTTACTCCAACTGAACATGTCTGATTTGCAGGCGGATATTAGGTACGTACTGTAAATATTTAGTCACCAAATCACCAACATGGATCTGATGTAATGTGTTTTGAAACACAACTAGTCATCATGAAATCTATTCATGAAAATATGGTGTCTAACAATAGCAAATGGTACACATATTTACTAAATTAATTTTTAATACAAAACTGCCCAGCAAACAAGCCAAGCTCTTAGGTGCAAGGCAGTTAACATGGGCATGCTGTTGTGAGTAGTAAAACCTCTTTAATACAAACCTCATGGGAGCTAAAATTTACTGTTTGTAACAAGGTTTGTATCAAGAAGTTTTGTCAAAACTAGAGATGGGTAAGTTATAGTCTTCATTTACTTGATACCATTGATTCTTCCAATGATAATCAGGATCGAAGAATCAAGATTTTCAGCGATTTATTCAGAGTATCGAAGTTGTGCCATGTCCGTCAGCAGAAAGTATATTTTTGTTGTTCACTATTAAAACAGATTAATAGTACAGTCATGTTTATTATTGGCAAATACCATAGCTGCCCTTGTAAGTATAATATTATGCTGCCGTCACACAGTTACATGCATACTGAAGAAGTGTGCTGTTCTTTTCTCTCTCTCTTCTATTGGCAGCACGTAGTGTTATGACATTAGGACCGTATGATTATAACGATAAAATGCACAAGAAAATATATCTCTAATATCTATATCTTACACACTGTTATAGTTACAAAATTATTGCAGCGGCCATTAGTTTATTTTGTTGAAGCAGGTTATTAATCCAGCAGCTCACAGCACTTCTGTGTGCGAGTGCATGCATAGAGAAGATTCTTTTTGCTCTAGTTACTTGGGTGTATGAGAAGCAAAAAAAAAGTTGGGTGGCCAACTCCCACCTGCCACGTTTACACAGTATGATGTAATTTAAGATGGTCGCAATCACTCAAGTCACCATCTGCTAAAGAAAGCTTTATAGCGAGAATGGCAATATTTATTGAAAAAACTTTTAGACTAAAATTGTTGAGCATTAAATTGTCTACAAGTCTGCCTTTAACCGTTATCCATGGAAATACTCATTTTCCTCATTTAGTATGGGAAACATTGGCATTTGTATTGTTAATATGCAATATTCTCTGAATTATAGCTCATGTTATTTTTAAAAAAATTAACGGTATTTCTAAGGAGAAACAATATATATTTAATTTTGCCTTGTTATATTTTGAACATTGAGTTGAAATAACGGAAAAAACATTTTTAAAGAACGTGGTGGTGGTGATTGTTTGGGGGGAGGTGAAAGGGGGAGGGGGAGAATTAATTGGACATTTGATTGATTCAGTTGCTGTTTTACATTTTCTTCAAACACAAACAAATAACACATTTAAAATTTAAAACTGGTAATCCTGATTAACGACGTGTAAACTGGTAATAGGATCAACAGTGGATGTCATGCCACGCGTGACTGATATTATTAGGTGGTCTTAGTTTTGTGTACAGTTGTTAACCATTTTAATGCATAAATCACATTAGTATTTTTAGATATTGCTCTCATTTATTGCTATAAATGCTAGCAAACGTAGGAACCGGTATCATTAAACTTGACTTCAACTAATGTGGCTGTAATGTATTTTTTTGGTTATATATTATATTTGTCCAACATTATGCTATGCTTTTCCTGCATTTATCTATTGTGATATTCAGTGTTGGCCAATTGTTTCTTGTATTGGGTGTGTGTGTGTACAAAAACACATTGGAACCGCATTAAATGGCACCGCAACAATACTTCAATACAGTAATTTCTGTTTGACTACCAAGTGGAGAAATTTGGTTGGCTATTAACATCAAGGTCTTGAGACCCAATGAGGGTGAAGTGAGACTAGTATGGAGCAGTGACAGAATGATAGGACGGGGGAAATGGGAGATCCATGAGAAAACCTGCAGCATTGTCCAGCATGATTCCCACATGCGAAAATCCAGGCGCAACTCCGCCAGGAATTGAACCCAGTTCGCCTAGGTGGGAGCCGAGTAGTCTAACCACTACACCACCGTGGCCCCCTTTGATCATATTTACTCGTGTACCACTTGCCCCTATGTAAAACCCGCAACTCACATTTGAAATATCCTCCCAGGAATAAAATACTTGTACACATTCAAGGGGCTATAATTTCCGCAAATTATCAGAAATATCCGTGTGTTCATCACAAAGGGCTATGTGGTAAATTGATAAAAGTAATACAAAGACATTTTTGTTTCGGTAGTGCACAACCATGGTGACTTAACATTTCCATGCATATTTCTTTGGCTCCACACAATAAGAAAAAGGAAATACATTAATCTTACTTCCAGAAATGCTACAGAAAAATAAATGTGTGTATGATGGTTATTCTTAATAATTCTGGTTTTCACACATTTCTAAACGAGTTATTTAATAACATATCACTGCATACAATTTCATTTGGAAGTAATGTTTGATTTGCCACATCAAATGGCAAAAATTCATAAAGAAGACCAGTTATCATGATTAGTAATGGTCCTGCTCCAATAACTGTGGAATAAAAGTTTTGCTGAAGAACTTCAAATGAATAACCACTTGATATGGGAATATAAATTATTCACAATTTTTGCAGGAGATATTCAGAGTTCGAATGTGAATAGTTTGTAAATTATCATTCGCTACTATTTGAATTTTCAAATATTAGCACACCCCCGTTGACACATGTCGGTAAATGAGCAAAGCGAATATTAGGTGGGACAGATTATGACATCCTCTCAAGCACTCACCGCATGGCTTCAGGGAACTGGGCATTGGTGACAAGGAAGGAAGATATGTTGTTCGAGTGCAGCAGCTTCACAAATTGGTTGATCTCAGGATACATGATGGGCTCTCCCACCAGCGACAGAGCACAGTGCTTGGCCCGCATGCCCTCCGCCAGGCGCTCTGGCTGGACCCCAGGGACTCCTAGAGAGAGAAAGCAACATCACTTAAGACTCTTGTTAAGTCCAAAACAGAGGAACATAAACAACTACATTGTTTCATAACCTATTGATTCAGTAATTAACCATTTCTGGTTGTGCCTGCTTTTTTAATTACTTTAAAACATTATGTCAAAAAATGTTATTTTTTTAAATTGGTTTTCTGCAGCTCAGAAGAACCTCCTTTGAAAAAGAAACAGCGTTTTCTATTTTACATTACTAGGACCCCACATTTATAGTAAATAAAAGAAGCTAATTTCATCACTAAAATTACACCATTTTGTCAAAAAAAAAAATTTCTTTTCATCAAATAAATTTTATAGAAAATAGTGTTATTATTAGAGATGGATCAAAAATTCAAATTTCAAACTGAATCCATTATGTTCAGTTTGGTTTGAAATTGATTCTAGTTGCTGCTGATGCTTTTCCTTTAAGGACAGATATGCTAAAAATATTTATTTATTTATTTATTTGCAGCAGTGATGACAGCATTGTATCTTGAACTCTATGGTGTGTAAAACCGGGTGATTTTCTTTATTAACTTACGGTTTTTTTAATTTATAAATAACTGAACACAAAATAAGAGATTTGAATTGAGTTTTTTAAAAAAGACTATTTCAATTAACATATTTTGTTGCTAATAATTTTTGGTTTTCACACTTCTGAAAGACTAGAAAGGTACATTTCTCTCAGTGTTTTAATGCATTATCGTATTAATCTAATTTATAAAAACTAAACATATAAATAAAAGGACCGGGATTCAAGTACTCACAGTGTAGTACTTATCGAGAGGCACACACACACACAGAATGACGACACATTTTCCCACGCAATTGCGAAGGTTTGCTGGCTAAGCCAGCTTCATCAGGTGGTGNATTTATAAAAACTAAACATATAAATAAAAGGACCGGGATTCAAGTACTCACAGTGTAGTACTTATCGAGAGGCACACTCACTCACACAAAGAATGACGACACTTTTTCCCACGCAATTGCGAAGGTTTGCTGGCTAAGCCAGCTTCATCAGGTGGTGAGTTGTAGGACACTGCATAAAAATTAACAGTAAGTTAATTTTGTAACTAGAAAAAATTTGGCCATTACAAAGAGGTGCCAACCGTTTATGATAATTATAAGTAATATTTTGTTTAAAACTCCGTAGTTTTCATTAATTTTCAGACGTGACTATATTCATGTTCTCAACAAAATCATACACAAATTTAGAGCGCTAGAAAAACAATAAATGTAAACTAAAGAGTGTTAATTCTCATTCACTAAAGCTGTGAATTTTATCCTTTAAGAACAATTTTGAATTTTTTTTTTGAAAAGGTACAAATGGTCTTTAATAAGAGCCTGTTTGGTCTGCTACAGGCTCCAGCCAGCAGTAGGTCTATGGACAATGTGCATAGATAATTTGTAGTTTAGTTGAAGTAAGATCTCTCATTTAAATACTACCCTTTTCAACAACTTTCTTGGACTGTGAAAAATTAACTATATATTTTAATACCGAGATAGGCTACATTTGAAACAATTCAAAGGTAATAAGCACATGCAAAAAATAATAATTATTTATTCAAATAGGCCTACCTTGAATGAGTCCAATCTTATTTCGCAATATAAAAGCCCAATACAAAACACGTAATTTTCATCCTCGTCAATTTCAGAGTATTCTGCCATCAATAATATAAATGTACTATTTATTCACCACTGTACATGGTTAAATATTACGTTACTTTACCAATTTTGCTGAACATTGATTTATTTAACGCAAATATGAGAAATTATGCTAATATTATTCCAGGCATATCTTATTGTTTACACATGGATATGTGTGACCTCTCACAGACACCAAACTTAACACACCACTTACATCACACTGGAAAATCCAGCTAGGCATTCTGTGACAATAACTTTAAATTTGAACCAACCTTGACATCCCTGCATTTAAGAAGTTCACATACCACACACTGATGATGAGGGAGGAGATTTTACAAGCAATGAGGACTGTCTTTTTTATTTTATAAATTGTATACATATCGGAATAACACTACGCACATATTTTACATGAACATCAAAACGGAGAGGGAGCAGAGACAGGGAGGTGGCAGAAGAGGGAAATGAGTGAGAAAGAGAGGGGAGATACAGGGAGGTGGCAGAAGAGGGAAAAGAGTGAGAAAGAGAGGGGAGACAGAGAGGGGGAGATACAGGCATTGGCCAGGGTGGGAGAGGAAAGAGGAAGAGGATGAGGGGAGGAAGATTTACAAAGGCGAATACAGGGAGGGGGAGGCAGAGAGGAGAGGGAGACAAAAAGAAGGGAGGGAGAGAGACAGAGAGGAAGGGAAGAGAGACAGAGAGGAAGTGAAGAGAGACAGAAAGGAGGGAAGAGAGACAGATGAAGCGAAGAGAGAACAAGGAGAGGGAGAGAGAACGAGGAGAGGGAGAGATAATGAGGGGGGAGAAAGAATGATGAGGGGGAGAGAACGAAGGAGGGGGAGAGAGAACAGAGGAGGGGGAGATAGAATGAGGAGAGGGGAAGAGAGAATGAGGAGAGGGGAGAGAGAGAACAAGGAGGGGAGAGAGAGAAAGGAGGGGTGAGACAGAGATGGGAGCAAGTCAGAGATGGGAGTGAGACAGATAAGGGGGGAAAGGTGCCA
>NQII01000527.1:14990-79878 GCA_002778355.1 Clitarchus hookeri | reverse complement strand
ATTTAAAAGAAATATTTGTTTTGTTCATTATGTAAAGTTGTGTGTTTATTACGGTGCATAATTTTATATCTTTTGGTGTCCAGATTCTTGAATTTTTGTGTTTCCCTCTTATAAGGTTTTCCTGCTTATAGTGTCACTTTCTTGTGGACCCCTGAAGAACCTTATAAGAGGGTTCCACTGTAAAACAAACTGTTTTCTGTGTTCACAAATACGTATATAAACAGACTGACACATTTTTTAAAAATTTTTTTGTATTAACTTGAACTTACATGGTTTGTTGCCTTACTGTATTTACTTTTTGTATACTGTAAACTGAAATAAGTTAAAAATTGCTTCTAATTTTGCTGCACTTAACCAATATAATTTTTTAAGTATAAAAGTAACCTAAATTCAAATTAATGTTGCAAGTAGGCCTCTAAGGCTACCAAAAATATATAAGAGGACAGGAATTCAAGGACTCACCGTGTAGCACTTGTAGACAGGCGCAAACACACAAAAAAGGATGACCCATTTTTCACGTGGTTGCGAGATCGCGACGTTTCACTGGTTAAGCCAGCTTCATCAAGCGACGAGTTGTAGGACACTGCAGTATGGTGGAAGGGCGCTGTTAGTAGTAAACCTAGCAACCAGGAAGCGAACTTGGGTGGGGCGGGAAAATTGCAGGTATAGCCAATGAGTGTAATTAGGAGCTGTGATTATCTTGCGCTGAGGCATGGCAGCTGCCTGGATTTTGTTATAAATTGGTGAACTAATTTCCAGTGTCTGAGTTCTGAGCTATTGCTTGAAGGGTACTGTAGCAGGTATAAAAACCTTTGTTGTGTGATGCTGCATGTGTTGCAACTGGTTAGACAGCAAAACATAGCAATCGCGCAACCTAATGGAAAATGTGTCATCCTTCTATGTGTGTTTGTGCCTGTCGACAAGTACTACACTGGGAGTACTTGAATTCCTATCCTTTTATGTATTTTTAATTCAAGTTAAATATAAGCAACAAAGCTTTATCACAAGTCGGCAGCACAGGTGAATATGCATTACAAAATCAGCACAATGGCATAATTTTGTGAATCGGCACAGCTATAATAAAAATATTTCCACAAAGTTTCTAATTGTAGAGCTGTTAAGTTTTTATAATGGGAAGTGGCAGAAACTTCTTTGCGACACTAGCTGACTGAATTAATTTGTAATGACAGAAACGGACATCAACTGCCTGATGCATGTTGTATGACCCAAGAACCATATTCTGTCATGTTCCACAGATCTGAACCAGTGCTCCCATGGTTGGCTCACCCAAGAGCACACAGAGAACATCTGAAAGGAAGCTTCAGAGTAAAATGACAAATATTTACCACATGCATGGGTGCTTGTAGTGATTAACACAGTGCTGATCCTCATCTGATAATGACTCGACTGATAGAATCTGTTCCTCCGAAACTTCTACAGGGCCACATCATAAGAGGCCTCTGCTCACACAAGAGGAGAAACCGACTCCCACTTGCCCACACACGAGACATTACCAGTAACTGCCCGGCCAAAAGCTGTACTGAATGCATTTAACTTTCCATATATCTTGTAACCAATCATCACCATACCAGCAAACACATCCAGTGAAGTAAACTGAGGATCTGCCATGGTCATTGAACTCAACAAAGGCTATTATAGCAACCTCAGCTAATGATGACCAATATGGCCCTGGTAGTAAGTTTATTTGAAGTTTGTAAGGCAAACTCTCATAATACAACCCCTTTGGAGTTGGACAGGTGTAAGCATATTTTGCATTGGACATACTAGCATGTCCTATGCCTTAGAAGTTTACCATTGCTTGATGTATTCGGAACCCCAAGCAATGGACGCACTCTTGTTATAAATTATGACTAACATGCTACATCCAATAATGTGTACCTGATGAATACAATGCAATGGTGCCATTGCTGCTTTCCTCTTGACCAGTAGTGTAAGCACGAGTCTTGTCTATCTTGCCTAAATTTATTTCTTGTATCATATGAATTACTGTTTAGTGGGTGTATTGGTACTGTTGGCAGCAAAATTTAAACTGACATTCTGATGCTGCATGTCCCACATGCATGCAGTTGAAACAAAATCATGTTATTACAACCTCTTCCTTCTTTCATCTTGTGGCTTTTAAACAAAACATCTACCATCTATGTACAGTAGACTCTCTATGAACTGAAAACGCACGTACCAATAAACAGCATTCAAAGAAGTTTTCAGTGGTTCTGCTAAATTCCTATAAAAATATTAATAAAATTATCCACTTTTATCGTTTATCAAATTGTGCATCCATCAAAAAATGTTTTGGTACAATCACTTAACATTTCATTCAACTATCAGGTCCCGCCACTAAAGATTTCATGAAACTATAGTTTTAAATCTGGTTGTTTATGCAAAAGTCTAACAACTAAGTTGAAATACGTTAAGCACTCCAGTTCAGCTGATTTTTAGAGGTCATCAGGCAGTCAGGCACGACCTGCTCCCTCCCCATTATACACCTGATGAGAAGGGAAGCAGTTACCTAGCAACTAGCATGGCGTCCTGGCGTCCCCCTCTCTATCTCTCAGTCGCACCTTTCTTCTTCGCCTTACAAGCCGGCAAAAGGAGAAGCTGCTATCTAAAAAAAAAAATACCCCTTCCCCTGCCACCTCTATCTTTTGGCCATGCGTCCTTACTTCATCCCCCCCACCCCTTACATACCTGGTAGGAGGGGAATTGGTAGAGTATATGAAGCTAATCATGTGATCTCGGTTTAATGATGCATGGTTATCCTGTCAAATGCATGTCAAACGCACCACACAAGAGGCCAAAGTGTTCTGCCGAGTCTGATATATAACAAGGTCGCGACAGTCAGGAGAATGTGACTGCAACCCTCTACAGCACTGTGCTGTTCTTACAGATTTTCAACTCTAAGATAGAAGAAATTTTATCAAGATTATCAGTTGCTCAAAATAGTTGTACCTTTCATCACTGTAGTATTTCAAAGCAAATGGTTTTGCCCGAAAATGTTACACATCAAATTTTAACCGGTAATTATCTTTTGTAAAAACATTTTCTTTTGCATTAAAAGGTTTTTTTCCCCCCCTGTAAAGTTTGTGTTTGATCATATCTGGTGTAAAATCAACACAAATTTTAAAATAACTCCATAGGTAACATCTTCCGAATAAAATGATAGCCCGGATGCGTATACTTGACCTCCCTTAGTAGCCAAAAATAGTTTGATCAAGCAACTTTTATTACCAAACGTGAAGTTCATTTTCAGTTGCTTCTTGTGGGGAGATCGGAGGATTTATATTAATTTATTTCAATAGACACACATCTTCAGAATAAACTGATATCCTGGAAGGGCGTATTCAACAGATTGTCATCACCAAATAATGTGCTAGCATCAAGCCCAATCACAGTGTAACTCATGACCGATGTAAGTGTACAGGAAAATCAGAGGACGTGATTTTGAATAATTAATTATTGAAGACAGTAAAAAAATTAATTTTAATTGCCTCATTTATTCAGCACTGTCTCAAAATCACATATATTTTGGAAGTAAAATGTTATAAATTACTTCAAAAGGCAGATTTTGCCACGTGCACACGGTGCCAACGTTAAGTGTAGATATGCCACCTGGATTGAGTAAGCTTTGGCTGTCCTCGGTATTACTTGTGTGGGATATTTTCCCTGGTCTTCTGGTAGTTAATAATTTTACAAGGTCTGACCCTTGACATATGGTTAGAGGTATGAAATTATGGATAAATTAATTTTCAAATGAATAAATACATGTCTAAATGAACAAATAAATAAATAAACAAACACATGACAGTGAGAAAGGCAAGCCCCTGTTGTGGGTTGGAAGTTCACCTCAGCACTGGGAGAGGAACCTCGCCACTTGTCAACGCAGCCCATGAGGGCACTGTTCCAGTTGTCAAAGTCAGCCTCAATGCTGCCATGGCGGCTGGCAACTGTGTCCTCGTCTCCCAGACCCAGCTTTGTCACGCGCACGGCATGGAGTTTGTGCAGCCAATGGTCCACCTGCCGGGCCACCTGTCACAAACAAGACTCTTGCATGCTCATCATATCACAAGTCATCAACTATAGAATACAAAGGATGAACAATTAATTCTCTAAAGAGCAATCTGCACAGTGTGGTGCAGAAATTTAACACCAATGGTTGCCTGCATTACTATTAGTTTAAAAATCACTCTTGCCACTTGCCCAATGCATATACTCATATTAATGATGCTGTATTACAAGCAATATCCTTACTTTGTATAATACTGACAACTTGGTGGCATTAAAACTCTGCTTTAAAATGCTCTGCAAAGTCTCATTAAAATGTTGTTCCCTTTCAAGTGCTTTTCATTACAAACTGTAGCTTTCGAATTCCCGGCAGATGTGATGATACATATTAAATACTTGTTCAGTATAAAGTACTTTTCAGTATTAAGTATAAAACTGACAGTCCCTTCGTACACTTTGCAACTATACTCTACTGTACTTCAATAAAATGGGGGAGAGACCAGACATCATTGTATGTATAGTAACCTAACAGTAGGCATGTGAACTGACGAGTGACAATCTTTGATAAGTAAATATAAACACGACTTAGCCTCATCTGCACAAGGAATCATTTAACCCAGGCGGGGTGTGAACCACAAACAACATGCATCCAGTCTACCAGCTCGCCCCTAGATGCGGGGGTACTCATGGACAAAGGCAGCCAAGCGTGCCAGCTAAGCGCCTAAGCTCATGCCGCAGATGCAAAACCGCATGACAGAGATGCCTGCTTTCACCATGGACCGAGAGATGGCACCAGAGAATGCAGCTCCGCCCACAGGAGGAGGAGGAGCTCACCCAGCCACCCCTGCACCTCGGAGCCCGCAGGCTGGTGGAATATATGTCCATGCACAGCCGCAGAATGGCAGTTCAATCTCAGCAGCTCGCTCCACCACTTCCAGTGCTGGAGCTCTCTGCTAACACAGACGTCTTCGCGACCTACCAGATGCTCTTCAAGACCATCACCAGAAGCCCCCGAAGAAGTCAACACCACTTTTCTACACCAACTACCCTTTTAGTAGTGGTACCCCGAGTCCCTTCTTTCTGGACAAGAAGCATCGAGTTGGTTAGGGTTAGCCAGTATAATAGATATCTAGCCGCATCTGCTTTGTTAGTTCAGAGCCAGGTCCCCCTTTACCTGGTTTGCGTAGGTTAACTTCTGTTACAGTTATTGGTAAATTAGGAGTTAGTACGGGCCACCATTTTATTCCTCTCAGAGTAAACACGTCTTCTATTAACTTCCGAGTACTCATTGCTAAGGATGACTGTAACTCCAACTTCCAAAGATATCAGCCTACCAGGGAATAACAGGGACAGCGACAGCGACATTCCCAACCTATTTTCCGAACCTAGCGTAGGACTGCAGACCCCCTTAACCGGATGCACGTACGTTAAAACAGTGGAAATTAGACGGCCACCCATATTGTGCACCTGGTGTGCAGTACGGTAGAGCCCAACAACCACAACCACAAAGCAGTTAGTCAGTCCAGTCCATTCACTCATCCACCGCGCTTAACTGTTGCAGGAAAGAGTGAGAGACTGGGTCTGGAGGTCTGGCCCCAATGGTTCACATCCACATTGTGTCGGAATCCCGGGGTAAACCCACCGCTCTAACCACCGTACTGAACTGTCGCTGGTTAGAGTACTTGGGTACGACTCTGGTTTGCTCGGCATCTGCTTGGCTCAACACTTAGTTAGGGTACTTCGTCGTTGTCGCCTGCTCCTCTCTTGCATGGCCTACCGTAGAACCTACCTACATGCCTTACACCCGTAGGAGTAGTAGTAGGTTGCGTATTAGAAAGGCAGCTACCAACCACAAGTTTAACTTGAGCTGTAAACCAGCCCCAACTGCACTTTGCAGCATAACCCCCCGGGAATGAGCTCAAGCCGTCCAACAGTTGGCGACGTCTCACCAGCTACCTCCCTCTCTTTATTACCACCGGAGAATGACATCCCATCGTTGTCGCCCTTCGCCAAGGACTCAACGTACAACTGGGTCTCTTAAACCTGTGGTGCCACCTCAGCCGAGCCAGCAGCCCTCCTCGGGCATCTACCTGCATCACCCGCCTCAGCACCACCTTCGCCTCGAGCCTGGGCACGAACTCCAGCAGGAGCAAAACTCCAGCTGAAGCAGAGCCAGGAGCTCCCCCGGGCGATGCCCGTCAAAGGTAAACCAGTTGCGGTGTGCATGCCGGTAATACGCAAGGTCATTCGACACACTCCACTTTTCTAACAAACTTTCTTGTCAGGCACTGCATCATAGGCCGAATCATGATCTCGTTTTTATGCTAATTTTGATTGGAATAGTAATCACATACAGTTGAACCATTTTATAACATTTTTCAAAGGGCCAGTAAAATAAAGTGTTATATGCGGGAAAATGTTATACGCAGGAAACAATATTACACCTGCTGGTACACATTAAGCAAAACAAAATTCTAATGTCATAACTTGTATATATAAATAGCTAGTCAAGTTCTTAAAAATCTTCATCTGAATAACATAATTGAAAAATATCAGTGATCTGAATTCCATGGACCATATCAATTAACGCACAATGACATGCATTCTGGAGGCTTACTCACTGATTTACTCTTGGTTATGTTAGTAATTTTCAAAACCATCACCTCTAAAATTCTTAATATTTCAAGTATCTTAATATTTTAAGTATAAACTGTTTTCTGTATCTGTAGGCTAGTGCATTGCTAATATGTCTGAAATTTTACTTAAGATAAAAATTTCTTTTGAGTTGCTGTGAAGAACTGAACAAATAACGATGTTATAATCAGGAAATTAAACCATTATGCCTTATGGAGAAATGATAGTACCATGAAATAATGGCATAATATGCAGGAAAATGTTATATGCGGGAATGTTATAACAAGATTTTACTGTATGTAGTTCTGAGGAATAATTTTAAAAATTAAAAATCTATCTTTGAAAACGTTTCGTGGGTGAGCAAGGTCTTATTTTATAGCAAACATTTAAGAAACTGTCTGATTAGGCGCTGCATCTTAGGCGGATTTGCAGCCCAGATTTAGGCTAATTTTGCTGATGATCAGCAATCATATCTCAATCTCCGAGGAATCCTTTTAACAGAACAAGCCAATCTTTTAAATTGTTATGTTTCATTACTAAACAATACTGTATGTTGTTTTCTTCGTTAACAGTAAAACACAGTCTCATCAGTCGACGACCAAATTACCTGACATTGATAAAGAAGCTCAAATTTTTCGAGCCTGTTGTGACAAGTTCAAGCTGCAAAAAGGAATTCCGATTCAAGCTCGATTTTCGAGTACTCGCAGACCTCTAGTTTGTGTGGTACACTTAGAGCTCAATCAACCCATATTAGTTGCTTCATTGAGCGTATAGTAAGCAGTTTCAATTAAATTTGTTTTTAAAAACAGCTTTTTTTTTTAAATTAGAGAAATTGCAAATCCTATTATTGGCTAAGGAAGAAATCTATGGACTTCTGCTACTGCAACAGAATCATTTAATAATATACGACTATAAAAATACAGTCGAGCCCCAATGTAACAAACATGTAGGTAACGAAAACAGCAATCTAAAGTAAAGGTTTTCAGGAATCATCAAAAAAATCTTAAAAAATTTATGAAAATAATAAAATATCCTTGCTAAAATGGAATAAATTGCAATGAAAACATACTAAATATACATTCACTGGCTCATGGCAATAAAACGTAGGTATTTCTCAGTAGGCACCTTTAAACCACATGCTGAAACACAAAAAAATTTTTTGGTTAAAATAATCTGCTTAAAACTATGGTGGTGGTGATTTGAGTTAACAGCATGCCTAATGAGTTAGACTTTGTGCTAAACATGATGTCACAAAGAGTTCCTTTGTTCTTCACCCCCCCCCCACCCGGGGCATCACTCCTCCCGTTCCTATCTGTCCTTCCTCCTAGCACCTAGCTGCCATCCAACCACGCGCATATGGCAACAGCATTAGCCAGTAACAGTGCAGGTTACAGATTTTCACTTTCCAACTCATGAGCACCTTCTATCTTGTGACCATGCCGCACTCCAGGTCTTTTTTGTGTGCAGCATTTGATACGTTTTTCAATAGTGCTGTTATAACTTTGATTTTTGGCTTTTCTTCTTGGATTTTGATTACATATTGCAATTGGAATTGATTGCATTGCTTGTTAACGATCTGCTTGTGGTGCAGCGTACAAATAATTGATTGTTTATTTATTTATTTTATTTAAGTGAGAAAGTTGTCCTTCGCACTGGTTAAAAATATATCCATAGTAAGAGCCACAATGTTAAAGTTTTTGTGGTGGTAAGAGGAGGTCTACGGCCTTGTGGGATGCACATTTCTGTTCGAAAGACTTCTGACTAGGTATATCACACGAGATTCCACGATTCCCTCCATTCTTCAAGAATCGAGGGTATCAAGTATCGAAAGTCCAAGAATCAAAGCAACAAAAACCAATTACTACAAATACATAACCTACCACCTCTCAAAAACTGTTTAAAATTACTTTATTTACGGCAGTTAATGATAGGGATGTGCGAAGCTTCACATTTTCAAAGTCGAATCGAAGACTTTTATACCTTTGACCTCATCTTTTCGCCAAGTGTTTATTCCACCGAAACTAGTATCAAAACCAGCAGCCAGTATCATTAATAGGGGTGCGCGGATATTCGAAAATTCAAATAGTTGCAAATAGGAATTTACGAATTATTCACATTCGAACTTCAAATCTTATGCGAAAATTGTGAATTATTTACATTCCTGTTCGAGTGGTTGCAGAACAGTGCCGGCCTTTTGAAAGTTTTCCCACGCTGGGAAAGGAAAAACTCAATGGAAAAGAGGCTCAACTTACACTGTTTATCAAACAAAGTTTTTAGTTTTTATCACAAGCTCCACCCTGCTGAGATAATCTATCAGCTTGACATCGATGAGGGTCCATCTGCCACCTAGAGGAGGGAGTGAATTTTTTTACAGCCAGAAATTTGGGAGCATCTGCAGCCCCCCTGGGTGGTGTTCCAAAACGTTACTCTGCAAGTAAACTTTTCTCTCTGGCTGTCCCAAAACACTTTTGAGTGTTTTGTGGCAGTGAATTTAACGAACAGCGAAAAGATTTCCAGTAACCGTGACATTTCATTAAATTGGGGTTCTACGGTAAATAAAATTTGGAGAAATNTACTCACTGATTTACTCTTGGTTATGTTAGTAATTTTCAAAACCATCACCTCTAAAATTCTTAATATTTCAAGTATAAACTGTTTTCTGTATCTGTAGGCTAGTGCATTGTTAATATGTCTGAAATTTTACTTAAGATAAAAATTTCTTTCGAGTTGCTGCGAAGAACTGAACAAATAATGATGTTATAATCAGGAAATGAAACCATTATGCCTTATGGAGAAATGATAGTACCATGAAATAATGGCGTAATATTCAGGAAAATGTTATATGCGGGAATGTTATAACAGGATTTTACTGTATGTAGTTCTGAGGAATAATTTTAAACATTAAAAATCTATCTTTGAAAACGTTTTGTGGGTGAGCAAGGTCTTATTTTATAGCAAACATTTAAGAAACTGTCTCATTAGGCGGATTTGCAGCCCAGATTTAGGCTAATTTTGCTGATGATCAGCAAAATTAGCCTAAATCTCCGAGGAATCCTTTTAACAGAACAAGCCAATCTTTTAAATTGTTATGTTTCATTACTAAACAATACTGTATGTTGTTTTCTTTGTCAACAGTAAAACACAGTCTCATCAGTCGACGACCAAATTACCTGACATTGATAAAGAAGCTCAAATTTTTCGAGCCTGTTGTGACAAGTTCAAGCTGCAAAAAGGAATTCCGATTCAAGCTCGATTTTCGAGGACTCGCAGACCTCTAGTTTGTGTGGTACAGTTAGAGCTCAATCGACCCATATTAGTTGCTTCATTGAGCGTATAGTAAGCAGTTTCAATTAAATTTGTTTTTAAAAACAGCTTTTTTTTTTTAAATTAGAGAAATTGCAAATCCTATTATTGGCTAAGGAAGAAATCTATGGACTTCTGCTACTGCAACAGAATCATTTAATAATATACGACTATAAAAATACAGTCGAGCCCCAATGTAACAAACATGTAGGTAACGAAAACAGCAATCTAAAGTAAAGGTTTTCAGGAATCATCAAAAAAATCTTAAAAAATTTATGAAAATAATAAAATATCCTTGCTAAAATGGAATAAATTGCAATGAAAACATACTAAATATACATTCACTGGCTCATGGCAATAAAACGTAGGTATTTCTCAGTAGGCACCTTTAAACCACATGCTGAAACACAAAAAAATTTTTTGGTTAAAATAATCTGCTTAAAACTATGGTGGTGGTGATTTGAGTTAACAGCATGCCTAATGAGTTAGACTTTGTGCTAAACATGATGTCACAAAGAGTTCCTTTGTTCTTCACCCCCCCCCCACCCGGGGCATCACTCCTCCCGTTCCTATCTGTCCTTCCTCCTAGCACCTAGCTGCCATCCAACCACGCGCATATAGCAACAGCATTAGCCAGTAACAGTGCAGGTTACAGATTTTCACTTTCCAACTCATGAGCACCTTCTATCTTGTGACCATGCCGCACTCCAGGTCTTTTTTGTGTGCAGCATTTGATACATTTTTCAATAGTGCTGTTATAACTTTGATTTTTGGCTTTTCTTCTTGGATTTTGATTACATATTGCAATTGGAATTGATTGCATTGCTTGTTAACGATCTGCTTGTGGTGCAGCGTACAAACAATTGTTTGTTTATTTATTTATTTATTTTATTTAAGTGAGAAAGTTGTCCTTCGCACTGGCTAAAAACGTATGCTGGCAAAAAATATATCCATAGTAAGAGCCACAATGTTAAAGTTTTTGTGGTGGTAAGAGGAGGTCCATGGCCTTGTGGGATGTACATTTCTGTTCAAAAGACTTCTGACTAGGGATATCACACGAGATTCCACGATTCCCTCGATTCTTCAAGAATCGAGGGTATCAAGTATCGAAAGTCCAAGAATCGAAGCAACAAAAATCAATTACTACAAATACATAATCTACCACCTCTCAAAAACGGTTTAAAATTACTTTATTTACACCAGTAAACGATAGGGATGTGCGAAGCTTCACATTTTCGAAGTCGAATCTAAGACTTTTGTACCTTCGACTTCATCTTCGAATAAAGTCGAAGATTTTCACCAAGTGTTTATTAAACCGAAACTAGTATCAAAACCAGCAGCCAGTATCATTAATAGGGGTGTGTGGATATTCGAAAATTCAAATAGTTACAAATAGGAATTTACGAATTATTCACATTCAAACTTTGAATCTTATGCGAAAATTGTGAATTATTTACATTCCTGTTCAAGTGGTTGCAAAACTGTGCCCGCCTTTTGAAAATTTTCCCATGCTGGGAAAGGAAAAAATCAATGGAAAAGAAGTTCAACTTACACTGTTTTTCAAACAAAGTTTTTAGTTTTTATCACAAGCTCCACCCTGCTGAGATAATCTACCAGCTTGACATTGATGAGGGTCCATCTGCCACCTAGAGGAGGGAGTGAATTTTTTTACAGCCAGAAATTTGGGAGCCTCTGCGGCCCCCCTGGGTGGTGTTCCAAAAGGTTACTCTGCAAGTAAACTTTTCTCTCTGGCTGTCCCAAAACACTTTGAAATGTTTTACTTTCTCTTGGCAGAGAATTTAACGAAACAGCGAAAAGATTTCCAGTAACCGTGACATTTCATTAAATTGGGGTTCTACGGTAAATAAAATTTGGAGAAATATATATTTATCTATTATTGCATTTAGTTATTTATCCATTACAGATTGAAATAAAATTAAATTTACAGTGAATAACTTACTCTGTTTTGAAGTTAATTGTATTGGTACAGGATAATAATAGTGTTGGCGGATTGGCGAATCGGGATACTAGCGGATTGGTGGATCGGGATATTGGCAAAATTTGTGGATCAGCACAGCTCTTATTTATATAACTTCCATTAGAATTATAAATGTGCATCTTTGTTTTGGATAACACTGTGCTTCACTAAATGTACATGAGGGGTACAATGTAAGAGAAGTCTGCAACTTTACTGAAAGTCGAGAGAACNTTTGTTTTGGATAACACTGTGCTTCACTAAATGTACATGAGGGGTACAATGTAAGAGAAGTCTGCAACTTTACTGAAAGTCGAGAGAACCCAGTAAAAAGAAAATACTGAGCCTACATTCAGGATTACATCTACTGCAAAATGGCATACTTAGAAACAAGAAATCTTCCTAACTATGGATTTCTTAACAGGGTTAAACCCTAATCATGATCACACAAAGCAAGACGTTTAATACATATGCAAAACCTACACCCACTAACTGTATACCAGTACCAAAAAATTTNTGATCACACAAAGCAAGACGTTTAATACATATGCAAAACCTACACCCACTAACTGTATACCAGTACCAAAAAATTTTCCAACATGGTTCACTTAATACTGCCAAACAATGTGACAAATAGCCAAATGAACATACAACACAATGGTCTAGTGTGGCAGACAATGCACCCACCTTATTGAAATGTTCAGCATACTGAGAGTTNTGATCACACAAAGCAAGACGTTTAATACATATGCAAAACCTACACCCACTAACTGTATACCAGTACCAAAAAATTTGCCAACATGGTTCACTTAATACTGCCAAACAATGTGACAAATAGCCAAGNATACTGCCAAACAATGTGACAAATAGCCAAGTGAACATACAACACAATGGTCTAGTGTGGCAGACAATGCACCCACCTTATTGAAATGTTCAGTATACTGAGAGTTTCCCAGTCCAAACACAGCATACTTCATGCCTTTCAGCAATGCTCTCTCCACCCGAAAGTCTGTGGCAGCCTCAGAAAGCCACTGAAAGAACCACTTTGCTGACTCTGGAGGGCTGCCTTCCGCATACGTGGGCAAAATGAACACGCACAGCGACTTGCCTGATGTCTGCAAACATCCACAAGTAAGCCTATGATACATTTACTATAAATGGTGTTTGATACAGCGCTGTCATTATTATGAACAAGGACACACAAGTACAAGTATAAATTACGTCCCAGTGAACTTCGCTGCTTCATTCATCATATCAATAGGCACCAAAGAATGTTGCAACCTAACAAACATTTTACATTAAAAAATTTTTTTTACAGCCTCACNTTGCCTTCCGCATACGTGGGCAAAATGAACACGCACAGCGACTTGCCTGATGTCTGCAAACATCCACAAGTCAGCCTATGATACATTTACTATAAATGGTGTTTGATACAGCGCTGTCACTATTATGAACAAGGACACACAAGTACAAGTATAAATTACGTCCCAGTGAACGTCGCTGCTTCATTCTTCATATCAATAGGCACCAAAGAATGTTGCAACCTAACAAACATTTTACATTAAAAAATTTTTTTTACAGCCTCACAATATGTACGTGTTTAATTTATATCAGGGGTAAATTGATATACTGGATGTTAGAAATCTGCAAACTTTGCTAACATCACAAGGAAAGGGCGTGAAACTGATGATTCCTGAAATTGACTCAGAAGTGTGCTAGGAGTGGGGATGGACGGTTAATCAAACGGATCACAGGCTGTCACATCATGCAATTTCCTTGGGACCTTGGAAGATCAAGAAAATTTTTTTAGTTAATCTTTCCCAGATTGAACTGAAAGTGTGAGCTCTTTTCAAAACAAGGTCACTGACCTTAAATTAATTTACTTTTGACACATCCTGAAACTTTTTGCAGGTCTCTGCTGCTATGAACAATCTTACCTTTATCAATTTGTTCATTTCAGTTGGGATTGTTTCCTGGTCTTCATGGTTTGCTCGTGATACTTCACATTTAGGCAGACGGATGGTTAGAAGTTCCGAACGCTCCTGAGCGAGGGCCTCGTGCAGAGTATACCCAGTTGTGAGGTGAACAGTGTGATTGACCAGCAGCTCAATCAAAGGTATCTTATCTCGCCAGTTCTGTTGCTGAATGTGGAAAAGCAATATCAAATTGTCCCTTAAGTTTTCATTGTTCTTTCAACTGGTTTTGACTGTGGATGTCGAACGGATATAGTGGTAGGAACAATTTGTAAACCATCTTGGCATACTGTACTTGTGAATTGTGTACTATGGTTGGAAACTACATGCTTCAGTTAACCACTTCATTAATAAAAGATTTCAATTTCTCTAGAAGTGTGCTGGCAATATCTTGCTTAAGGGGATATAACTTTGTGTATTTATAAAATAGGTCCAACATGACAAAAATGTAGCACACTCTGGATTTGGATCTTGGCAATAATCCAAATAAATCAACTTAAACTTTAGCTAATGGTCCTTCTGGTAAATCGGCTTTGAAAGTGCTTTGCAGGTTTTCCTTTGGATGCTTAGCGTTTTGACATAAGTCACAACCTTCAACAACCTTCTTGATTACCTCCTGCATATTAAGCCACATTTTCCTCTTTATGGTTTCAAACAATTTAGTTGATCTAAGAATCACAGGAATTGCAGGTCTCCAGAAATTATCAAAATGAGACTGGATTATGTTGAAACAGCACATACTCTTGAGAGAAACAAAAGATTCTGTGAATACAATCTTCTGGAAGTGTTAATATCATATTTTTTTAATTTTGTCACAATATTTGTCACTGTTTTACTTTCTGGACAAACCATCCAGTAGGGCTCGTTTCTTTTGACTAGATTTAAGAGAGTTTGTAGGTATGCTTGCTACAATGAATTCATGTGAATTTTTCTGAGGCTGGAGTAACTATGGTGCTCCATCTGGAATTCTGCTAGATAATCAGCACATTCATTATCGGAACAACAGATACTGCTTTCCTTCCGGTAACAGTATAAGTTTCTTTCTGTGGAGTTAAGTGCGCTACTTGCCATTGTGACAACCTGTTTAACATCATCATTATCCCACTGTGCTAACTTTGTTCCTTAAGTATGTGTAGATGCATCAACATACAAATAAAACTCTTTACCATGTACTGGATGGTATATAACGTGCTCATCTAAGAGAAGTTTCTTTATAGTTTCGAAAGATTGTTTGTGCTGGTCTTTCCACAGCCACGGTAAATAACGGCACTGCAAGATTTGCGACTTTATTTCAGTAGTTTCGGTAGAAACCAACAACTCCCAGAAAAACCACAAAGTTGCTTCACATTCTTAGGCAGTGGGAAACGTGAAATACGCTGCAATTTTTCTGATGCAGTGCGAATCCCTGCGGGCATTAGTAGGTAACCTAGGAATGGTACTCCAACTCTGCAGAACAGTGACTTTTCAATTTTAACAGTCATTACCAGTTTGTCCCAATTTAGTAATTACTTTATGGATTTGTTCAACGGGTTCATCAAATGTCTTGGATACTACCAAAATGTCATCAAAGTATGCATGCGCAAACTCTTTGCATTCTATACCTAATGTTAGGTCTACGCACCTCATAAATTCGGCAACAGCATTGCAGAGACCAAAAGGCATAACACTGAATACATACTGATGATTTTTTTTATAACAAAAATGAGGTGTGCTGTTACAAATCTTGAGCCAGCAGGTGCAGGTAATATCTAGAGTGGTAAGATATCTGACCCCTTGATAAAGTCTCAATGTCCTTAGTTTGTACACTACTTTCCAAATCCTTTACTCATGTCCAGAGACAAAGAGACCAATCTTTATTTTTCATGCAAATCATGCAACTTGCATATGAGCTGGTTTCAGGCTTCACAACTTTCCATTTTAGCATAAGTAGAATTCAGCTTCCTTAAACATACGGTACAGCTGGGACTTGTGGAGTTCAGTGATGGTAGAGGCTGCTGCTAAAGCTTGACAAATCTCTTTGCTGATACTGGGAGGAACGGGGTCAGACAATTGTTTACTCAAGTGGAATACATTAGTTGCATTATGAAATAGTTAATTTATTTCATTCAACAATTGCTAATGCTCAGGTATACTTGCATTGGTGAACTTGTCAGGAACAGTTACAATTCAACCTCTAAAACTAAGTTAATTGGTACTTGGTCGTGTTTACAGAAACCTGTTGTGTGATAACTATTCCACAGATGTCAACGTGATTTGAGATGATGAAACCATGACAAATTGTTACACAAAATGGCATCTATCAAAGCAAAGCGCTTGTGATGCAGCAGGTGTGCAAACTATATATGGTGTCTCTCTTTTGTACAGTAGCAAGATTAGTTTCTTGTGTACAACACTTACGATCTGAACATGTTTTGCTAAGTGCAGTACAAAGGTTATACTGTTTTTGAAAGTAAATAAATTACTGCAACACTAATGTACAATACACTTTTTGTTATGCCGAGAAAACTGGTGGACCCGAATAAAATTATTTCCAAGCCACAAAGGTTGTTTTTAAATGCAAATAAATTTTGAAATGGCAATGCTCTTCTAACGCCACTCGTCCAGTGAAGATGCAACATTCTCGAAATAAAGCACAGTATGAAAAATGTAGTGTAGATATAACCTGAAATACCCATATCCTTAAGACATTTTTAGGTAGACCTGCTGTATTATAATAGTAAAATATAGTAAAATCCTGAAACTGAAAACCATGTACAAGATGAAATGGTAGGTTGAAATGATAACAGAACATCGAAAAAGAAAAAATTAACAGTGTACTGAATATTCATGGGGGAAGTTTTCTGAATGTCAATCACCATACGGAGACAGTTTGTCAACGACAGAGTGATATGGGTGCCAAAAGATAAAAACATCACAACACACTGGAATCAAGCTTATAAAATTAAGCAACTGAATAATTATGTGTACATGCACAGCTGTTTTAGCATGCATTCTTCAATGGCGAAAAATACCAGCAAGTACGAATAAAGTTATTTACCTCCTCAGGAAGTTTGTCTTCAGGTTCGTACGTTGACAAGTCTACAAGTTCAGTCTGCAGCATCCTGGCTTCTGCACTTTCAGTTAACTGTGCGCTGAACAACTGCAACAAATAATATTACACAGGATATCAATCACCGTCAAATCACTACTCAACATCACAAACCTAACACTGACATTACTGTTCAGGTTCAGCAATCTGACACGCATTAAGATGTCAGTTACACAAACACAAAACTATATTTACCATCAACAAAATAGACTACAACTGACACTAATAATAATTGGATATACTGGTTTAGGTGTACGGACTGCCAAACATGAAGTAGTTATACAGTACTAATGCAACTAAAACATTCACTGACAGTTTGACTCCTGCTATAGGCAGGTAAAGTGAGTACTTTTTGAAGCCCTCTCATTTGGAATAATAGTCAATAAATATATTTTACTTTAGCATTAGATGTTAACTTCTGAGTGCGGTGGAATATACACACTGTGTTTATTACTTACATGGCAATATTTATTTTAAAATGTGCTTAAAAAATAAAAAATGGTTGAAAGGAAAAAGTAACTAGGGCCTCACAAGTACTCACTTTACCATGAACAGCCTAAAATAAAGAAATTGTAACACAGTTTTAGAGAACTCACAGTTGTTAATATGTCACACTGCTTTGTTTCAAGATTCGCCATCAGTTGTGCTTTTTTTTTTTTTTTAGTTTACAATTTCTGGGTTATGTTTACATTGCAAGTTTACAAAATACAAAAATCAAAATATGTAGAAACTAGCATCAATAAAGCAGTTTTTATACAGTTCACAAAGCAGTAGTTGGGCTACATACTGAGAACCATATCTCGCTCAACATACATCACCGTGCTACTATAGATTATGAGGCAATTACATAAAACCTTCGTTAATTTGTTAATTATTTTCTCGGTTTTGATTTCAAAGTTCTGCTTGTTACACGTACAGTACAATGTATTAAAAATAATACAGTTATATACATTCCTCCCTCATGGTTCCACCATGACAATGAGCTCTAAAGTGCCACACAAAAGTGGCAAGAAGACTAGACCTGTAATGATTCTAGTCCTAACACAAACAAAAAAGGGTCTTTACTTTGAGGGAGTCGTCATGTTGAACAGTTGACTGTATTTACTTATTTACTGTGTGTCTAATGCTTTAAATTAGTCACACATAATGTTTTGGAAAACTGTCCAAATTCAGAACGCACTACTAATTTTGTAGGTACACACTTAGCTATGCAGCAAACAAATTAATTTGTCACGCGTTATGGCCTATATTCGGTTCACAGTTAACTGAGCACTCCCTGTGTGAACGTCAAATGGTTACCAGTTCTTACTCCAATGTGTATATATGGCCAAAGTAAAACAACTTCAATGATTAACAACGTAATCTTTAAATGTTGAATATGACGAAAGAGGCTACGCAGCTGCCAACACTACTGCAAGGAAGTCAGCATGTGCATTTTTTTTTTTCAGTTATTAGCAAAAAATCTTTTTAAAGGTAAATACAGAAAAAAAATTAAACCAACCAAAAGCAAACCGCATCATGGAATTTACATCTAACAGCTAGTCAGGAGAAACAAAATTACACAAATATATTGCTTTACAAGTGGTTATCTAATTCACTATCTAGGGTAAAATGAGTCAATTATGTTAATCATTTTCACTATGGAAAAACAAGTTCTACAAGAATTGTGGTGTCATACCTCATACCTTTGACTTCCCGGTCTGCGTGGCAAAAAAAACTTTCAATATATCTATGCTGCCATCCAAGGTACGACACTTTTGCTTCCCCGCCTTACTGCTACAGCACTTCCCAGTTTTGCCACAGGTTTTCTTCTTCACCTTGACGCGTACTTTACCAGTCTTCACTACGTTCTGAACTTTAGGAGGTGCTTCCAGATGCTCCTGTGCGGGATCGTGCGCCAAGGCGAGCGGTGACGGGACAGTTTTACCCTGCTTCCAGGATGCCCACAGCCACAGCACCATGACTGCGGCCACAGTTAGCAACATGGGCAGGAACAACGTCCCCACCACTGGCACGCTGAGGCACATCATACCTGAGCCTCACTGCGTACGTGCCTGCCTGCCTGCAAAATTCACACAATAATACAGAAATCTGCTCGAAACTGCAATTCTGTTCTTTTGGTAATGGTTACAACAAATTCCGGGAGGAGATGGCGAAGAGAACAGTCCATAATGGCAACTATCTCTCCCTTAAGCTGCTGATGTCAAGGCATAAAGAGTAAACAATGACAATCTTGGAATACCTTGCGGAATGGTTCGTACTAGTGTTGGGTGTTTATACTAGGTACAGTACAGTATACACTTTAGTCTATCAGAGTTGAAAAAGAGGAAAAGTCAAAACAGGAAACAAAAGCTGCATTCACAAACATGATTAAGTAGTTTGCGATGTGTTGAACAGAAGCAACAACCCCCTCCAATAGGAAAAGCCCATCAGTAAAGATACCAAAATTAGTAAAAGGGTGTAAATATAGTGTGTGGCAGGTGCGAGGCACATGTACTGTTGAAATGGGGGAAGGAAACAATGCATTCAGCTGATCCTCACCAGCTGAACAGTAAGCCAATAGGCTGGTCATGTGCAGAATGCCTCAATGCTGGTTTTTTATATGTAACAGTTTGCTCTAGAGCTGTAACAAGAAAAGGCCACATAACAGGGCATCCTGTAGACGACCAGCGCATAATCTAACTCAGGCATGTTGGTACGGAGGGACTGCGTGTGCGCCTGATAGCCACAGTTCTTTCAGGGTATCGCAGACGGGGTGTAGCATAGCAGATGTGATCGCTGGACATACGCAGTGTTCGTGCACTACTCCAGGTCTGTGTTAAACCGGCATTCAACGAGGCGACATCGAGCGGTCCTTCAGCCCAGGAGAGGCTCGTGGTAGCCTGGTAGGGAATAAGAATTGGGGGTCCATTGCCAAATTGGACATGGATATGTCGTACTATTTGATTTGGATATTTAATAGTTAACAAGTTGTTTCTACGATATTGATGTGGGCCAGTTCCATGATGTAGGTAACAGGAGTTGAGGAATCTAGGAGTCCCCTTTTAACAACTTTGTTAGTTGTGATATTGAAATATGCTTTGAGGCGGTAACGGATGATGCAGAGTAATGTGCTAATTATTTTAATGTTTTTTTCAGTCATGTGGGAAAGAAACTTAACCTACTTAATTGTTACTTCAGAGTATAAAATTGAGGATAGTTGCTTTTGTATGAATAAATTATATTTCAGTAATACATAATTGTTTAGAATGTCTACTTATTTTCCAGCAAGGATAATTAATGATCCCCTTCAGTTTTCTTGTAACTACGAGTCATTCTTCAGATTTTAGATCTTTGTAATACAAGGAAACCCAGAAAGACCTCCCTTCAAGACGATACACATCTAATCGACAACTTTAAAATTTATAATTTACCTTCCTAAAATAAGCACCAGTTAAAATGAAGTGAAAATTAAGTGTTTCATTACACATTCAAGTGATTTAAAGTATTTTGTGATTAATTAGCTATATATCTATGGCTGTTCTGTGGGACTTGAGTAAAGATTCAATTTGTAATTACAGTACTGATTACATGACCAAATACCGTTAATTGAAGTGTATAAGCACATTTATAAGTTTCCTGAGAGCACTTTTGTATCCAAATAAAAAACTAAAATAGCTTATTAGTCATTCTTTTGCAACTAACACCTAGTATATAAAAAAATATTTTAAACACAAAATATAGCAGGCATACAGTAAAAGTTCTGAATTAACTACATCAAGTTTTTTTATTTTGTTGTTTTTTTTCTCTATGTTTTAACTGTACAACAGTAGTCCAAATGATTACTTGCAAGTGTTAACCAGATGATGTTTTAACAGCTTTTAGATAAGCAATAATTACCATATTGGACTTTTCAGTATGTTGAGAGTGACGATTATGTTTTTAGTCTACTTTCCGAAGGAGAGATTGGCTTATGCTATCACTTTCCTGTTTTTGTGTGTATGTGCGTGCGTGTGCATGTAATGTGTCCCCCCAGCCCCCTTTTACAATTTTTGGACGCGTGAACCGAATTTCACCAAACTTGGTACACATAAACACTTAGTAAGGACACCTGACTTTTATAGTTTTTGACCATGTAAGGCACTTACTTTCAAAATGGCGGCCACTAATTTTTTTTAGGAGATATATCTCAGGAACCATTCAACTTATTTAAACCAAATTTTGTATGCTGGCAGAGCATTGTGTAAGCATTAAATCTTGAGATAGATATTGTTTTTAGTCCGCTATTTTGTAAGATAGCACCAATTGAAAAAATATAGATTTTACATTATATCTCTTAAAACCATTCAACCAATTCGGCATGTAAGTAATTCTATGGTAGACCATGTAAAGTGAAGTGATTGTACTTGATTAGGTACTTATTTTCAAAATGGCAGCCATACAGCCATTTAAACATGCTATTATCGTCGAAACTATGTAATCAATTTCAACTAAACTTTGTATGCTGGCAGTAGATATTACAACTATCAACTGTATGTACATAGAGCATCTTTTGTCCGCCATTTTGTAAGTCAGAACCATGCGAGTAAATAAAAGTTTTTTGTCATATCTCAAGAAACAATAACAGATTCCTTCCAAAATTGGCAAACAAATAGTAATGCAGCAGGTGATTTAACCTGGTATGTTTCATGTAAGTCAAGAACTTATTTTCATAATGGTGGCTAAATCAAATATTTTAGCTCATAATATTTTATTAACAAAAATTCCAACTTAATTTTGCATGCTGGCAGTACATATTACAACCATCAAATTTGTCTATACAGAGCCTCATAACTCTGCACTTTTGTAAGATAATCCTAGCAATAAAAAATAAAACTTTTATCTCGTATCTCAAGAAATAATCAATACATTCTTACAAAATTTGGCGAAGATGTTTTACTGTGGTAGGCCAAAATAATATATGTATTTTTTAAGTAGGACACACTTATTTTCAGAATGGCGGCTATAAAATCTATTTTAACTTAACTTTGTATATTGGCAGTATACAATCATCGAAATTGCTACTATATTACTTTTTGGTACTACATTTATGAAGATCGCCACATAAAATTTTTGGAGGTTTTATGCCATGTCTTGAGGACCAATCCACTGATTTCCACCCAATGTTACACCAAAACATTTCAAATAAATTTTTTACCAAATTGTGCACACCATAAATGCTACAGAAGGCCATGTAAACTTTCATTATTTAAATGGGTCAGACAATGATGTTCAAAATGGCAGCTTCATAAATCAATTAGGTAAGTCTGACATATTAATTAAACAATTTAACCAAATTCAACCAAAATTTGTATGTAGACAGTATACATTAGAAGCGTTGTATATAGAGCCCCTTTTTCTGGCAATTTTGTACAATCGCATCAAAAAGGAAAATAAAGTTTTTATGTCATATCTCAGGGATAAAAAAAAACGATTTCCATCAAATTCTTTACACAAGTAGCGCTACAGAAGGCCATGTAAACTTACATGTTGTATGTGTCTCAGTCACTTATTTTCAAAATAAAGACCCTGTAAATATTTTAGGTTCTCACTACTGTTGCATAAGTTTCTGGCTTCAATACTAAAGTTATTGCTTTCAAAGATAAGTCAAGTCCTTCCTACCAACTCAACTTTTAAGAAATTACTTAAAAATTAATTGCACTCATGTTGAGGAAAGTAGGCTCAATGGTTATAACGGTAACTTCTTGTTTTCATATCTTCACACAAGTTAACTTTTGGATTAGAAAAGCAAGTATGCATTTTTTAACCTTAGTATGCAGGATTAAATGTCACATCAGATACAAGGAAAATACAAAAAATTGTTCAAGGAGTACTGTAATAGAAATTTTCATTTTAAGTTATAAATTCGTGAAAGTAAGGAGAATACCTTTGTTTTCGGAACCAACATTTAGCCTAGTTACTTGATTTCATACAGCGATTGAGCTACGTAATTTGTGTCACATCCAGTACATACCGGATATGACATAATCTATTTAGAGTAACATGCCAATCCAGACTGAAAAATTACCTTGAACACACCCGGACTGGTCTAAAGTGTAGAATTAAGATTTAAAAGTTTACCCCAAACACGTTAGACTGTATGATAATATCACTCTAATTAGTAAGTTTTCTGATACTCTGATGGTATTAAATGTGAATAAAAACCTGGACCTAGGGGAACAAAAAAAAACAAAAGCAATAATTGTATGAGGACATGTACACTGATAGCTCAAATTAAGAAGGTGAGATGGAGCAAACAGTGTCAAGGGCAACAGATGAAGTACACCAGGCAGAGAACTTCTTGGCTGCTCAAGGTCAGTCGGTCAGTGGTACTCCTCCCACTAGCTGGTGCAAGTAGCCTATCATNATATCACTCTAATTAGTAAGTTTTCTGATACTCTGATGGTATTAAATGTGAATAAAAACCTGGACCTAGGGGAACAAAAAAAACAAAAGCAATAATTGTATGAGGACATGTACACTGATAGCTGAAATTAAGAAGGTGAGATGGAGCAAACTGTGTCAAGGGCAACAGATGAAGTACACCAGTCAGAGAACTTCTTGGCTGCTCAAGGTCAGTCGGTCAGTGGTACTCCTCCCACTAGCTGGTGCAAGTAGCCTATCATGGTCGTGTGCTGTTTCGCAGTGTTACAGTGGCTGCAGCAAGTCACGTAAAATGGTTCTGAGATGCGCTCACAAAATCGTGAAACATTTCATTAAAATCCTGTCACTTTTTGCAAGAGGCTCATTTTGCTGAATAAGTAGGTGAAAATATTAAGTTTGTATCTTTATCTGTTACTGTTTTACATTATTAAGGAGAGTGCATGGCAGCTGGCATAAACTCACGAGTATAATTAGTCTACTTTCCGAAGGAAAGAAAGGCTTATGAGATCACTTTCCTATCTGTGCGTGTGTGTGCGTGCGTCCCCCCTTCAATTTTTGAACATGCGAACCAATTTTACCAAACTCTGTACACATGTAGTTCTACGTAACGACACTGAGGCTTGGAAGCAACAGTAGCAGTACGTGGCGAGTTTGAGAGTTTCTATTATAGTGTCGTACAAACTGGACTTTATAGTTTTCGACCACGCAGGGGAATGTTGCTGACAGCGCAAGGTGTAAGCATTGAATTCAGAGGTGAATATTGTTGTTGGTCAACTATTTTGGAAGATAGCACAACATGAAAAATAAAGCTTTTAAGTTATATATTAAAAACTACTAAACCAATTTTTGCAAAGTTGACACATAAGTAATACTATGATAGGCCAGATAAATATAAGTCATTAAAATTTATTAGGCACTTATTTTAAAAAATGGCTGTCAAAAAAATATTTTAGGTTTATTTGGTATAACTGTCATACCATTTGACCAATTTCAGCCAAATTCTGTATGCTGACAATATATATTACAAGCATCATATAAGCCAAACTACAACCACTTTTGTCTGCCAATTTCTAGGATAGCGCTACATCAATTAGTAAAGTTTTTGTGTAATATCTCAGGAAAAAATTTACAGATTCCGATAAAATTTGGCGAACAAGTAGTACTGTGGCAGTTGATATTTACGAATATGTTTCAAAAATGTCAGAGACATATTTTCAAAATGGCGACCATATAATCATTAGAGCTCGCAAATTTTTATCTACGAAACTGCAAAATAAATTTCAACTTAACTTTGTATGCTGACGGTACCAGTTATATCCATCAAAATGTCTATGCAAAGCCTCATTTCTCCACCATTTGGTAAGATAGCACCACATGAAATAACATGAGTTTTTATGCCGTAACTTGGGAATCAATTAAAAGATTACTTTCAAATTTGGTGAAGGTGTGGTAGGCCATATTAAGTGTGTAAGTCTCTTATTTTCTGAATGGCGCCTATACAAACATTTTGTTTGTTATATCTACAAAACTATGCAACAGATTTTAATTTAACTTTGTATATTATATCTAAGACAATCATTGAATGTGCAAATACATAAACTTTTTGTCCATTTATGAAGATTGTCACATGAACAATGGAGGTTTTAGGCCATATCTCAAGGNTTGTCACATGAACAATGGAGGTTTTAGGCCATATCTCAAGGACCAATTAACCAATTCATACCAAAATTCCACGCAAGTATTGCTACAGTAACGGTAATTATTAAGTTTAGGAGCTTCTCTGAAAAACACAAAAAAAATTCAAAAATATGATATATTTCTACTCTACTAATTACGTAGAACACGAATATACTANATTTAACTTTGTATATTATATCTAAGACAATCATTGAATGTGCAAATACATAAACTTTTTGTCCATTTATGAAGATCGTCACATGAACAATGGAGGTTTTAGGCCATATCTCAAGGACCAATTAACCAATTCATACCAAAATTCCACGCAAGTATTGCTACAGTAACGGTAATTATTAAGTTTAGGAGCTTTTCTGAAAAACACAAAAAAAATTCAAAAATATGATATATTTCTACTCTACTAATTACGTAGAACACGAATATACTANCTCTGAAAAACACAAAAAAAATTCAAAAATATGATATATTTCTACTCTACTAATTACGTAGAACACGAATATACTAGGGGTGTAGCTTTAAAATAAGTAAAACATATTTTAAAAAAATGGAACATAATTGCGAAATGAGCAGTATAGCCAGTTTGTTTACGTTTCTGAAAGGAACGTCCTAGACCAACAAAAGTTGCATTAATGAGTTCTGCACAGCTTACCTTGTTCATATGCAAGAGGGCGTAATGTTAAAATAAGTAGAACATATTTAAAAAACTTGCGAAATATGTTTGTTTACGTCTATTAACGTCAGAGGAATTATACCAGCCCCCTGCCTAGGTGAGTCAATTTACCTTATTTCAGTGTGTTTTACGGTTCCTTTAAATCCCTACAATCCTACATTTGTAGTTTAGTGTAAAACCCATACAACCTAGGTTAGTGTAAAACCCTACAATCCTAGGTTAGTGTAAAACCCAACACCCTAGGTTAATTTAGAAATGTAAAATAGTGATTCACCCATCGTGGGGTTAGGTTCTGTTAGGTTAGGTGGGCACATATTACGAAATCAGTTGGACGTTAATGCCCCTAGTATATTCGTGTTCTGCATCATTAGTAGAGTGGAAATATACCATTTTCCATAAATAATTTTTATTTTTACAGAAAAGCCCCTAAACTTAATAATTACCGAAGCATCATTTATTCATACAGAGATCTTTTGCCGGATTTTTTTTTGCAAAGAAGTGTCAGGTGAGTAAATCGAACATTTTGCCATATTTCCGGAATAATTAAACTAATTTCCACAAAATATTGCACACCTACAGAAGGCCATATAAAGTTACATAATTTAAATGGGGTCAAATAATTTTCAAAATAGTGGCCATATAAATATTTTGATATATTTAACAATTTGAATCAAACTTTTTATAGTGACAATCAGTATCTATTAGAAACATTATGTACAAAGCCTCTTTTTAAGCAACTTTGTAAGATAGCCCAGTTTAAGAAAATTACGTTTTTATGCCATATCTTGGAAATCAATCACCCAATTTACATCAAATTTTTCACACAAGTAGTGTTATGGTAGGCCATGTAAACTGATGTGTTTTTAGTGGCTCTGACACTTATTTTTTAAAATGATGACCATGTAAATATTTTAGGTTAGCGAGCCCTATCATTCAAAACATCAGACTGATTACATCCGAAGTTGATTCTCCGAATCCTACCTCCGTGATGCAGTTGATTGCAAGCTAGCTTAATTTTCAGAGTTTTTCTGAATTTGAATCTTAGGTAAGTCGCTTGCTTATTTTAATTGTCTTGGTAGTGTTTCGCATGTTTCTGATATCATCTCTAATGATATTGCTGTCAATGAGATATCAATGCCCACCTAACATCTAAGCTTTTAAAAATTTCACTTAAATTTATTTGCACCCATGTAGAGGAAAAGGCTCATTAGTTATATCAGTAAATTCTTGTTTTGAATAGAGGATATTCGTTCTGCCCTTGACAAGAAACCATATTTCATAGGTATATATAAATGTGCTAGTCTTGCTTTTAGGCAATCACGCAGTATGACTCATACTTCGTCGAAACACTATTTGTAGCACAGCTGCTAATTCCACCTAGTGTTGGTGTCTTCACTTTTCTGGGGCAGAACCTCGATGGGCTTTGAACATTCCTCATTGTTTTTCAGTTGCCTGCATGTTATGTTTTCTTATAAATTATGGTACTAAGTTAACCTTGTGCTAACGCCAGTAGCTGCATAAAGGAAGTGGTTCACAAACAAGGTAAATCTATAACCTTAAGCATGCATATTTTTTTTACTAAATTACCAAACAATTTTTTTTAATAAAGTATAAATTTAAAACAAAATTAACAGTTTAACAGCAAGACAGTGTGCGAGTAAATAGGTTATACATTTCCAAAAAGTTCCAAGACAAAATAGTCAAAGAGTGACTTTTTTTTTTATAATAACTTGAATGACAGGAGGAAGTTTGTACAGAAAAGCAATTACCTCACAACTGCGTGGATGGGGGAAGGCACCACGGCTTGTGGTGCCATTACAAGCTACAGCAAACACTAAGAATTATTTTTCTATGCTACTGTAAGTAAATGGAAATGATTAAATCCACGTTAAATGGATGTTAATAATCAGCGAGTTTAACTACCAGAAGTGTAATTATTCAGAGTAGCGGCTTTTCTGTAAATAAAAGAAAAATTGCGGAAAAATTCCACTCTACTAATTACATAGTACACGAATTTACTAGGGGCATTAACGTATTAGCAATACAAACCACAAATACAATAGTGGGGAGGGATATAAAGATCAAGGAAATTGTGGGGTAAAATAANACGTATTAGCAATACAAACCACAAATACAATAGTGGGGAGGGATATAAAGATCAAGGAAATTGTGGGGTAAAATAACAAAAAATACAAAAACACCTCAATTTAACATTTTCCCTCCTAATTTCATAATATGTGCCCACCTAACCTAACTTTACCTAACCCCACGATGAGTGAATCACTATTTTACATTTTTATTATAACCTAGGATTATAGGGTTTTAATCTAACCTAGGGCTGTAGGGTTTTAATATAACCTAGGATTATAGGGTTTTAATTTAACCTAAGATTTCATTCTAAACTAGGATTTTAGGGGTTTAATCTAACCTACGATTTTATTCTAATCTAGGATTTTTGGGTTTTAAAGTAATAGTAAAACATACCGGACGTATATGAATTAACTCGCCTAGATACGCAGTGGGTACAGTTTGACTGTCCTCTGCCAATTCAACTACCGCCGTGATGTACTAGAAACCCAACCTGTAGTGGCCAAAACAACGTTAATTCTGTAAACTGGCAAACGAACAGAAGCACTCGTATTCTTCAATTCTCAAATCATTCTTCACTATTCTTCAATCACAAGTCTTCACACGGACGAGTTTGGACGTCACAAACCACGTGCGCACAATACTACGCTCACCGNCATTCTTCAATCACAAGTCTTCACACGGACGAGTTTGGACGTCACAAACCACGTGCGCACAATACTACGCTCACCGCGAACTACACACTATTCCATATACCAGGCGACTAAACGCAGTTTGCGTCTGCGCAGATAGCATTACATGGCTATTCAACATGGTGTCCCACATAAACAAAGCTGCCGAACTGCTCGTACTTTTATATATTTTATTTAGTACGTTCTAATTATTTTACCATTACGCCCTCCTTAATATTAAAAATTTAAGCTGTGCAGAACCCATTTATGTTACTTTTGTGGGTCTATGACGTTTCTTTCAGAAAAGCAGCTACTCTGAATAAATACCCAACACAGTGCGGTTCGTGGCGAGTGGAGTGTTGCTGCGTGCGTGAGTTGTGACGTCCGAATCTGACCGTGCGAAGGCTTGTGATTTAAGAATGGAGGGCGCAAGTACGAGTGCTTCTGTGCGTGACAGTTGTCTATGTGGCGGGTGTTACCTGGATGTTTGCCAGTTTGTTGAATTGAAGTTGTTTTGGCCTACCTAAGTGAGTAAATTTACATTCTTCTTGTATATTTTTCGTTATTATAAAACCATAAAAGCCTAGGTTAGAATAAAATTCTAGGTTATATTAAAACGGTTAAATCGTAGATTAGATTAAAACCCTACATTCCTAAGTTAGATGATAACACTAACATTCTAGGTTAGATTAGAAATGTAAAAGAGTGATTCACTCATTGTTGGGTTAAATTAAGTTAGGTTTGATGGGCACATATTAAGAAATTGGGTGGACAAATGTTAAATTGAGGTGTTACCATATTTTCTGTGGGTGTATTTTTAGTGATTTTACCCCACAGATTCCCTGATCTTCATAGCCCACCCACTTCCATTTTTGTGGTTTGTAATCATAATATGTTAATNTTTTACCCCACAGATTCCCTGATCTTCATAGCCCACCCACTTCCATTTTTGTGGTTTGTAATCATAATATGTTAATGCCCCTAGTAAATTCGTGTTCTGTGTAATTAGCACAGTTGAAATATACCACTTTTCGGAATTTTTTTTTGATAATTGTTCAGAGTAGCAGTTTTTCTGAAGTAAACGTCCTAGAACCACAAATATAGCATTAATGGGTTCTGCACAGCTTACCTTGTTAATATTCAGGAGGGTGTAATGTTAAAATAAGTGGAACGTATTAAATAAAATAGTTAAAAGTACGAGCAGTTTGTCCGCTTTGTTTAGGTCGGACGCCATGATGTTTGGTGAAGTAATGCTTTAGTAACGTGAACAAAAACACATTGTNCGTCCGCTTTGTTTAGGTCGGACGCCATGATGTTTGGTGAAGTAATGCTTTAGTAACGTGAACAAAAACACATTGTGCCATCACCTAATTGGCTGTGGATGTAAACGTCACCAAAGGTCAGTTGCAGTTTAGAAACGAGACAGTGCAGTTCGTGGCGAGTGGTGTGTGTGTATTGCGTACGTCTGAATCCAGCCATGTGAAGGTTTGTGATTTAAATGGAGGGTGCAAGAACGAGTGTTTCTGTGCGTAGTATTCGGCTATATGGCGGGTCTTACTTGTACATTTTAGTAGATCATGGTGTTTTGTCGAGTGAGGTAAGGTAGCACGACAGTTGAATTGGCCGACTACCTAGGTGAGTTAATTCATATACTTCCGGTGTGTTTTAAGATTCCTTTAAATCTCTAAAATCTTAGATTAGACTGAAATTGTAGGTTAGATTAAAACCCAACAATCCTAGGTTAGATTAAAACCTTACAATCCTAGGTTAGTTTAAAAGTGTAAAATAGTGATTCACTCATTGTGGGGTTAGGTTCAGTTAGGTTAGGTGGGCACATATTACCAAGTTAGTCATATGTTAATGCTCCTAGTATATTCGTGTTTTGCGTAATTAGTAGAGTGGAAATATACCACTTTCCGGGTTTATTATTTATTTTTACAGGAAAGCCGCTACTCTGAAAATTTTCTTTTTTCTTTTGTTATTTTTGGAAAAGCCTCTATTCTTTACAATTACCAAAGCAATTTATTGACAAAACTGATGTAGTTTATTATTAGTGAAAATTGATAAAATTTATTATTAGTGTAAAATGATGGAAAACTAGTCCATTAATTACGTAATTGCAGTTTTTGAGGATCACTGCATAAAAACAGCAGGGAGTAATGTTACTTAATTATTTTCTAAGTTGGTAAACATGAGTTAGGTAATAGGAACTACTGAAATTTTAATGANGGGAGTAATGTTACTTAATTATTTTCTAAGTTGGTAAACATGAGTTAGGTAATAGGAACTACTGAAATTTTAATGATTATGATTCTTTTCATTATGCTAATAATGTTACCCATAATTCTCATTAAAATTATTTTAAGCTATTTGTGTTTAATATGTTCTTTATATGGATGTATTAATACAGTGGAACCGCGTTATAACGATAGTCGACAATGGCAAAATAAATTATCGCTATAGTGAGTTATCGTTATAACAAAATTTATGGTGGCCCGTAATTTTTTTTATTGCATTTGCCCTTTTAGATCTTGTATTTAAAGAATGCCGTAAACTACGTGTATGCAGTGACAAGTTAGTACAAAAAATCTACGTCTGACAGCGGAATTATGTAACGGCCAGCAGACGCGTGCGACGTTGCTTCCTCCTCCATTCTTCTTCCCCTCCCCCAAATTTTCGGGTTGCGGGAGGGAATTAGTTGCCTACCAATCATCGCGCTACTTTACTCCTTGTCTCTCTCTTTCACCTACCTCTTCTCCTGTCTCGCCCCACTCCCCCCTTCTCCTGGTAATTATCTAGTTTAGGGGCTTTTCTGAAAAACACGATAAAAATTTAAAATTATGATATATTTCTACTCTACTAATGATGCAGAACACAAATATACTAGGGGCATTAACGTCCGACTAATTTCGTAATATGTGCCCACCTAACCTAACAAAACCTAACCCCACGATGGGCGAATCACTATTTTACATTTTTAAACTAACCTAGCATTGCTGGGTTTTACACTAACCTATGATGTTAGGGTTTTAAACTAACCTAGGATAGTAGGGTTTTACACTAACCTAGGATGTTTGGGTTTTACACTAACCTAGGATGTTTGGGTTTTACACTAAAATACGAATGTAGGATTGCAGGGATTTAAAGGAACCGTAAAACACACCAAAAGAATGTAAATTGACTCACCTAGGTAGGGGGCTGGTATAATTCCTCTGACGTTAATAGACACAAACAAACATATTTCGCAAGTTTTTTTTAATATGTTCTACTTATTTTAACACTACGGCCGCTTCAATATCAACTAGGTAAGCTATGCTGAATTCATTAAAACAACTTTTGTTGGCATAAAACGTTTCGTTCATAAACGTAAACAAACTGTCAGAAACAGTCATCTCACAAACTTGTTCAATTTTTTAAAATATGTTGCACTTATTTTAAAGCGATGCCCCTAGTATATTCGTGTTCTGCATCATTAGTAGAGTAGAAATATATCATAATTTTAAATTTTTATTGTGTTTTTCAGAAAAGCCCCTAAACTAGATAATTACCCATTTATGTTGCTGGTCGATAAATTCCTCCAAACCTCCTTTGCTTCCGTGTAAGGCAGAGGATAGCCAACATAATGAGAAGGGAAGAGGCGACACAAAATNTCCTCCAAACCTCCTTTGCTTCCGTGTAAGGCAGAGGATAGCCAACATAATGAGAAGGGAAGAGGCGACACAAAATTTTTTTAAAAGGTGACATTCCAGAAGAAGAAAAAAAACCAGCAAGTCATTTTGTAAAAACAAAAAGGTAGCCGGCTGGCCACTCACCGCAGTTGTTGACAATGTTCTTTCAACGACTGTAGGGTACCGTTATTTTACAGCAGCCACCATTCCCCTCCCCTTCCAACACTTTTTCCAGCGTACCCCTCTCTCATGCCATCNTACCGTTATTTTACAGCAGCCACCATTCCCCTCCCCTTCCAACACTTTTTCCAGCGTACCCCTCTCTCATGCCATCGACTAGCTCTACTCCCATTCCTACCTCTCCCCTTTCTTTTGTACCCTCTTCCTTATCGCCCCTCTTCCTAATCTCTCACAACATCCGCCCGCTCCTCTTCTCAAGCTCCGGCCGACGCAAATGTCGCCATGTGACACAGACTAANAAATCTCTCACAACATCCGCCCGCTCCTCTTCTCAAGCTCCGGCCGACGCAAATGTCGCCATGTGACACAGACTAACAAAGGCTAGCTCGCGCGTGGCAAGTGGGTGAATATCACTTGCGATACGTGTTTAAAAATTAAAAAAATAAAAGTTTACAAATGTTTGTATCGCTATAGCGAAAGGGATCATCAACAGATTTGCGTTATAAACGAAATTAAGCACCTTTCTAGCGGACGTGACGCTATAGGCCTTACTCGTTATAACACAGTTCCACTGTGACTTTGTCAGCAATAATGTAAACAATATAAAGCTAAATACTTTTGCACAATTAACAGAGTTTTAGCCGCAGAGGGTGGTTACAACCAAAACACCTCTTTGAATTACTGTGGTGCAAATACTTTCCTATTTAAAACATTGAAATGAATAAACAGAGCACCAATTCAAATACTCCTGCCCAAAAAAATACGATAATGGTTTCCAATAATATTTTTAATTAAATTGTGTGTAAATGTAACATCTGGTTAAAAAGAATGGCTGTTATTGTATTGTTATCCAATGGGTTTTGTTAATGTGGTTGCGACCCTGAGTAACTACTTATAAATTAGCTCTATGGAATGCAAAGAAAAACTATAATAACAATAAATACAACTCTTCTTTGAAACTTGCATGCACTGATGTTCAGGCTTAAATTAAATTAAAAGTTCCAATCCTTTTCATAACCACCGACCTTTACAATCAAATTCACTTAAGGGCTTTGCTTTTTGCTTCTTGAATTAAAACTTCCAAGAAAAATAAAGTATTTTGTAACTAAAAGTACACAACAATATCGTATATTATTTTTCCTTCAGTAATACAATACAGAATAAAATATATCAACATAACATTTTAATAATATATATAACCTATAAATTTCAATAAATACGTTACCTAAACTGTCGTGTGGTAAACAGCCGTCGTCAAATTCCGCAACCTTACTAAAACGTCATTTTATGTTTTGGCGATAACATTAGGTAAGGTTATCACATAAATATCAGAAACAACAACAGTTGCACGCAGTGGCTGAGGCAGTGCCTACGTGACAAACGAGTACTACGCCATGTCGAATGTGGATGTCCTTGTGTACAAAAAAAACAGTGTTCGAATAGCACAAAATTTAGAAATATCATGCACTTCTCCTTGATTTTCAAATTAACTGCACTGGATGCGAATTAAATGCGCACACAAAAAATTTGAAAGTGCAAGTATCACGTGACTGCACGAAGCAAGTGTTTCTTCTTTTTTTTCACCAAGCATCCCCACTCACACAGTGTGAAGTTACGCTACGGTNGACTGCACGAAGCAAGTGTTTCTTCTTTTTTTTCACCAAGCATCCCCACTCACACAGTGTGAAGTTACGCTACGGTGTTGGACACGTCAAAATATTTTTACATCAATATGCTACAAACCGACAATATTTACATATTATGATGTAATTACCAAATACAATAACAAAAAATCTTTCGTGCATTCGTGCACTGTTGCTTGCGGCAATGCCTGTCGGATGATGTTTCGTTTGGTTGTACTGACATGGAGGTCGAGCTGCGAAAGCCTCCAGGAAGGCAGCAGCGAATGTTGGCAGTGAAATCATATTTGGTAAAGGGATTTACTGACTGTGGGATAGAGCCCAACCTTCCCCACTCACTAGGGTACCCGGTAATTACCCGGACGAAGGGTAGCCAAGACAGTCATGGCACACCAGATGGGCACCTAGGCATTTTTCATCATCGGTAGACTAGCAGCAGCAACCACCGCAGACCCAAGACCTTTCACCGCCGCACCTTAGAGACGCTGACGGAGAACCGCATTACCAGCTGCAAGTGCGACTGCGAGCCCGACCCCGAGGCTGCTGTCTGCCATCTCCACCACCAAGAAACGCCCCGGCCAGAACTTCATAGACGACAGCATCTGCAGTCAGGTTCGGACTTTCAAGGGGGGGCATATGACGTCGTTCCTCCTCTGGTCATCAGAGCCCTAACCTCATAAGAGGACATCAAAAGGAGCTCGGCGGGTGTACGCGCTCGCGAGTCTCTGGCAACTCAGTAGGGTACCAAGACCATGGTGACCCTTAACAAGGAGTGTGAAGACAGCGGATTTATCTCTATGTGAAGGCAATCGCAAGTGCAGTGAATGCATGATTTTCTCCACTATTAAAAGCTGTGTTCATCCATTGGCAGTGTTACTCTGATGCATGTGACATGGGAGACCAGCACGCTTGTATCTCATTTGACTTCGTAATTCTGCAATGTTTAATTTTTTCCAGAACCAATTTGTTTTCAGTCTCCTTGGTCCACTCTCTCTCTCATGCACACACACACACACACACACACCATCTCTCTCTCTCTCTCGCTCGACTTCGAAGTTTGGCAGGGGAGAGTTTTAATTTAAAATTTCCGGTCCACGGCCATTAACCATACAAAAATTGGCGAGTGCAACGACTACACATTCGCGCATATCAACTTTGTTTTATACTCGCGTTTTTCAACATGCTCCAGTTAATGTCTGCTTAAAGTAATTATTTCATTTTTTTATATTGTTTTATTTTGGCAAGTGTTTGTTCTGGGCTATGCCCTTGTCTGTAATCACTTGTTCACAAGTAAGTTCATATCAATAAACATTCATCGCTATTCCACTTGTTGTGTTATATTTGTCAGTGTACTTCAGTCTCTCAGTAATTATGTATTCTCCAGAATGAGGATTTTTAAGGCGTACGCTCCGAGACCTGGTATAGCTAGTTAGCCCAACACGATGTAAGTTACGTATTTTAAAACTATATTACACCACATTAACTGCTTTCGAGGATAGGCGGAAAATTGCCACACAGCCGGACATGGCACTGCCCTGAGAACCACGATTCTCCTGCCCTGTCTCAGCCAGAACATTATAATTACTAGCTGGGTGGCGTTCTTAACCAACTTAATCAGTGGCATCACGGACCTAGCTGCAGCCTGAGGTCCCCCGATGGCTATAATTATGTTATTTGAAGTGATAATTTCACAGTACTTTTGAGAACTTAGAGGCATGAAATTTCATTGTGTAGTAAATAACTCTGATAAATAGAATTTGAATTAAGTAATTAAGGAAGTGTAAGAAAATAACATGAATTGTATTTCTTCCTGTAGTGGACTGCATGGAAACATAACAGCAATATCTTACTCTATAAATAATTTCTGCAAAAATCTAGAATTAAACATTTTAGTAAAAACATTTCGACAGTGCAACATATTTTCTGATGTATTCAAAATTATTCCATAAGATTTCTTGAATGGAAATATTTTATGGTCGTATTTCCTGTTCAAATTAAATTATCAAATATATCATAAAGGTCAAATATTGACAGTGTGACAGCAGCTTTACAAGACTCGCAAAACTCTTATATTTATCAGATCTAACTTACTAAAATTTTGTTTTCACTTTTGCAGTACAAATTTGTAAAATATATCTATTATTTATTATTAATTTTTTTTAAACAATGCTTTGAAACTAAACTTTTTTCATTGTAATTTGTGTAGATGATATATCTAAATTTGTTTTATATAATATATGTTTAATGAAATATAAATATTTCGCAACCCTCATCTAAAATTTTCTATCTTTTCCAGCATATCACTTAAAAATTTTATGTTAGTTGAAATTAGTTTCATTAATATGGTAGAAAATGTAACCAAATGAGAAATTTGAATTTTTGATAAGACATACATTTCTATAGTGTTCGATGAGAATGTTTTTTGGATCATCAATGTAATCTATTTAATATTTAATGTTTATTAAGGCCTTTTTATGTTTATTATAGGTAGTTTAAAATACAAGGTTATTAAACTCTAAATATTGATTACTGTTCCCACGTTATATGGCGTGTTTCGTTATTTTTTTATGTTTGTGATAGGTAGTTTAAATTTTGTATTGTGTAGAATTTTACATTATCAATTTATACATTTCACGAAATTTCGTGATGGATTTCAATATATTGTAATGTTTATGGTAAAATGCTGAATTGTTACATTAAGTAAATTTTATTTTACCAATTTTGATTACTTTGCCTATGTTTTATGATAAGTTTTATTATTTTTTCATGTTTATGGTGATGCGTGCCACATTTCACCACCACTAGCCCATTCGTTCCGCTTAAAATATGCAGCAGTGATGTGCCCTCTACTGGGGAGAGGCTACCAGGATGTGGCGGTTAAACTTCCACGACTCCTGCCTTGGCGAGGTGTACTATGAGTGCACCCTACCTGCACGATGTCCGAGGCACTGCCGGAGTCAAGTGACCATCCCACGTTAATGTCTTCAAGAGGTAACGTTTGAGGTCATATTAATTAGGGCCAACCACTATCACAAAAACAACCCCTCCAGTAATGTTGCCACCAGGGAAATGAATGCAGTGAGGGGGCAACAATGGCTACAGAGTTCCCTTTGTGCGCCCCCTCTTCACATGTTACGTCCCTGTGAGTGCATGTGNCGAGGGGGCAACAATGGCTACAGAGTTCCCTTTGTGCGCCCCCTCTTCACATGTTACGTCCCTGTGAGTGCATGTGCGAGTAGTTTGAGTGCGGCCTGACACCCAGGCAATTTTTCTGAAAGTACCACCATTAACAAATTTAACTTAAATAACTTTGATAAAGAATTTTCGTTGTTTTATAGGCATTCAGGCATGGCTATCTACACCCCTCTTGGGGTGAGAGTGGACTCGCCCATTTTGAGCCACCGAATGCCACTTTACCTAGTCAAATTTGAGAGAATAATTACTTTATAAATTTCTTTATTGTAGTGTTATCGTGCTTTTAATTAATTGAAAAAGAAATGTCACCTTGGGAATGCATGTATACAATTTTTGGAGAACATTGTTATGGTAACCGCCCCACCCCAGAGCAGCTGAGTGTAATTGACGATTAATAGCAGTCAATCACACGTAAATAGTTAGGTGAATTTTTCGGCCATGTTAACTGGCTATGCGAGTACATAAAACATTTTTCAGTAATAATGGCTGCATTAACCAATTTGTTATCACCTGCGCAAAAATTCAAGTGGACTGAGGAACATTCCGAGAACTTCTCTCAGATAAAAACTAGTTTCCGTAACTGCCCTTCACTATCACGACGCGACCCAAGCTGTCATTTGTATTTACAAACTGACGCAAGTGAACGTGAGCTAGGCGCCATCACATATCAATTCAGTGACGATGGGAGTAAACGTATCATAGACTACAGAAGTGCCAAGTTCAGTACCATAGAACACCACTATGATGTAAACGAAAAAGAATGCCTAGCTGTGGTTTGGTTAGTAAAAGGATATAGACAGTTGGTGGAGTATCAACGCTTCACCTTGTTAACAGATAACGAATTCCTTGTCTGGTTACACAATAAGAAGGAAGCCCACAATAAACTCATGCACTGGGCTTCATTCCTACAATCGTTAGACTTTGAAGTGCAGCACGTGTCGGGAGCAGAAAATAAACTAGCTGATGCGCTCTCAATGTCACCGAGTGACACAGTGTCGTGAGTCGAGGAAGAGTGGGAAGCAATTTCCCCCCTCTCTCCCCGGATATATTGACTGATAGCAACGACACAGTTATGTGTGCACAGTAGGGTGGGTCATTTTTTTTTATTTCTCGATATTGTAAAGGGCACAGCGATTGAAAGGTGCTAAATGGTATTGGTAATCCATACGTAAAATTTTATTACGTTCTGTTGAGTTTTATTGCCTCCGGATTGTGATTAAAGATTTCAAACATGGCGGTTACACTCTCACAACTCCTGCCTCTGTGCTGTGTACTAGAATTGTACCATATCTGCACGATGTTCGAGGCATTGCCGGAGTCAGGTAACCATCCGACATTAATTTCCTCAAGAGGTAACATTTGAGGGCATAATAATTCGGGCCGACTACTATCACCAAACAACCCCTCCAGTAAAGTTGCCACCAGGGAAATTAATGCGGTGAGGGGGGCCACAACGGCTACAGTGTTCCAACAATCCCCTTCGTGCGCCCTCTCTACACATGTTACATTCCGATGTGTACATGTACGAGTAGTGTGAATGCGGCCTGACATCTAGGCAATTTTTCTGAAAGCACCACCATTATCAAATTGAACTTTAATAATGTTGATAAAGAATTTTCCTTGTTGTATAGCCATTCAGGCATGGCTACCCATAACCCTTCTGGGGTGAGAGTGGACTCGCCCAGCTCGAGACACCCAATGCCACCTTCCCATAGTCAAATTTGAGAGTAAAATTATTTTATAGATTTCTTTATTGTAGTTTAATTGTGCTTTTAATTAATTGAACAAGGCAATGAACTGAGAGACACAACACTGGAGCTTTTTAACAATACATTGCTTAACTTGTTTACTGCCGACTCATTTTTATATTTTCACATAATTTGTTTGTCAAAGATAATTAGTAAGTGTNATTGCTTAACTTGTTTACTGCCGACTCATTTTTATATTTTCACATAATTTGTTTGTCAAAGATAATTAGTAAGTGTTCATTCGTTTTTTAATGAAGGGTCATTGAGTTTTAGTGTGCTTGTTCTCTTTAATAAATATGTTTTGTATTTCCTTGTATCTCTCCCACACTTTTGGGCTGGGTCTTGGCAGATCTCGGTCATTTTCTTCAGTTGGTTCTTGAGCACTGCCAGGGATGGTCACGCATAGCGTGCCTCTGGGCCTTCATCATTTTTGTATTAATTACCTTATAGGTTCAATAGTCAGTCTTTATTATGAAACTGTAGTTTATTTTTCATCAGCCAGAGGCCACACCACCCCCACATCCCAGCAGCTCAAGAGCGCCGGGATCATAACACCGTAGTTATTCATNCATCAGCCAGAGGCCACACCACCCCCACATCCCAGCAGCTCAAGAGCACCGGGATCATAACACCGTAGTTATTCATCGGCTTCGTGCCATTTCCCAACAACTTAGATTGCCAACACACCTGAGTTGTTGGAACAACATAAGTGCCTCCTAGGNCATCAGCCAGAGGCCACACCACCCCCACATCCCAGCAGCTCAAGAGCGCCGGGATCATAACACCGTAGTTATTCATAGGCTTCGTGCCATTTCCCAACAACTTAGATTGCCAACACACCTGAGTTGTTGGAACAACATAAGTGCCTCCTAGGNAGGCTTCGTGCCATTTCCCAACAACTTAGATTGCCAACACACCTGAGTTGTTGGAACAACATAAGTGCCTCCTAGGAGAAATTTTTGCAGTTAGTAAAAGGACTGCTTTTGCAAATAGTGTTTTATTTCACTTCCGGCCGCTTCACGGCCACGTAATTACGGGTCTTATTCCCACTGGTGGCACCGCACCCCCAACCATGGCTTTATGGTGTTTTTGGCATGTGAGATGGCCACTTAACAGTCTCACGTGATAATTAGCAGTGTGTGAGGAGACCTACATCTTCACTAGGCAGGCAGTCAGGTATAACTTTTCAATAATACGACATCATCGTTGGCGCGTAGTGAGTGCAGGAGCAGTCATGCAGGTGAACGACCCGCCTTTAGAGAAGAGTCTCTGCTCGACCGATCTGGTGCCCTTACGTTCACAATTAATATAAACATACTTTTCAAAAATCTGTCACCGCAAACTTCTAACACATTTTGCCCGCTCCTGAGGCCACCACTACCCGTTAATGATAGTTTAAAATGTACATGAAGCTAATTTTAATTTATCTATTTTATTTATTTCTCCTATGTTTCCTGATTAGTTTATTATTTATTTTATATTTATGATAAGCAGTTAATTTTACATTAAATATACATTGTTCGTTAATTATCATTATGATTACTTTGCCCTTGGTTTGTGGTCGGTTTTATTATTTATTTTTATATTTAATATAAGTGGTAACATTTTTGAATGAAGGAGTGTTTCATGTTATCAATTTAGATTACCTTTCCAATGTTTTCTTATAGATCATAATTTTTTAATGTTTATAATGGACAGCTGATATTTTATGTGAAGAAAATATTACATTATCAATTCTGGTTACTTTTCCCTTGTTTACTGATTGGTTTAATTAATAAGTATATATTTACTTAGTTGAAAATTTTGAATAAATGTCTAATTCTGGTAAATTTAGGAGTTTATTAGGTACCTAATGACAAGAAATTTTGATCAATGAATCAANAAAATTTTGGCAGTATTTACTGGTTTTTCATGGCGACCACCTTCACCATTTCCTTCTCAAAACCTGGAAATCGAGCACCCCACCTTCCCCATCTACCAAAGAACGTTCCTTATGTTTCTAATTTTATAAAAAAAAATTTTGTTGCATTTTCTACAATAAAATTAGTGTTTCATTGATTCATCATTTTTTTTTTTTTGTTTTGATGTATGTTTATTGTATTACGTTTGTTTTCAAAGATTAATTGTAGCAGTCGGGAGAAGAAAGTGCCAACCATAATTATGGTGGAAATCAGGTTTTTTTGTTCTTTTTGTTTTTAAGAAACATTATACACTGACTGTATTTAGTTCAATTCCCATATACTAGAATGTGCTGACATTCTTATGCACCTTTTTGAGTATTCGCAGTGTAGGTGTCTTATTTTGGGTCAGGACAGTGCTATTCCATTGTGTCAACCTGGCAGGTATATCTCATTCTCGTANAGTGTAGGTGTCTTATTTTGGGTCAGGACAGTGCTATTCCATTGTGTCAACCTGGCAGGTATATCTCATTCTCGTAATCTTGTTAAAGGAGACTAATATGCGATTATTGTAGTAGAGATTATGATGAACCTGGGGACGACATTGATGCTGATGCAACCCATTCATCACATAATACCCGGGAGCATGCAAATCATGTAAGTGTGGCCTAGCATTATACTGACAGGATTGTAACCTCAAAGTTAGTTTGCTTAGCATTCATGCATGTTTCAGATTACAGGTTATCCAAACATATACCAAACATTCATGTAAAATGTAGAGAAGCAAGTTTGAACTGTGATAAAAGCTAGCTTCATTGTTATATTGACACGTAGTGAATATTGTAAGTAGAAGCATCGCTGACATCCCCCTGCTATCTTACTCCCCGCGAGCGCCTACAGTTGACACGCACCGCGGGATCCGCGCGGCCAGGTCAGGTCGGCCCGAGAGGACGTACAAGTCATTAACGCATGCCGAGGTAGGCTAGCGAATTTCGCCCACAAGGGAATTTAGACACGTGCCAAGGAGGGCAGCAGCTAGAATATCGCCGACCCACCCGATATACACAAGAAAAGGGCTGACAGAGCTCGGCGGTTGTGCCACGAGTCTTCCCCCTCACCTAGCAAAATGCAGGAGAACATGAACACTTGCCCGAAATTGCAGAAGTAAGCTAGATTGGCGCCAACACACCTCTAGTTAGATGAGTAAGAAGAGCTGACAGTGTTTGGCCGTAGGGGCACAGGTCACCCCCCTCCCCCTCCTCCAACGAATGGACACACGCGCAAGGATCTGGGGGGATCAAAAGAGTTTAAAAGCCGACTTGCTTGGCAAAGAGGGGATGAGTCGGATCAGAAGTTCGCGAGAGTGAGTCGGATAGTGAGGTCACCAGAAGAGGCGTGTTGTGGATTCGTCCGTCGAGGAGAGAACCCTGAGCAGCAGTCGTGGAGAGTCTTCACCGAAGCCAGGGCCTGTGAAAGGCCACCCCGAAGTAACGGACCTCAACCTACCGCCGAAACACCCAGAACTACCAGTATAGCTAAGTATCAGCGTCTGCACTCAAAGAAACCCCCCCGATGCCTTGTGTCCCCCCCCCAAGACATCGGCAACAGTTAGCACGAGTACGTTAATTAGCCCTTAAGGCCCCCAACTCGCAAGGTACCATCTCAGAATTGTATCTGTATATTTCTTTTGAGACAGTATAACCAAGTAGTAAATTGAAAAACCGAGTGACTGCAGTTATTGTTTACTACCCCTATTCAACATTCAAGGCGCCCATAGTCTGCTATAGAAAGGTAACTCAGACCCTATGAACCACACTGTATCCTACAGGTGGGGAGTAGTGTAAATATAACTAATAATGATGCAAACTATTTTTTAGATTTAGCATTATTTTGATCCCAAATAATTAAGCTTTAAGAGTTAACACATCATTGTTCCAAAAATGTTATTGTTTTCGAATNGTTAGCACGAGTACGTTAATTAGCCCTTAAGGCCCCCAACTCGCAAGGTACCATCTCAGAATTGTATCTGTATATTCCTTTTGAGACAGTATAACCAAGTAGTAAATTGAAAAACCGAGTGACTACAGTTATTGTTTACTACCCCTATTCAACATTCAAGGCACCCATAGTCTGCTATAGAAAGGTAACTCAGACCCTATGAACCATACTGTATCCTACAGGTGGGGAGTAGCGTAAATATAACTAATAATGATGCAAACTATTTTTTAGATTTATCATTATTTTGATCCCAAATAATTAAGCTTTAAGAGTTAACACATCATTGTTCCAAAAATGTTATTGTTTTCGAATNTCATTATTTTGATCCCAAATAATTAAGCTTTAAGAGTTAACACATCATTGTTCCAAAAATGTTATTGTTTTCGAATAATGTAATTGTTTGGTTGCAGGACGATGCAATTTCCAAACCTGCACCCACAGAAGATGAAGTACGAAGTAGATCACCGCATCCTTCCCCAGAGAGACCATTGCCTAGTCGAAAACGAAAAAGGAACACCAATGAAAAGGAAAGAAACAAGAAAAGGATAAATGAAGGTATGTATTACAGAAACAGAAAAGGATAGCTCGTTCCTGGGCATTCTATTGGGATTTGCATAAGTGTGCATTAAAATGCCAAGAAAAACTGCCTCCAATACAAAATTAAATATTTAACGGTCTTGGAATGTGGCTAATTTTTATAAGCAATTTGCGTATCAGTTTGGCCTAATAGAGGCGTACAATGTGAAAAGAAAATTGTTCAACATCGCCTGAATATTCTTGCTGGCAAAATCAAAATCATATTATTATAGAATTAACATTGGGAAACTGTTTCGTGTAGGTAGGAAATAATTTCTGGCTACTGATTCGGGTATGTAGGAAATCATTTCTGGCTGTTCGTGGCCTCCAAAACAACAGAGGACGTTTGAACCACAAATAAAATCTGGATTCATGTCCACAAACGACCAAAGGGTCGTCCAATGACAATCGTCCAATCCCATTTTTCTGAAGAAAGAGTGCAAGCTGTTCATGAAAACATTAGAAGCATACCGCACCTGTATATCAGATGCACTGCAGCCGCAGACAGAAAGAAAGAACAAAAACTAGTATATATTGATAGCGACTTAAATATAACATATTTTTATAGAGTCCATTTCCTTAAATATTTACTGTGAAGACAGATATGTTGAACCTGTTACAGAAGACAACTATAGATGAATATTTTGTGACAACTACAACATTGGGTTTAAATTACCGAAATCTGATACTTGTAAGACATGTGCCTCTCCACAAATTGTAATACATAGTTCAACATCTAACGAAGAAGAGAAAAAAAGGGCTACAGCAAAAAAAGAAGTACATTTGAGAAGAGCTGAGGCCATGAGAGACAAGCCTAAAGAATACACTGCCGCTTAAGAAGGTCCTAAGAATGTACACATCATATTTATTGTCTCGCAACAGACCATGCCTACACCGAAACTGACCTGTGGTCCTGCAATTTATCTACGACAGATTTTGACCTACAATATGGGCATACATTACTGCNTACACCGAAACTGACCTGTGGTCCTGCAATTTATCTACGACAGATTTTGACCTACAATATGGGCATACATTACTGCTCAATGGAGGTGGGGCACAGGTTTATGTGGGATGAGGGTTTTGCTAAAAGAGGCAGCGAAGAAATAGCTAGTTATTTGTTAAAATATATTCGAAGCATAGACAAAGAGTCTGAAAAGAAGGTTATTTTTGCTGACATTTGCGAAGGCCAAAACAGAAATTACGACATTGTTAGCCTTCACAGATTTTTTTTTCTCTACAGATATTTTCGCTGAAATTGAACATTATCACCTAATAACTGGACATACGCTTCAACTATCCGATCGGATTTCGCTAAGATTGAGAAATACTGAAAGAATCAGCCGTACGTTTATACCCCAGACGAGTGGAGATATGTGATTTCAAAATATGGAAAGAAGACAAAAGTTTACAGTTACAACAGTGGTTAATGAAGACACCTCTGAGTGAATGAGCGAGAGAAGAGATTTGGTCGGCTCCTATCATCGAGTTCTTGAGCGATCATTCTTGACTTTTCCAAATTACGAAACAACCCAATCACTAAAAAGTAAACCAGCGATGAGTGTTGCAACATAGATTTCAAAAAAAGTATGTGTGTTACATTTGAACAAAAAACACCCATGACGATGAAATAAAGTATCAGATGAATGCAGAGTTTCTTAATGTTTCACTGAAAAAGTGAGGAAAAGCGGTGTTATCACTATAATTAATAAAGAAGTATGATGGTCCTAATTACAGCAATAAGAAAAAAACTTGNGAGGAAAAGCGGTGTTATCACTATAATTAATAAAGAAGTATGATGGTCCTAATTACAGCAATAAGAAAAAAACTTGGCGATCTAAAGAAGTTTCTTCCATACAGACCATGGATATATCATGGCTATTTTATCAACCTTCGAGCAAATCCTGAAGAAGAAGAAGGACGTGGAGGAAGAAAGGAACAACCCAGAAATAGTTTATTAGGTTTTGTTACAGTTTACCAGTACTAACATGTTTTCTTATGTGCATGTAAAACTAGAGCAAAGTAGCAATCCCTTCAATGTAATCTAGTGAATTAAAACAACATAAAGTTGACGTGAACCACGCGTCCATGAGCTCCTTGTGCCCACTCTGACTGCCGCAGTCACAACTACACCAGCTACATCACGCCGCACCAACTACATCAGGGCAAGAATGCGTGGTGCGGGTCGACAAGAATGGAACTTGCACCTTCTTGCCGACAAGGATTACACAACCCAAGAGACTGATCTGCTCAATTATTACAAGAGGCAACTCTTTTAATAAGTGGGTAGGCGATTCAAAACGGTGTTTACCCCAAAGCCACAGCCGTTGGGTGCACTGACAATTGGTCGTTGCGTCCTTGCATCTCGCACAGCTGAATACGACGCAACACACCACCGGGTGATGTTAACTGGCTGGTAGGCCGGAGTTGAAAATATAGGTTCCCCAAAGTGTCGTCCAGCAGTGTACAGAAATTTTATTAACATATTGAACACAGTCACCGCATTCACGGCTACAGCCAGGGGTGTTTTTCATTGTATAAATGGCAATCAAGCAAGGCATTTCACACCCCTTTGCCCAGGTGGACTCATCCATCCCTTCAGGAGACAGCCACCTAGCAATGCTGTAGCCAGTGTAATTAAACGCGTCATCGGAAGTGAAAGTCAAACTCTTTTATGAGAAAATGTAGTAACTTATTTAATGTGTATTTATATAAGAGTTATTATGTTTTTCTAAAATGGAGATTGCCTATAAAGGCCTCCAACATTGTAAGAAATCATTTAGTGTTGCGACATTCCCCATCCATTTCACAACTTTAACATTAACGGACATTTGTTAATAAACTGGGATGTCACCAATGTGTTTAATTTAATTTGTACCATTTTTCATCATCATAATTACATCACAAAGTGTACATGTTATGTTTCATCGTTCTGCGTTGGATGTCGTTTGTCGTCACTTGTGGCGGCAGCGAACATTACTCGCCCCAGTTCGTCTCAGAACCTGAACAAGACCAGCAGCGTCGGTCACCAGCTCCGCGAGCCCCCTCAGTATCAGCATGTAGGCTGCAATCATTTTCACTACAATAGTTATATATTAGTGAACCGGGACATTTGTTTTACTTTAATGTACAGAGGGGAGAGCCAACTGCCCTCTCACTGGAGAGTTTAAAGCAATCGCATCTTAATCTAAGACCACATGTTTTTCACAGTTTATGAGCTGAGTCCATTACCATGCATCATTCACACATTATTCAACTGTAACAAGGACAGTGAATAAACCGCTCAACCAAGTGAAATCAGTGTCAAGTCATTGTAGGGCATCCTTGTAGCATCACCCACATTTCTTTAGCATAATTCAGGCGTATGAGATGGCCTACAGTCTCGTCATCAGTTATAAATGTGGAACAGTAAGTAAGTGACAACTCTTCAACCAACTAATGGAGGATTACCAGGGTCCCCATGGGCCGTCTACCGGACGACCCCCATCATTAGCTCACCACTGAGTTATGGCGCCGGGCAATATAACATCAAACCAGCCCTGGGTAACCTCACGACCACGTCAAAATATGTCATTGTGTGTAATAAAGCAGGAAACCGCTGTTGGTTAAAAAAATGTCCTTTTATTTTTGGAAGAAGGCAGTGAATATATTATTTTATTAATATTTTTACACTAAACATTCTTGTTTCAACAAGTTATTGTGGTTGNGAGGAAAAGCGGTGTTATCACTAGAATTAATAAAGAAGTATGATGGTCCTAATTACAGCAATAAGAAAAAAACTTGACGATCTAAAGAAGTTTCTTCCGTACAGACCATGGATATATCATGGCTATTTTATCAACCTTCGTGCAAATCCTGAAGAAGAAGGACGTGGAGGAAGAAAGGAACAACCCAGAAATAGTTTATTAGGTTTTGTTACAGTTTACCAGTACTAACATGTTTTCTTATGTGCATGTAAAACTAGAGCAAAGTAGCAATCCCTTCAATGTAATCTAGTGAATTAAAACAACATAAAGTTGATGTGAACCACGCGTCCATGAGCTCCTTGTGCCCACTCTGACTGCCGCAGTCACAACTACACCAGCTACATCACGCCGCACCAACTACATCAGGGCAAGAATGCGTGGTGCGGGTCGACAAGAATGGAACTTGCACCTTCTTGCCGACAAGGATTACACAACCCAAGAGACTGATCTGCTCAATTATTACAAGAGGCAACTCTTTTAATAAGTGGGTAGGCGATTCAAAACGGTGTTTACCCCAAAGCCACAGCCGTTGGGTGCACTGACAATTGGTCGTTGCGTCCTTGCATCTCGCACAGCTGAATACGACGCAACACACCACCGGGTGATGTTAACTGGCTGGTAGGCCGGAGTTGAAAATATAGGTTCCCCAAAGTGTCGTCCAGCAGTGTACAGAAATTTTATTAACATATTGAACACAGTCACCGCATTCACGGCTACAGCCAGGGGTGTTTTTCATTGTATAAATGGCAATCAAGCAAGGCATTCCACACCCCTTTGCCCAGGTGGACTCATCCATCCCTTCAGGAGACAGCCACCTAGCAATGCTGTAGCCAGTGTAATTAAACACGTCATCGGAAGTGAAAGTCAAACTCTTTTATGAGAAAATGTAGTAACTTATTTAATGTGTATTTATATAAGAGTTATTATGTTTTTCTAAAATGGAGATTGCCTATAAAGGCCTCCAACATTGTAAGAAATCATTTAGTGTTGCGACATTCCCATCCATTTCACAACTTTAACATTAACGGACATTTGTTAATAAACTGGGATGTCACCAATGTGTTTAATTTAATTTGTACCATTTTTCATCATCATAATTACATCACAAAGTGTACATGTTATGTTTCATCGTTCTGCGTTGGATGTCGTTTGTCGTCACTTGTGGCGGCAGCGAACATTACTCGCCCCAGTTCGTCTCAGAACCTGAACAAGACCAGCAGCGTCGGTCACCAGCTCCGCGAGCCCCCTCAGTATCAGCATGTAGGCTGCAATCATTTTCACTACAATAGTTATATATTAGTGAACCGGGACATTTGTTTTACTTTAATGTACAGAGGGGAGAGCCAACTGCCCTCTCACTGGAGAGTTTAAAGCAATCGCATCTTAATCTAAGACCACATGTTTTTCACAGTTTATGAGCTGCGTCCATTACCATGCATCATTCACACATTATTCAACTGTAACAAGGACAGTGAATAAACCGCTCAACCAAGTGAAATCAGTGTCAAGTCATTGTAGGGCATCCTTGTAGCATCACCCACATTTCTTTAGCATAATTCAGGTGTATGAGATGGCCTACAGTCTCGTCATCAGTTATAAATGTGGAACAGTAAGTAAGTGACAACTCTTCAACCAACTGATGGAGGATTACCAGGGTCCCCATGGGCCGTCTACCGGACGACCCTCATCATTAGCTCACCACTGAGTTATGGCGCCGGGCAATATAACATCAAACCAGCCCTGGGTAACCTCACGACCACGTCAAAATATGTCATTGTGTGTAATAAAGCAGGAAACCGCTGTTGGTTAAAAAAATGTCCTTTTATTTTTGAAAGAAGGCAGTGAATATATTATTTTATTAATATTTTTACACTAAACATTCTTGTTTCAACAAGTTATTGTGGTTGACATTAGCATAAGCAATCATTTCAAATAATACATATTGGTATTTTACATGTCTTGCAGATTAATTTACTATCTCTGAATTATACATACATGGGTTAGCACTTTCTTCTCCCAACCCCATCAATATACGTTTCATTCATTTAAACCATTTTTTTTATTCATTTAGATTATATGTATTAATTTCAATATTTTATTTGTTAAGCATTACAAATGAATTAATTATCTTGTAAATTTTGTTTGAAAATTTGTTAATCTTTGCTAGTTTTGAAATAAGACCTGTTTCTTTTAACTTAAATCTCAAATGACTTAAACTAAGACAGAACTCATTTTTGTCTACTTGTGTTTTTTTTATTTGAGTTTCTTTCCTCAAATTTTCCAGCTCTTACTTTTAAAGTTAATATGCAAATTTCGTTTTGCACTTTCGAGACTCTACTTGATGAGGACCTCCAGTTTCTGAGCTCAAAATCTGGGGATACTTTCAGGAAGGTGAAGAAATAAAGAAATTTGTAATCTCCCTCTGGAAATTTCGACATTTTGCCAAGACAACGGATTTATATAAACAATGTTATCAAAATAAACACACTCAGAACATTTTTTTTTAAAACCACAATATGCATTTGATGCCTTTTAAGTTAAAATTTAGGAAGTCTGTTATGAGTGATTTCTAGAACCATATGTTGTTTCTTTTTAAATGGTCCACGGAACGTATCTATCCTTTCGTTTCAAGTATTACCAGTCTTTAATGTGGTTTCTTGTTAATCACAGACTCTATAAATAAACAAAAACATATTTTCCTTAGAAANTTATTACCAGTCTTTAATGTGGTTTCTTGTTAATCACAGACTCTATAAATAAACAAAAACATATTTTCCTTAGAAACAACAAATTTCTTGGTTTTAATTTATTACGAGTTGGTATTTGATATTCAACAGAGGGAAAATTAAGTAATTTTAGGTGGAATAACTTATTTTGTATATTTTTGTTGTGCGGAAATTATTTGGATAGGGCAGTATTTTAACATTTCAGTACTGCTTCCAACTAAGAGGCATTTCTCGTGTCTGGCACGATCGCAGATGCACTCAGCACAATTTAGTTAATTCCGTATAATACTTTCATGGATACTTCACCTTACTATTAAGTATAGTAGCCAGACAAAAATCTAATTTAAGCCATAATTTCAAGCATAATTGTTAGGTAAAAAATTGGAAATTTCTCTTGCCAATAAACAATCAGTGATGTATTGACGCGTGCTGCGTCCCTCCTCTCGTGGCCCGTTCGTCCCGCTACAAACTGCGCAGTTTCGATGTGCCCTCCACTGGAGCAGTCGGTCCGAACGTGGCGGTCACCCCTCCCCGACTCCTTCGCCGACGACGTGCACCGGAAAGCACCACCCCTCTTCAACCACCTGGATACTGCCGGAGTCAGGGGACCATCAAGATATTTCTTGAGGGTGCGATAATTCGGGCCGACTAGTACTCCCGAGAGACATCACCAGTAAAAATACCGCCGGAGAAATGAATGCAACGAGGGAGAGACAGTGGTTACAGTGTTTACGAAACCCGTTGTGTGCCCCCAGTGAGAGTGAGAGAGTGTGAGTGAGAGAGTGAGAGAGAGTGAGAGAGAGTGAGAGAGTGTGAGAGAGCGAGAGCGAGTGTGTGAGAGTGTGTGAGAGTGTGAGAGTGTGTGTGAGAGAGTGTGAGAGAGTGTGTGAGTGAGTGTGTGTGTGAGTGTGTGAGTGTGAGAGTGAGTGTGAGGGTGAGAGTGAGAGAGTGTGTGTGAGAGTGAGTGTGAGGGTGAGAGTGAGAGAGTGTATGTGAGTGTGAGAGTGTGAGAGAGTGAGAGAGTGAGTGTGAGAGTGAGAGAGTGAGTGAGTGTGAGAGTGAGAGAGTGAGTGTGTGTGTGTGTGTGTGTTCTGTAAATTATTGACTTCAATACCACGTAAGCAAACCCCGTGTTTATGTGCTACAGTAAAAACGGGCTTTGTAAATCACGTATTCGAGCATGGCTACCCACACCCATGACAATCCTGTACAGAACATATGCTTAAGACGTCCGCCACCTGAACTGAAGGCTATTCATGAAGTTATACCAACGTAGTCATTTATATTCTGGTGTGCTAACTCCATTTAAGCCATAATGGTGTTAAACAGTGATACATACAGGATAAACGATCCATTGTTAAATAATATACCCATAAAGACCCTTCTCGTTAACTACACACAATACATTGTGCCCTCTAACACTGAAGAACATAGATCAATCCAGTTCTCGACCTCAATAACAGCCTCTTGCAGGTAATACGCTGCCTTCTGCGCGCCTTACAATCAATATGAATTTATCCGAATACATACGAATGTCAATTTCAACACACACTTTCTCTCATCCTATATCATGTTCCGAGTTTAAGTGCAATCTTATTTTTAATTATGTAAATAACATCATAGCGTACGGTGAGGTTCGGATTCCCATCTGTCAGGTATTTACTAGAATCGTGAAGTAGGCTAGACTGTCTGCCACAATAAGACAACATTATGTTACGAGGTGGAATTTCAAGGATGTGTGTTGAGGGAAGGCCGTTTGCTTACTGTACCGGATCATATAGCCCCCGAACTTAATCTTTCGCATCCGCATACTCTGAAGAGAAGGCAGAAATGTTTAGGTCTGATTGGCTATCATTCCCGTTAGCAGCGCCATTATATCATTTAAAACATAAAATTATGAGTTTTCATTCGGGCTCGGTTAAAGAGAAAGCTTGTTAGTTCTTAAAGAGGAACCTTCTTTTGCCACCCGTGTTGTGGTTACCGGACTTTTCGCGTCGTTTTTGGATCTACGTCAATGCTTCTTCAATAGCGATAGTAACCAATTTGAGTCAAAGAGGACAGAGATTTATTTCCAACTGCTTTTGCAAGCCGAACATTGAGACCGAGCGCAATTAAGGTAATTATGAGAAATAAACGCTGGCATATTTGTTTGGTCTTGGAAAAGTTGGCCTTTTACATTGTGCTTGACGAGTGTGATCTCTACCTGGACAATCAGGCTTTAATTTGGGCACTAAACAATCCACATCCTTTAGGTAAATTATGTCTGTGGGAAGAGACAGGATTATAGGTAGCATCCTGAGTCACAATTGACTACCTAAGGTGATAATTGAAGGAAGATGGGAGGAACCGCATAGGAATACTTAGCTACATGAGCAAAATTATCAAGGACATTAAATGTAGCAGCAAAGCTGAATTAAAAAGGAAAGCTAAAGAGAGGCATGCGTGCAAAATTGCTGGAAACTTATCTTGAATTGATAAAAAAGAAAAATAAAGAAAAAGAAGAAAAATACATAGAAGAGAGAGACAGATAAAAGAGAGAGCGAGAGAGAGAGAGACAGAGAAGAGACAGAGAAGAGACAGAGAAGAGAAGATACAGAGAAGAGAAGAGACAGAGAAGAGAAGAGACAGAGAAGAGAAGATACAGAGAAGAGAAGACAGAGAAGAGAAGACAGAGACATAGAAGAGAAGACAGAGACAGAGAAGAGAGAAGACAGAGACAGAGAAGAGAGAAGACAGAGACAGAGAAGAGAGAAGACAGAGAAGAGAGAAGACAGAGAAGAGAGAAGACAGAGACAGAGAAGAGAGAAGACAGAGACAGAGAAGAGAAAGAGAGAAAGAGAGAGACAGAAGAGAAAAAAGCGAAAGAGGGAAGATAAAGGGGAGAGAATGAAAGAAAGAGAATGAGAGAAAGAGAAAAAGAGATTTGGAGAGTAGGAGAGAGAGAGTAGGAGAGAGAGAAAGAGCGAGAGAGAAAGAGAGAAAGAAAGAGAGAAAGAGAGAAAGAGAAAGAGCGTGAGAGAGAAAGAGAAAGAGCGTGAGAGAGAGAAAGAGAAAGAGCGTGAGAGAAAGAGAANAGAGAAAGAGAAAGAGCGTGAGAGAGAGAGAAAGAGAAAGAGCGTGAGAGAGAGAAAGAGAAAGAGCGTGAGAGAAAGAGAGAGAGCGTGAGAGAAAGAGAGAGAGCGTGAGAGAGAAAGAGCGTGAGAGAGAAAGAGCGTGAGAGAAAGAGAGAGAGAGAGAAAGAGCGTGAGAGAAAGAGAGAGAAAGAGAGAGAAAGAGAGAAAGAGAGAGAGAACGAGAGAGAGAGAGAATGAGAGAGAGCGAGTGCATGTGTTTCGCCTTTCCCGTTACCGTGTTTAGGTTTTCCACATTCGCAGCATGGTAATCAGGTGGCCGACTCACTGTCGCATAGTATGACCCTGAAGATTTTGAAGTCGTTAGGGAAACTCCAGAACAATATCTAACGCAGGCTNGAGAGCGTGAGAGAGAAAGAGCGTGAGAGAGAAAGAGCGTGAGAGAGAAAGAGCGTGAGAGAAAGAGAGAAAGAGAGAAAGAGAGAAAGAGAGAAAGAGAGAAATAGAGAGAAAGAGAGAGAAAGAGAGAAAGAGAGAGAGAACGAGAGAGAGAGAGAACGAGAGAGAGCGAGTGCATGTGTTTCGCCTTTCCCGTTACCGTGTTTAGGTTTTCCACATTCGCAGCATGGTAATCAGGTGGCTCACTCACTGTCGCATAGTATGACCCTGAAGATTTTGAAGTCGTTAGGGAAACTCCAGAACAATATCTAACGCAGGCNGACTCACTGTCGCATAGTATGACCCTGAAGATTTTGAAGTCGTTAGGGAAACTCCAGAACAATATCTAACGCAGGCTTATTTCATAACATTTCGTCAAATTGTGTGAGTCTCAAACTAATAATGTTTGGTGTGGTCAGTCGAGAGCAGATATAGCTGCGGGTGTAGATTTCCCCTAGGTGGAGATTGGTAGAGTTTTATATTTTACAGGGAAATAAAACGGACGAGGAAAATTTGCGTTAACAAAAGCTATGCGTAATATGACTTTAAAGTACTCTTGCTATTCAGTGCTTAGGGGACATTTGGGAGTAGAACTTCTCAAAGGATTTTCCTTCATTTCACCTGCCATCTTTAAAAGATGCCATGTTACGTGCGTTCATATGGCGATTGCCAGAAATGTAAACAACCCCAATCAACTAATTAGTCAATCTGTTTTTTAGGTGTCCCGAGGGTCCCTGGAAAGTTATGCACCTCAAGTAGGCCATCCTGAGATAAGGGTTTAAGCGGGCTACACAAGGGTCGATCCGATCCAACCAATCCGAACCGATTCGAACTAATCAGCCAACAGCAGGGGCGACTACAGACGACCCGATCCAGCTGCCAGAGATATCCGTACAAAAGCGACTGTTACGGCTCCTACGTTGTCCAAAATAACCTTTTCGGATTGAAAATCCACCCGAAATTATCAATCAGTATAGTAAGGGATTGAGAATCCACCCTAAATTATCAATCAGTATAGTAAGTAAATTATCAGTTAATAAAATATAGTTATTTAAGATGGGTAATGTCTGCAAAAAGCAAAACAAAAATCATAATCTGACTTCGCACACTCAAATGTGTGTATAAATAACGAAGAAGGTTGCACTCGCAGTCGGGGAATAGTGCATTCCACAATTCTACTGGGGCTCCTCAGTAACTCCCTTTCCTTGGTCGTCAACTTATCCATCCAATTTTAATTATGTGTTTTAGTAATCCCTTTGTATCCTCCGTCTCTAATTATGCTGATCGGGACTGCCTGCTGGGTGAGCTGACTCGTCGTCGGTAGCAAAGCGAGAGATTGCCGACTGTCTGGACCAGGCTAGTGTTTCAATAATTCCCTTTAAAACTGGCCATCTGGTGACAGTATCAGGGTTTTGGATGAGAAGTTTATTCCAATGTTTGTGGTGCCGTCTTAACAGTTTATTTATTGGGCCTCAAAACTATATTGCAGAAATAGTGTATATATTATAATGNGTTTGTGGTGCCGTCTTAACAGTTTATTTATTGGGCCTCAAAACTATATTGCAGAAATAGTGTATATATTATAATGGTGAACTTAGAAAAGTTCAAGTCTATTTTAAAGATATACATAAATCATACCTGAAGTAGTTTATTCCCACAGCAAAGAAATTAAATGATTTTATGGTATTTTGTAGGGCTTATTCAATTTATGATCTTTTCTTGTGATTGCATGTGTATTCCCTTCCCTAGTTATCTTTCCCATTTTTTTGTTATGCACTCTTCCCATTACTTTTTTCGTTTTTTGTTTTCCCGCCGGAGATGTACCAAGCCTCCTTGATAGCCTTAGAATGCATCGTGTAAATTCTGCATGCGGCCTGCATCATCCATCTCTATCACCATNCCAAGCCTCCTTGATAGCCTTAGAATGCATCGTGTAAATTCTGCATGCGGCCTGCATCATCCATCTCTATCACCATTTGCTTTGTGGTCCAACTGTTTCCAGTTCCAACCTTATTACTCTATACTGCGCAACCACCACATGTAAAAATGACGATTATAGTAAATTCACGGTTACTGCCAACTTTTCTGAAACCCTTCTGCAGTTCTACTTTCAGCATATTCCTCCGCATTACACATATAAAGCTTAACCAAGTCTAGACAATTACACCAAACTAACAACGCACCGAATTCTTGCACACTCAGTTTAATACTATTTTACACGAGTTTTATTTCTTAGGCCTACCTATTTTCACCCTTTTTCATTTATATTAATTATAAATAAAATATTAGGATTTCACGATAAAATATAAGTAAAAGCTCATTTTAACTAAAAATATAATAATGTTATGTTAACAGAAGTATAAAAACGCTTGCGATACGATACACATTTAGAAAAAACCAAACTCGTTATGCATAGGACGATTTTTCAAACGTTTGATTCAAAAAGTGCGAAGAAACCGTGAATGGCCTATACACGACAAAGCTTGAGAGTGATATAACTGTATGTGATGTGAAGAAAGGATAGTACGGCAGATATATATATATATATATATATATATATATATATATATATATATCAGGTGTTAGTAAATGAAGTTTCCATCGCATTTTAAAGAAGCTAAGTGGAGGTCCTACGTTCTCAAATTACTTCACGATGTGAATGGAGACGACCCAGACAGACGTGTCGGCTTTTGTGAGTGGGTTACGAACATGTGAGACAACCAACATTCTACTGACTTAATTGTTTGGTGCGATGAGGTAACCTTTAAATTGAATGGAACTGTCAACAGTCACAACTGTGCGCACTAGGCCGATGAAATTACCCACATTGTTGTAGAACAAACAGTTAAATATTTCTGCGCTAACGATGTGGTGCGAAATGTCTGCCAGAAGACTTGTGCGGCAATTCTTTGACGGAATGGTGTCAGGTGAAAGTTACCGTACCATGTTGCAGGAAAAAAACAGTGCCAGCTGTTCAACTCAACCCAGATGACGACTGCTTTTCCCAGCAGGATGGTGTACCACCTCATTACCATCGAGGTGTACGGTCGCTCCTGGATGAAACATCTGCTGGGAGGTGGATAGGACGACGAGGAAGTGTTGAGTATCCACCCAGATATACCTCCAAATTTAACGCCGTTCGATTTTTATCAGCATGGAACTCTGAACAACACTGTGTACACCACAAAACCACGGGCGCTGGATGCCACGAGACGCGATTGGGATCGCATGTGAATCAGCTCTCGTGGATACCGTGGCTACTGTTTGTCGTACTGTTCCACAACGTTGCAGACGGTGTCTCGCTGCTAACGGTGGCCATTTTGAACATTTGTAACTGTCGTTAACTTTCGGACATAGCATCAAATACAAGCAGTCCCATACATTTTCCTTTACTCCATTGTTCCCGTTCAAAGAATGTAAAACTTAATTTGGGATCTCCGGCATTGTCAGACACAAACATTTTTGTTTGAAACATTTATTAATTCTTACTGTACACATGTATATCCACAAAAATTGTAAAAAAAATTAAACTTAACAATGAATCACAATAAATACCTGCATTGCAGTTTTACATTATACACGTCTTAAAAATAAACTTTTACTGGACCTTGTTTTTTTTTTTTACCAACTGCACATAATATCACCAGTATTAAGGCTGTATAAAGACTCATGTCTTTTGTAATTACACTTGTAGCAACAGTAACAAACTTATCAAGAAATATATTAGGTCCAATATTAGTAACAAAAATTATGTAAAATCTTCACAAAACATAGCGTTGTAAACAGTTAACACCCAGTCTATATCCTAATTTCCACATTAATTTATTAAGTTATATACACTTGCTAAGTGTACTGTACGGTACTGTGATTTTAAACAGACTATACAATGATATTGGTATTCTGACGATGTTACGATAGAAGCCTGGCGAATTCTGAAACACAAGAAGAAATTTTATCATCAGTAAAAAAATCCACACTGCACAACCACATACCAAACATAAAAGCATCTTACTTTATAACTTCTGAACTACTAAAGAATGTAACTTGACTTGTGCTGAATGACTAATATGGAAGAAAATGTACATGCCTTTTTAAAATGTAATTATTCCAAGTTACAAAAATACAATACTTAATAAGAAAGTATGAAAGTTCATGACATGTTAACTAATTAANTATGGAAGAAAATGTACATGCCTTTTTAAAATGTAATTATTCCAAGTTACAAAAATACAATACTTAATAAGAAAGTAAGAAAGTTCATGACATGTTAACTAATTAAAAAAAAATGTCTGCCTGTAAAGTCGGTTTTACGGGCGAAGATTTTACGTGACAACGTAGTGCTGCGCGCGCGGCAGACCGATCATAGTTGAGTGGGAGAGAGACGCAAGGCATTCGGCGGGCCTCTCTCTCGTTCGGTGACTCATCGTAACGTTACCGAGCGTTACACTTTTTCATAAGTGACTCCCAGCCGCAACCTAATTTAAGACGTTGTCACGTCAAAAAAATGTCAGAAAAGAATTACCATAATTTAAGATAGGAAGACTTTAGTATCATTATAGGCACTCTTGCGAAATCTTAATTTTTGAACTCTATTTTAACAAATAGTTTTTTAAGCACAACAGCTTTAGTACAAAGATTTTAAACCGGTGAAAACATAAATCTAGCCTACATTTAATCGTTAGCTTTTGAATATTTCCCCTTTTATTATGATGATAAAATCACGAGGCGTAAGACTTTACCCAAGAATACATCATTCAACAAACATTTGCAGTTTCTCATGTTTAAAAATGCATCCAGTACCACCCTTTTGGAAACAGTTGAGCTGTTCTTAGTCTGCTACCTGCTATTGCAACCGTAGCTGACAAGTCAGCCGCTACCTCCTGCGTTTAGAGCGGCACCACAAGCGCTCTATGCATTATTTTCCAGAACCCGTTGTCGAAACATTCATGCAGTGTTACGTGACCGCATACTTGGTGACGCGAGTAGTGGGCAGTTGCCTCTCATCTAGGGGATTCAAGTTTGACTTTCGGAACCGACCCTTAAATTTTTCGAGGGTTTTTTTTTTTTTCGAGTTGTTTGTGTGGCTCACCTTTATACAGCAGAATGTGATGGTCAAAAATCGCACAAACGTCCTGCCTAATCCCCGTGCGACTGCGTGGGGTTTCACCCAACTCAGAGATGTAGACATCATAGTGCTACGTGCTGCATGGAATAATTCAGTTTCCTAATTAACTTGACGTTGTTAAGTTAAAACTCCAATGCACTGCGTGCGGTTACTGATGTTTTAACTTGGCCAGGCTTCGTTTAGACTGTAAAGTGCAATTCTGTAATATATTAATATTACAGGATATGCATAGTTTGGTTTGTAATTATTGTGGTACAGAATTTTAATTTGATTAATTTTTTAAATATAAATGCTATTTGAGTTGTATATTTTTTTTAAATTTTCAATTAGTTTAGCTTTGCTTTTATATTTAAATATATGTAAAAATAAAAGGTTAGGGCATCCTTCTATTTATATGAATAATTAGATTAATACTCTTTGGAATTATGTTTACTTATTTAATTGCCTAGGGCAACATTTAAGCTCCTAATATGATAGGCTTTAGATTTAAGTTTTAGAACACTCTTGGTCCTTACTTGAAGGAAACCAGAAATATCGGAGCCTTTGTTTGGCAAAAAATACTACACATTTCTTCTTAAAGTAAGATATATCAGTATGCAGGACCAGGAACGTTTGTAAATTTGGTAGGGGGCGTGGTTCTTTAAGAGGTCCCACAAGGCGCCTGACATTAAAATTGTTTGTGTGCTTTGAAGTCGCCGACGCCACCGGAGGAATGAAGCTCTCCTGGCGCCGAGAATGACACCACCGACAACGCCTACCTCCCCAGCCCACTGTCCTGCAGCAAACTGCTATATGACACGTCCAGTTGCTTCAAATAGTCATTTTAACTTTTAAATTTAAGCAAAAATTAAACTTTTCGTCCTGTCTTCTCAGTGACCATTCACAGTTCAAGATGCTTACGAATGAAGCCGCCGTGGAAATCCTACTAATATTATAAATGCGAAAGTCTGTGTGTTTGCGTGTGTGTATATGTTTGCTACCACTCAGCTCCATAACGAATGAACGGATTTTGATGACATTTGGTATGTAGGTACTTTAGGTCCTGGAATAGAACATACGATACTTTTTATCCCGGTAAATTGTATGGGTCCTGTGGAATAACAACAAAACGTAATTCTGCAACGGCTGGGAACGTGACCGAAATATTTTTTTCCTCTGGCGTCAGAGTTTATCAGGCCGCCCTATGACATCTGAAATGGCTTAAGGACTGCTATCAATCTATAACAACCGAGGCCGAATATTTAACGTGCCCTCCGAAGCTCGGGAGCGCTCAGATGTTATGCCACTAAACGGTCACCCATCTAAATGTGTGCCGCTGGGGAACGTTGCCTAAATTTGATGATCGAGTAAGATCCCTCAGCCAAGCGCAAAAAGTAGTACCTAGGTACACTTATTTCTAAAGCTACAACTTGATGAAACACACGTTTTGATTTTCATACATCGACGCTGGAAAGCGAAAATGTAACTACTTCTTGGCTATCGAGTAAAAAATATTTCCTTCCTTTTGGATTGCCGTAATCAGTTAAAAAACCTAGGCCAACATACTATAATTTTTATAATTCTGTTTTCACATAAATGGGATGTCTTTTCCCCAATTTATTTATTAGTGTATCATTGTAAACCTCAATTGTATCAGGGAGAAGCCGGGCCGGTTCGCTAGTTAAATATATTTTTTTGAATTTTGTTTTATTCTTCCAAAGAGCATTCAAGAGTAAATAACGTGACGAAAATTAATTAACTCTTTACAAGTTTGAAAGAATTTACTACTACAGTTCTAGCTTTCCCCTCTTTCCCCATAATAAAAGGTTGCAAGAAAGGATGTAGATATTGCCAAAAAATTTAATTTATTTAGAGTGAATTAAATGAACAGGATCATAATTTTGTTTTATTCACAATTATTTAATGTGTTCACTGCGTCGTAAATTTTATTCAATTAAAATAGTTGCTTTTTCTTTTTGTTTTATTATAAATAGAATATTTATTATTTTAGAGAGTTTTGTATTTGTCCTATGGACAAGGATGTATGATGCTACCCATGTAAAATTTTAATTTCCATAATTTTTTTTTTTTCACTTCCAGTAATTTTATTTAACAAAGGAACAGTTTGTTAAACTTCACATTTCAAAATGGTAGTCTCAACATTTCACAGTTCTTTGTCCCCTGTCAAACAAATTGACCGATTTGAACTCGGCATGTTCAGGACATTAAGACAAAATATTTCAAGTCTCTCACTCCATCCAGCAACACACCAACGTCTCGATAACCAAGAATTCAAATTATATCTCCAAATTTAGCATGTGCAATAAATAAGTTTAAAACGGATGAAACGGTCAAAGCGAGGCTTTCTGAATAGTCACGAAAAAGTTTAAATGTGTATAGTTCCAAAGTAGCTTCATTACATAGGCCCCTACATCTCAAGGAGCGAATACACCACAATTTCATTGTAAGTATTAAATAATTTATAAGCACCAGATATAAAAACCAGTATTTTTAAAAATATTTACCACTCGGCTTATCTTTTAAAAACTACACGCAATATTCCAGGAAGAAAATTAAAAGCAGTTTTTTTTGCTTAATTGCGTGCCAGTTAAACTTTTATCAATTTTTGATAACACGAAAAATAAAAAATATTTTACTTTGAATATTAGCGCTATGAACTTCTCGAGATACGAATGTAAATTTTAGTTTTCGAAAATATACATTTTTTTTTATGTTTCAGATATTCTGTTGTCCTTGAATTTTGTTGAGTATGCTTTTGTAAGCATCTATTGAAGTACATTGATATATTACTTTCAGAGTTCTGCATTTCATTCTTTGTAAATGATTTGGTTTATTTTTGTTTTGCAAACGAGAGAATCTGTACCAAAAATTTCCCATTGTCATGTAATAAACGTACTGATGTTCGTCAACATGCCTTTGGCGACGTAAATGTTGCACACGGCAGGACACATAACAGGAAAAAACTTACGAGTACCCTCAGAAGTGGTCAGGTAACGACTAATCAACTACAGACGGCAATACCTTCGTAGTTAATTCTGCCATCCTTGTCGATATCTGCGATGGCCAACATCTCGTTCAGCTGAACTTCTGTGACTGGCTCACCTATCATATCCATTGCAGTCTTGAGTTCATCCTGGAAAACAACATGCAAGTCGTGTGTCAGATGAAACCAGTGTTGGAGTACACTTGCTGCAGCATTGTAGAACGCACATATGAAGATGCAGGGGCGGAAAGTGGAGCAAGGACAGAGGAAATGCACAGGAAGTCGGTAAGTGTGGAGAATAAGAGGGAGGCACGGCAGGCGAGGTATAAAATTGAGACTGAATATAATCTGTTAGGTTACGGGAAAGGGAGTCGGGAAAGTGGAGCTAAAGTTGAATATCATGCGAGTGAGCACACAAGACTGAACTCTATTGGACAGCCTAAGCACACTGGGCTCCAACCCATTTTTTACAGACTTGGTTTCTGTTCTGCCTCTTCACCACAGGAGCCCAGGTCGTAAATGCTGACCCTGTTCAGGGTAAGGTGTCAATGAACGGAAGTTGCAGAGAGCAGGAAGAAGCATTTGCTTAAGGTTTGAAATCTATGGGGTTGAGATTTGGGTGGCTCATAATATCGAGGTCTTGAGAGTCAATGAGGGNTGAAATCTATGGGGTTGAGATTTGGGTGGCTCATAATATCGAGGTCTTGAGAGTCAATGAGGGCGAGGTGAGCAGAATATGGAGCAGCGCAGGAATATGAGGGCGGGGGAAACGGGAGATCCTCGTCCAGTAAGATTCCCACTTGCGAAGATCCGGGAGCGACCCTGGTTCTCCTAGGTGAGATGCAAGTAGTCTGACCACTGCGACCCCGCGAGATATACAGGCTGATTCTAAAATCATGGGACAAACATTGAGGGGTGGTAGAGCTCACTAAACAAAACAATTATTGTATAGGAATATATGGGCGGAAGTGACGCGTTGAGGCACAAACACAAAAACATAACACATTAACGGAAACGTAACATGTTCATTAGCAGCATACTTTAAGAGTGATTCCGTACAGAAAATGTTAAAAAAGTTGCTGGAAATGCNGGAAGTGAGAAAGTGGAAATAAACGGGACAAAATAACTTAGGATGTTGCTACAGACGGGAAAGTGACAAACAAAATTTATCTGCTGGATCTAGACCGGCGGCCAGTCGCTGCTAAGCCCACGTCTTCAAGAACTCTTCGCACGACCCTGCCGGTTAATTACGGGGCAATAGTGAACACACTGAACGTCTTCATTCTCCAAGCTAAGAGTAAGATTACGTTAAAAATTATAATATTTATTTACCTAATTAATTAAAACTGTGTGACATACCTGCAACATTTCATCCAAATTGAATTTAAAATGTATAAAAAAAAATTATATTTAATTTTAAAATTCAGTAGTTACTTAAAGGATTGCCTATCAGTGTACATCTGTCCATCGAAAAATGCCTCTGTGGCAAAACGGGCACTATTAATTTTATTACGTTTGGATTGGTGTCACTTCGAGCCAATACATTACATGACAGTGCAGCGACGTCTTCAAATGAGGTTGACTGCCCAGCTATTTGGCAAAAGAATACGGGCTGGGTTTTTGACAGCAATGTGTCAGGGGAAATATATAGACTCGAAATTATACTAGTTTGACAAATGCGATGCAGTTTAAGTAAAGATCAAAGAAAATGAAATAAGTTAAAGCACTGCACAGCAGTGAAGTTTATTGTGGTAAGGTCACGTCATACTCTTTGTAGTCTAAACCTAATGATCACCAACAGCTGCAATAGTCTTGCATCAATGGACCAGTCCTCTTCTGTTATGTGCCGTTTCAGCTCAGGGTCACTGAAGGTTTGTGGATGTAGACCTTGGTCGTAGCATACCCTCATAGAAGATGTCAGCCCCTGATATACCTCGGCACCCAAAGGAGCAGTTTGTATCAAAGAATCTCGAAATTATATCGCATGGAAATATGAATTGCAAAATGTTTCGAGTTGCCTGTGCAGTGTGCGTTGTCGCACCATTTCACTGGAAGAATTATTTCCCAGAAATGTGACAGAAGGTAGAAACGTTATGGCCGTGAACATTTACGACACATTTTACAGTAAGTCACAGTACTATAATGCTTACTGCAGAATGCAGAAAATCTACACTGCACGGCAAATTTTGTGAAGTGTAATGGTCGGTCAAACAGCTGAGTAATGTGTCCTGGGCGCTAGCACCGACAGTTTTATTGACAAGTCTCATAGTTGAAAGCGTGCTTCGACAAACATGAGCTTATACAAGAAACTTTGGTTGTTATTGAAAATGGCGGTGAACTACATACAAAAACTGATGGCATGTTACCTTCAACGATACTCGTTACCACTTCAATTTTAAACCAATGAAATCAAGGGATAGCAAGCAGCTTACGGCAGAAAATGTTATGCAAGATGTTCAAAGCAATCTAATGTTAATCGGGAGAGATTACCCTAGTTAGCATTCACCTCTCTGCGGACTGTTCGCTTGCTTCCAATACAAGGCACCACAAACATCACCTGTGTAGTTTAACTCAGCTCCTATGCATAATTGTCTTATGTGAAGAGAAGCGACCATGTCGCGGAACGTTAGGTAAGATATGTGCACAGACAATTCAGGTGTCTAATGCTGCACTAATTCGTCTCCCAATATGTTAAGTGTAACTATGTGATAAACAAAGACAACGCGAGCAGCTATTAATACATGAACAGGTGTGTATAAATTTAATTGAGCATGACCTTATGTGATTTAAGATTAACCATGCTGTAATACTAACAAAATGTCAATACTAATAATGAATATTTAATTTGACCAAATTTAAACAAATGTTTGCAATTTTATCTAATATGTTGGAACACTGCCAAGACTGACAAAATACGACTGCACGACGCCACATGATCAAACCAGAGAAATGGTCGAATATTCACCAAACTTCATCTAACCTATAATAATTATACAACTAAATATAACTGCTTAAAGTAGTACATTCTAAATATTCCCTACATACCTTCACTTGTTAATGTAAAGGAAGAATTTTCCTTTAGAATGATAAATCTTTTTATCTTATTTCGTCTTTATAATTTTTATTTGCTTTTAATTTCCTATTGTTTCTTACAGTTACGCATGCGTGAACCCATCCCTACTTCCAGGAAAACACTTCTGCACTCATGCACATAATTATTTTTTGTGTGCTGTATAAATACACTTACTGCCATAAAATATGCGCACCTTTAAGGAACCACTGGATACAGGCAAAATGATAGCACAGAAAATAAAGACAATATAATATCGGCGAATCACGTAAATTTTCCGTCCCTCTGTGGCCCAGGAAAAGGC
>NQII01000527.1:0-14969 GCA_002778355.1 Clitarchus hookeri | reverse complement strand
GGGGGGGGGGGCACTTAACTACGTCGTGTGACCGCCCCGTGCCTGGATACATGCATCGATACGATCAGGCTTGGAACCAAACTCAACATTATCCTGTGACATACTTCCCCGCAGTTTTTGAAAATTATGCTCAATCACTAACACTTAGGCCACTTAGGCGTGTAGCAAGCTTCCATGCCATGTGGTCCTACAAACATTATATTTTAATCGGCAATTCGCGTTACTAATTATTACTGAAACTCCAGTTAATGAACTGTTATTTACCGGCGAATCAGTGGGATGCACAGGTTTGGTGCCAGGTTAGTATAATTCACTATGAATCGGTAGGGATCACACTTAATCGGTAGCTAACACCAACTAAAACAATAGAATTTTACTGAGTCCATTTCAAAAGACCTGCAATCAAATACGTAGATTTTGAGCAGCTTGAACTATTTCAGTCTTAAGAGTAATGTCTGACGGCCGACAAACCAGGTGACCAGAGAGCCCATTGAAGTGTTGAAACAGATTACTCCTGGGAAACCAGAGCTGTATGTGTGGCTTAGTGTTACCATGCTGTAAGCTGGATACTGTGCACTCAGTGAGGAAATATAGTACATAGGCCACAGGATGTCCAACTTAATGCTCTGCATTCGAACACCCTTGTTATCACTGCTAGTGGAAAACTACGATCATATGAGATTGTTCCCCAGAAGTCAGCAGTAAGGACATGGGCCACTGTAAAGAGAGGCGGGGATTCTAACACTAAACTACAGTTCTCCAAACTCGACATGGTTGTCATCTTTTCGCACAGCAAAGCACAACTCGTCGCTTAATGAAAACCGCCAGTACATAGCATTCCACGCTCTCTGTTGGCAACACTTCAAACGAAAGTGACGATTGTGTTTTAATGACAACACACACAAAGTTATTCATGATCTCAGATTTATCTGCAATACAAGTCTGTAAATGATTTTGGCAGAGAAATGGCGTTCTTTGAAGGTACTGTCGTTGGATGTTCAATAAAGTTCTATTCGTGCCTGTAAAATTCCCACTGTCCTCCCTTGTAAGGGTAGTTTAGAAGAGGTTTACCATGTAATGGATAACTTTACGTGTCCATTTATTCTAAACACAATTTGATTTCCAAGATCGAACTACCCAAATTAAGGGCAATCCGATGCACTATCCACACTGTCTTGCATCCCTACTGATTGTCCTTTATTTCAAGCTACATCAGTTGGTATGGATGTCTCATACCTATTTTCTTTATGCTTATCGCTCAATAACGCTTGGCAATAATCGTGGCTCTCTCATAACATGCGATGTTCTTAGGGCTNTTTTCTTTATGCTTATCGCTCAATAACGCTTGGCAATAATCGTGGCTCTCTCATAACATGCGATGTTCTTAGGGCTAGCTATATACACTGCACAAAGTTGTTGTACAACCCTCGTACGATGTATTTATATGGGCCATCTCACGAGANAGGGCTAGCTATATACACTGCACAAAGTTGTTGTACAACCCTCGTACGATGTATTTATATGGGCCATCTCACGAGAATTTAATGGTATGCGTATCATCCATCGATGTATCAGCTTTCGCGATTACCAAAATTATATTGTCCCTACTCATTTTTACATCAGTAAGCGTGTATTCTTGTTCATGCGGCATCTACCACGCTGGACTGTCTATGTTCACTNTCTACTCATTTTTACATCAGTAAGCGTGTATTCTTGTTCATGCGGCATCTACCACGCTGGACTGTCTATGTTCACTAATTTTTTCTCGCACATTTCGACAGTTTCTCCACGAAATCTCAAGACTGTTAAGGATAGCAGAAGGATTTGTGACTGGTAGCGGGGTAGGGGGAAGTGATTTATATTCCACTTTCACAGATTCCGTTTGGGCTACAATGATAAAGTGGGCCCATCATGTTCAGTTACGTACGATTCATTAACTATTGGGATTTGTAAAAAGTGCCATAGTACCACTGTAGAAGAAATTTCACTCCAATGGAATTTTACGCAAACTTATTCCAAACTGCGGTATTTGAATTTGTTAACTATATTATGTATCTGGCAAAAATGAAATTATCTAATTAAAAATTTATATGTTTGCAATGAAAACGGGTAAGTAACTGACTTAGGTGATGCAGGTCGGGGGCCGCTAGGCCGCCGAGACNTTTATATGTTTGCAATGAAAACGGGTAAGTAACTGACTTAGGTGATGCAGGTCGGGGGCCGCTAGGCCGCCGAGACCTCGTTGCACGCAGCGTAACAACCACTATACCTCGACGCCTACTCGGAGCTCGTAGAAGGGGCCCAGGTTCAACGACGCACGGAGCCGACAGCGCATTAGGGAGCGCACCAGCCTGCCTGCCTGCCTGCCTGTCTGCTACCGCGTGAATCAAATGAGCGACCCAGTTCACGACTCCCGAGAGGTTATCTCTTTGGGGCGAACACACTACGGCCAGAGTCTGGTGTCCCCGGAAAGCCACCGCCATCAGAACGTACATCCATTGGAAGTAACGCCAAAAATAGGCAGGCGCGCGTGCGAAAAAAAACATACGCGGAAAAAATAAATTACCCACATATAGTTACATGATCCATGCGTCATTAACGGTAATATTGAGATGTTAGTTTGTGGAGATTTGTTTCGGTAGTTTATTAAATATGATATTAAAAAGTTGAGTTTAGGGTGGCCTACGATAGTTCTACTTATGTACTAAATTAGTCTATTATCTGTTAAATATTTTGGGAGACATAATGTAAGAGTTAAATTTTGTCGACAGATCAACAAGAAAATGAGTTGGTGAATTTAATGCCGATAGTATGTTCAAGTCAACTTACCAAAGTAGGTACCCGTTGGTTGAATGGTTCCAGAGAGATGAAATAACTACCAAAAATTGTAAGTGATCATTTAAAAATAGTAATCTGGCATGGCCTAAAACCCGGGTCGTTACCTAGTGCTACAAGTGTTTGGAGTGGTGAAAATCTGTACACATGTTCAAATAATTTAGGAAAGGAGAAAAGAGAAAACTAGCAATTTCGCGAACAAACATCTCCTCCTATAAGTAGTCTTAAAAAAAGAGGCTAAAGTCCAAGATAAGTTTCATTTGTAGGCGGCAACTCGTGCACCTACAAGACGAGTTCGCAATATCGCATGACACAGGGAGGGGGAGTAGTGTTAAGTGTTTAACACGTGTTTGGCCGCTTACACACGATTGCGACTAAAACATTCGAAAAGTGTCTGGGGGTTGTCTCAAACCGACAAACGTCTCCCCTGAATAAGGTCATTGAATCGTGCGTAAGTTGGTAATAATTCAGAAGGTATAGGGCAGGTATAAATACAACCCCGTTTCCTGCCGAAGACAGTTTGAGATTGGGCGAAGGCACTTTGCTAGTGTTCCTTGTTATTATTTGCTTTGAAATTTACGTAACTTCCATCCCCTCGTCCAATTCGTAATTAAAGACAAGGAAGACCGTTTTAGCTGGCTGCGCACAATCAGTCTCAGTGTCCCAACAATGAACTGCTCTCCTGCCGACACGTCTACCGAAAACGACAAGGATTGTATTTGAGGTTAGAATACTGTCTAGTAAGCAATCGCTTAAGATATCATACTCCCTCTAGACAATTTGTAATGCAGTTTGATTAAATTAAAATTGGTAAAAGTATTTTTATTATATAATAACGTTTGTCATTTAAAATTTTAGGTTAAAAACAAACACGTTCATTGTTGTTGACCATGCGACTGTCTTTGGTGTTACTATATGGTACGTCAATGTTGGGTACATGCGCAGAAGACGAATAATCGGTCTACCTCATCTTTAGTCTATTTTACAATTATGATTTTCACATAGTTCTTACACTTTCACGCCATTCATTCAATTACTACATCATTAAGGAAAATGTACTGCTCTTTATACATCTCGCTAAGTTTGCTTTATTTGTACAGTAGAATGGAAGTGTTGATAAAGTGCCACACTGTTACGATTTTATTCTCGGCTCGAACCGGGGTTTACTTTTCCCAGTTAAAAAAAATCCCCCAATGCCCTTTTACAGGTATCCTTCTCTCCACTTCAAAGCCTCCAATAAATTATTCCTGCACACAGTCATGATATTTCTACTATTTTCTTTGTGTGTGCAACCGTTCCTTTTTTGTATTTTTTCCCCGAGTTGCAATGATTTATCTTCCTTTCTTCGAACCCTGCTTATACTTATGGCAGTAGTTTCAACCTTTTTTTTTTTTCTGTTTTGAGTTGGTAATATTATGTTTCACGTATCCCCACAATGGCTCGAATTCTTTCGTAGTGATTTTATAATTTTACTCTATCCCCTTGGCGGTTTGGAATTACTTCACATGTACTCCGAATTGGCGAGAATTCCTTTGCCTCACTTATGGCCGTGAGCAGCTTTTCCATGCACATTACTTTTAACTAATTTTGTTATTTTCACTTTCTTTCCATACCACTAGAGCCTTTGCTTATAGTTGCTTTTACTGCACCTTTCTTCGTTTAACAGATCCGTCAGTTATCCGAAGTTTCCATCCGTTTCACCTCTCGTGTCTTGTTCAATCTTGTACCATCAGTTCTACTAACTGGACAGAAATGTTTACCATTTGGCATAAGAATAAACAAATGATGTATTTCGTAGTTTTTTTGCTCTTTTTCACAGCTGCCTACATTATGACCAAAAACTTTCAAATAAAATTTTAATTTGCTGAATGTTAATTGACAAGAAATAAAACCCTGAATAAAGATTACTTTCTAACCAACTTGAGAACAGCTGTCACCATATTCGGTAATATTTGCACTACAAAGCAGTGCCTACTAAGCATCACTTACACCTTCCTCTCCCAAGTGTTTTCACATACAACGTGCTCTAGGGACTTAAGTCAGCCAACTATTTAACTGGAATCAAGTGCAGTGCAAGATTGAAGACATTTTGGTATAAGCTGTTCACGGTTAATTGAGAACTTTTGAAATCAACCTTTGAAAAATGTCACTGCCGCTACATGCACATACTTTAACGGGCATTATGACAAGCACGCAACCATTTAAAATGGTAACGGAGGGAAAGTATTTCCATATCGTAACGTTTAATGAAAAGTGCTAGCTGACTTACGAATATTGAAACGATTTATTTTGCTTTGTTTTTTTTATGAATAAAAGCGTAAAAATAAGAAAATTTGTAGAATATTTGCTTTTCTAATAATTCCATGGTTTTTACTAGGACGGTGCATGAATAAAGTGATCAGACCTATGGCAATGATAGTTTTACATACGTGGGAATTTATATATATAATATATTATAATATATATTGATATGAGATATATTGATATTATAATATATATTATAATATATAATATAATATATATAATAATTTATATATATATATAAATTCACGGTAGAATGATTTGGGGGAGTCGGGCAAAATGGTTTTTAAATGGGACAAAACTGGGAACTGGGATAGCAGAAAGGGGCCGGACAGCCGTCACTTTGTGACGTCACCCAACTGCCATATTGGATCTAGGTGACCTTTATCCTTGACCTTTGACCTTGACTGTACCCGTAACCTTGGATGACCTTAAACACAAAAAAAAGCAGAACAATTATAAAATTCCCCCAAAAACCATAAAAAAATTTAATACATTTATAAAAAATGAAAATTTTGAATGTTTTGGCTTAGAGGGGATGGGGACTGGAAACTACCAGCCAACATATTATGACTTCACCAGACCGCCATATAGAATCCAGGTGACATTGAACTTTACTTTTGACATTGACCCCGTGTCCTTGTATGACCTTAAATCAAATAATCACAAATTCTTTAAATTATTCCATTAATTATTAAGTTACAAAAATTTGTAAAAAAATCATAAAAATTATTTAAAAAGTCATTAAAAAAACTTACATTTACAGAGGTTCATTCAGCACCACGCCCAGCAGACGACTGACCCTCGCTAATGTTTCTCATTGGTTGGTTATTTTTGCTTGCTTCACCCCCATAAAGTGTTTTTACTGTACACTTACTCACGCTCGTTTGGCCCACCACCAATGTTTTTCATTGGTTAATTAGTCGACAGGTCTCCACCTCCCTCACCTTTGCTCATTCCGTCGTATGCAGCCATTTTATTTTTTAGTTTGTCATTTGTTTTAATTTTCAACACCTAGGTGAAGCTAGTTTATTAATTATCGATTTCGTCGCCAGAGGAGCTGTTGATTTAGCCACCATGTTGGATGTTGATCTTGACCTTACCCCAATGACATTGACCTCTAAAAATCGCAGTCCATACNTAGCCACCATGTTGGATGTTGATCTTGACCTTACCCCAATGACATTGACCTCTAAAAATCGCAGTCCATACAATTGGCAATTACTAGCTGGTAACAACAAGGGACAATACTGACTAACAATACTAATAATCGACCGACTCCACATCCTAGACAGACTCCTAGCGAGACTGACTTATCCCAAGACTAGCTACTGTCAAGACCAGTTCCTACAAAACAGAATAGACCAACCTACAAGACAAACCTGACATACCACACTCCTGTACAAACTATGGACAAATCTAGAAAAAGTCACCTTATAAGTGTCTCGTAGCTAACCTCTTCGCAGAAAATCTTCGCAAAACATTTCTACCAGAGCAGACCATACCAAATGGTCATACTAACTTACCAAGCCAACTTACCAAACCAATTGACTAAGCAAACCAATTAGGTGCGAAATAATCCTCCAAAATATTCCCCTCATTCCATTCGTTCGTCATATAGAACTAAGTCCAATTGACCCGAGTAAGGCATAATACTTTAAATCTAACTATAGTCCTGCTACTGCATGTACACTCATAAATTGCATCTAAAACAGACTCAATTGATTGTTTACGCCACTGAATTAATAAGGCTTCCAGAAAAGCAGAAGGGACTGCATAAGAAATTAAAAACACATTACTATATAAATAAATTTTATTTATTTGCTTGCTATATACATTCCATCATTACAATTCTCAGATGTTTGCATGCAGATAATATATAGTAAGTAAACAGTCATCTGATATAACCCCGATTATTCAGTTCATAGATGATCGAAGATATCTCAACAATGCGCGAGATAGTCCCGCGTTTTTTCAGTTCAATCAAATATCTGAGAATCAACAAGTTCATTCGAGTCTTCGGGAAATATGTAACGAGCGTTATTGATGCCTTCTGCCTTTTTCACGCCACTTGTCGAACGAAACTCGTTGGTAAAATGTGTAGGAACATCGAGAGAATCATAATTATTATTATTATCAGATATTTGTCAACACCGTCTTCATAGTCATTATCATCAATGCTGTCTTCATGATAGTCTTCACCTCCTGTTTCATCCTCAATAGCAAGTTTACTTTTCTTTGTAGGGGTCGCAGAGTCATCAGTATTTAGAGCCGACAACTGTTTATTCTGACGTTGGTCGATTTCACGCGAACGTCTTGCAAGTGTACATTCCACACATACTGACTACCAAACCCCGTATTCCGTCATTAGCATTAACTGTCCCATCATAATAATCTGTGGAATCGGTACCCATCCATGCAGCAGGGGGTATTGACATCACTTTCTNGGAATCAGTACCCATCCATGCAGCAGGGGGTATTGACATCACTTTCTGGCTCTCAAAGGACGAATCCTTTCAGTTCTTGATGTGGTTCTTCAATATATCATCTTGCATAAACTGCATATGCCCAATATCGTAATGCTTCATCGCGCGAAAAGGATTCTTCGTACAGGCGGTTCTCTTATGTCGCCAAGCATGGCAGCTTTTACTTAAGATCTTTCCACAGTAGTAACACTGTTGTACATGTAATTTTCCAGCAGTGGGAGAAGGTATATCCACAGGGTAGGCTCTACAGTAGAGTTCATACAATTATTGGTTTGCATCATCTTCATGAAAAAAACCGACGTTCTTTCCACAAAATTTGTATCTACTTGGCCTAGCTATTACTTTATGTTATATATACTTACTAACACATTTCACCAGTGTGATTTAAGAATTTTTATGCCTCCATTCACCCAGACATTTTATATAGTTCCTTGATCGCATTATCACACAGTTATATCTTCAACAGTTTATTCCAGGAAATTTACTCAGCTTGAAATCATGGGTCACATAAAGCAGACGACAGAATCTTGCCAGACCGACCGTTCACAATCAGCACCGCACTTAGCACTGCAACGACCAGCTGGGCTGGAGCTTCTCTGGCAACGAAATCGATAATACACTAGCGTCACCTAGGTGTTGAAAATTAAAACAAATGACAAACGAAAAAAACAAGATGGCTGCATTCGACGGAATGAGCAAAGGTGAGGGAGGTGGAGGTCTGACGACTAATTGGCGGGTCGAACTTGCGTAAGTAACCAATAAAAATACTATAGGGGTGAAGCGAGCAAAAGTAATCAACCAGTGAGAAAAGGTGGAGGGATTGGAGGGGAGTTGGACTTATTAACTAATGAGAAACATTGGGGAGGGTCAGCCGTCTGCTGGACGTGGTGCTGCGGAAACCTCAGTAAATAATTTTTTTTAAATCAACTTTCTAATCTTTTTTAAATATTTTTTAAACAAATTTTTGGAAGTTTATAATTATTGTAATTATTTGCAGAATTGTGATTTTTGGATTCAAGGTCATACTAGGTCACGGGGTCAATGTCAAATTTCAAGTTCAAGGTCACTTGGATTCATTATGGGTGTCTGGTGAAGCCATATCATGGTGGATGATCGGTTACAGTCCCCCATCCTCCCTAAACCAAAACATTCGACATTTTTAATAAATTTATTAAATTAATTTAAAATAAAAATTTTATATTTTTAAAATTATTATTATTTGTTTCTATATATTTTTTGGGTATTTTTAAAACAATTTTGCGAATGTTTTGGGTTCAGTCATCCAAGGCCAAGGTCATCTGTATCCATGGTGGCAGTTTGGTTACGCCAGTGTAATTGTTACCTCTGTTTTTAATTTGTTTAGAATTTTTTCAAATTTTTTTGGAATTTTTTGGTTTCAAGGTCATCCAAGGTCAAGGTTGAAGGTCAAGGTAATCATCTAACATGGCTGACGAGATGGACACTGGTCGGGAGCTTAGTCGATCCACCTGTTATCGAACCCCGGCCTTCCTACAGGTGTATCTTTAAATAATTTTTTTTTAAAGATTTTATAATTTTTCTGCAATTCAATTTTTTTGGGTTCTAGGTCACCCAAGATCACGATAAAGGTCAAGGTCATGGGTCAAGGTTAAAAGTAATCTGTAATCACTATGGTGGTTGGGTGACGTCACAACAACAGGGAGGCCGGCCTGCGTTTGGCTCCTATACCAGATCCCAGTTTTGTCCCATTTAAAATAAATTATGCCCGACTCCCTCAAATCATTCTACTCACGGTTATTTTAAACTTTTTTTAAGCCCTGCTAAAGTTATACTTTCATGATATTCCTCCGCCACATGCAAACACAGCTTAACCCTGTCTAGAAAATTACACCAAAGGAACAACGCAACACATTCGTGCGCACTCAATGTAATAATATTTTGGTCAAGAATTATTTCTTACNATTACACCAAAGGAACAACGCAACACATTCGTGCGCACTCAATGTAATAATATTTTGGTCAAGAATTATTTCTTACTAGCCATTACCAACATACTCATCTTCTCTCTAAATTCAATCATATTGATAATTAATGAAATATTATGACATAGATGAAATATAAGTAAATGTTTAATTGAACCAAAATTTAGGTACGGTACTTTTATGTTAACACCAGTATAAAAAGTTGTGATATATAACATTTAGTAAACAACCAAACACGTCNAGGTACGGTACTTTTATGTTAACACCAGTATAAAAAGTTGTGATATATAACATTTAGTAAACAACCAAACACGTCAAACATGGGGTGATTTTTCAAAGGTTCGATTGAAAGTGTGAAGAAACCGCGAATAGACTATGCACAATGGGCATATAAAAATATAATTAGCAAGGCTTCCACGAGTTGTCAGTTTACCGCGAACAGCGTCTACACATACGTGGAGGGAGGGAGGGAGGTACCTTAGTGATGTAGCCGTTGCAGTCGCGGTCGAAGACCCGGAAGGCCGCCACCAGGTCCTTGGCGATGTCCTCGCTGGAGTCTGCGGCGGCCGCTCCTGGGTCCTGCGTGAGCGCCTGTATGCGCGCCACCCACTGTAGGAACTCCGCCTCGTCCACCAGGCCGTTACCTGCCACACACACACACGCCGACACGTCACAACGTGCTGCTATCGTCCATTCACGGTTACTTCGCACTTTTCTGAAGCCCTTCTAAAGTTACACTTCCAGGATGTTCCTCCGCCTCGTCCAAACAAAGCTAAATAACTAAGTAAGTATAGAAAATCACACCAAAGGGACAACGCATAGAATTCGTAAGCACTCAGTGTAATAATATTTTGCATAAAAACTACTACTTACTAGGCATTACCAAAACCCCTATTTTCTCCCTGTTTTGTGTTCATATTGATTATAAAGGAAATATTTTTATTTATACATAAATAAAAGTTTAATTTAACAAAAAAATAAGGTAATTTTATGTTCGCGAAAGTGTAAAACGGTTCTGGTGCATTACATATTTAAGAAACAACCAAACGTGTCATACACGGGGTGATTTTTCAAAGGTTTTGTTCAAAAAATGAGAAGAAAACGCGAATAGAATATACACTGTTCCACGCCAGTGCGGGCGCAACACACTCCCGGCCACACGCTGTTCAGGCGACAACCCCGGCTCGCGTCGCTTCCCCTCTCCTCCATCCCTTTCCCTCTTTTCCAGGCATGAATTAAAAAAAAAGGGGGTGATAGAGAGCTCGTGCCCCTCCCGTAACATTTGTTAAGATTATATGAAAATGAATGTTAAGGACTGCCTGATACAAGAAAAAAAAAAGTCGCTAATATAGGCTGTTAACGGTAATTTGTAATTCAACCTTGAGAAAGTATCGATCTATCTGCATACATTTTAAAGGGCAGACTGACCGGCATTCGCTCAGTTAAGTTGGTAACAATGGAGGGAAAGTAGTTCCATGTCTTAACGTTGAATTGAAAGTGTTAGGTAAATATTTATGAATACTGAAATTACTTTTAATGCTTTGGTTTTTTTTAACGCATTTAAGTGTAAGAATTAGCAGACTTGTAAAATATTTACTTTTCTAATAATTTTTCAGTTTCACTTGACCGACGTATAAATAACGTGATCAGACGTAGGGCTATGTGCATTTTACATATGGCAGAAGAATGCTCAACGTGCATACAACTAGATCTTAAGCTGGGCTTTCGAAAGTGCTGAGTTTACTGTGAACAGTCTCTTTAACTAATGTGCTTACTTTCCTCAATATGGGTTTAATTAATTTTTTTGTAATTCCTTAAAAGCTGAGTTAGTAGGTAGAACTTGTCTAGTTGAAAGCAATATCATTAGAGATGAAACCAGAAACGTATAAAACAGTCGTGAGACAATTACGAACACACACGTGCCTTACCCGGGACTCTAACCCAGAAAACCTCGTTCCATAAGCTTATGTACCATCGACTGTATTACGGAGGTGGGGATTAGGAGCATCAATTTCGCATTTAATCAGTCTGATTTCGAATGATAAGATTTACTAACCTAAAATATTTATAGGGCTGTCATTTGGAAAATAAGTGACAGCCTCTTAAAACATGCAAGTTTATCTGGCTTACCATAGCGCTACTTGTGTGAAGAATTTGGCGGGAATCTGTTTAATTGGTCTCCAAGATATGGCACGTGACCATATTTTTCATGCGACTATCTTCATAAACGGAGGATAAAAAAATATGTATCAGCTAATTTGATGTTTGTATACTGCCAGTATACAAACTTAATTTAACTGACGTAAGCAGTACGGTTACTTAAGACAAAACGTGTATATTACGCTACACCACACGGTTTTAGAGAAATGTGTGTATGATGTTCTAAACAGAGAATGTATAATATATAATCGTGCGTTTTGCCCATGTCACAGGCGTAACACATTCACTGTTTGGAACATCAAACATTTTCTTGGAAACCGTGCGGTATAGTTTAATAACAAAATGCACTTGTTATTTTCTCGATTAACCGCACTGCATAAGTCCGCAGATAAATCTTCACATATTCCGGAGGGTCACATTTTTCCGTGCACAAAAAGGATGCCAACAATTATTTTCTCATGGAAGGGTTTGAAAATGGCAAACCAAATCATCATGGATTGCATATCTTTGTTTTGATAACACATTATCCGGAACTAAGATTAATATCAGATCCTGAATATTGTCTCGTATTTGCAATGAACATGGAGTAAAGGCCTCCGGCTATGTTATATATATATATATATATAACATAGCCGGAGGTATGTATATATGTATGCATATATACATATGTATATATACATATATATATATATATATATGTATATATACATTGTCTACCTAATTTTTTTGATAAGGAATCACCTCGCGGAGTTTGTCGGTAATTGTTAGTCACACGTTGTATACTGCCAGAATACAAAATTAAGTTTGAATTTATTACATGGTTTCGACGATAAAGAATACTATATCAAAACTGCTATAGAACCGCCATTTTGCAAATGGTTGAAATTCTTAAAATATACCATTTTACACCATCTGACGCAGTACTATTTATTTGCCAAATTTGGTATAAATCTGTCAATTATTTCCCGAGATGACATATAAACCTTATATATTCATGTATCGCTATCTTGCACAATGGCTGACAAAGGATACTCAGTTAATTCACAGTTGATAGTTGTAACATCTACTGCCAGTATACAAAGTTACGTTTGAACTGATTACATACTTTCGACGATATAGCATTCTAAGCTAAAATTTCTATATGGCCGCCATTTTGAAGTAATTGGCATGTATTGTTGAAAATTATACAAGTAGAGTGTCCTTACTAAGCACCATGTGTGCACCAAATCTGGTTCGTTCGAAAAAATATATAAATTTATGTTTTACAGTGAAAATTAATCTAAAATACTCTTTCGTGCTTTTCACGAGGTTTTTTTTACGAATAAATTTATTTTACTTAAGTTTACAATGTGATAAAATACGTATATACCTATTAATAAAAAAGTTCCTTTTATATAGCATCTTACTGCAAGGGAATGACTTTGAAGTTTAGGGGTAACAAATTTTAAGAAGCAGCATGTATGCGTGTGCCACCCCCCTCCCCAGCCCAAATAATTTGTATGCATCCCCTCTTATTACAGTTTCTAAATTCCTGCTTTGGCAGTAACCCAACTACGTTTATTCAGATACTTACGGAGATCGAACCCAGATTGTCCAAACGAAAGCCGGCCTTGCTGAACGAATGTCTCTCAACGCTCCTATTTTTAAGACTAAAACTGAGACACACAACATGTGTCACATGTAGAAAACCGGGGTTAGCGAAATTATTTGCCATCTTTATTCGCATTTAATCGTCTCTTCTCAGTTACTTATACCAGAAGCTCAGGAAATCCATACCTACAGAGATTGCAATATTTATAGGAACTCAAAAAGTCTTCAATATTTTATCATTAAGAAAACACATATAATTAGTACTCAAACTTCCTGCAATTTATAATTATAAACGAGTGAAAAAAACCTTTTTACTGACGATAGTATATTAACTGCGTAAAAAAACTAAGGGATTTTATAAACACTTAAATTAAATTCACATCTAAAACTAACACACAAACATTCATACATGGGATTCGAACCCAGAACACATCGCGGTGTAGACTGGATTTCCAGCCAACTACTCTAAGCAAATGCAGAGTCATTGTATATACAGAAACAGTTTAATTCACTAGCAATCATAATTTGAGGGCAGTCTTATCAAGAGTACACCAACATATATTATCCATGTGTGAAACCGGGTGATATACCACACGCATAATAATAGGATAGTAATTAAACTTCAATACAATGGTGTAGATGAATTAGTCAAATGATCTTGACTGTTCGTTCGTTGTATGCATTTAACTCAAAATATGACCTGGGAGTAAAGCTATTAATTTAACGATAAAATAACTGACAAATGAGGTAATCACAGCTAGAAAAAGTATTGTGGTAGATGTTTGAATATATATCTGAATAATAATTCAAGAATTAAGAGAGAAAAAAAAACTCAACACGATAAATAAATTTGATAAAAAAAAAACCAATCCCAACAGCCATTTCGGTTAAGAAGAATTGTGAAATACAAATGGAAAACCGCACAGTAAACGACAAAATACCTGAATACTGTAAAAATAAGGTAATTTTATGTTCGCGAAAGTGTAAAACGGTTCTGGTGCATTACATATTTAAGAAACAACCAAACGTGTCATACACGGGGTGATTTTTCAAAGGTTTTGTTCAAAAAATGAGAAGAAAACGCGAATAGAATATACACTGTTCCACGCCAGTGCGGGCGCAACACACTCCCGGCCACACGCTGTTCAGGCGACAACCCCGGCTCGCGTCGCTTCCCCTCTCCTCCATCCCTTTCCCTCTTTTCCAGGCATGAATTAAAAAAAAAGGGGGTGATAGAGAGCTCGTGCCCCTCCCGTAACATTTGTTAAGATTATATGAAAATGAATGTTAAGGACTGCCTGATACAAGAAAAAAAAAAGTCGCTAATATAGGCTGTTAACGGTAATTTGTAATTCAACCTTGAGAAAGTATCGATCTATCTGCATACATTTTAAAGGGCAGACTGACCGGCATTCGCTCAGTTAAGTTGGTAACAATGGAGGGAAAGTAGTTCCATGTCTTAACGTTGAATTGAAAGTGTTAGGTAAATATTTATGAATACTGAAATTACTTTTAATGCTTTGGTTTTTTTTAACGCATTTAAGTGTAAGAATTAGCAGACTTGTAAAATATTTACTTTTCTAATAATTTTTCAGTTTCACTTGACCGACGTATAAATAACGTGATCAGACGTAGG
>NQII01000526.1:793353-826350 GCA_002778355.1 Clitarchus hookeri | reverse complement strand
CCAGAGAGCGTTCTCTCGTGCTCTCACTCTCGCTATCCCGACCACGTTAATATGACGTCAGAGGGAGCACTCTCTCGTCGTCTCAATTCGTTGGAGGGAGCGCGAAAGAGCGAGAACACATCCTGAAATAAAAATTGGTTAGTGGCTACAAAAACTGTTTGGTTGATGCTTTTCAAGGCGAAATTGTGTTGTTGGTAACAAAACAGATTGTGGTGGCCAATAACACCTACATTGACCAGTACTAAAGTAATTTAGTGCTCACTAACAAGTTTGTTTATTAGAAAAACACGTATTGACTGTCACGAAATATTTCGTTTGCAGCAACAGCATTCATGTAATCCACAGTAAAACCATTTTGATAGACGCGTACGCGAGACCGTATAGGCTTCACCGGTGCAGACCAGACGACGCCATATTTGTATGTGTTCGGTTCTTTGCATTAGGTTACGAACTAATTCATGAGGGATGTTCCGTAGTACTTAGGAACGAATTATATCATTCCTTTATTCCAAGTAAGTAAATATTTGAAGTAAATGATTCCAGAAAATTAACTTTCCATGAGGTGACGTGTGTAAGCCTGGACGTGTATCCCCTCTTTAAGATTACTGATATATACATGCTGAAGAAAATTCATTAACGTCGAGCAAGGGAGCGTAATGATCCTTTGTGAAACTCACTAACCAGTATTGCTGCTATCATCGTAACATTATTCGCTGCGAATAACGAACTTATTATTTTCAGCAAACACACTGAATGTACTCATAAAAACAAACGTCATTTTGTATTTTCCACTAAATACTGGAATGACATAAATTTTGTTGGCACCATAAAATCTTTTGTCGTGTCTATATTGACGAAAGTATTATGTGGTCACCAACAACATTTTCTTGCCCACCACAAAACTAGTTTTTTCATTGCAGAGATAGCACGAAGTTGTATACTCGCTGGCGCTCTCTCGCACTCTCCGACTTCGCCCCATATTTGTTTACAATGTTTCTGTGCTTGAATAAGGTTATGGTAGCTTTCTGGGCCAAAACCACGTCGCAGTTTACCTGTAAATGAATAGTTTTAACTGTTGTGCTCAACGAAATAACTTACGTAACACATATTTATAAAAGTATAAGTATTTGTGGCAAAGTCTTGCATTTTTGTCACTTTGCTGCAACATGACTGTAAAATGTGAAACATAAATAATAGTATTAAATGCTCTAACGATTATTCCGGTAGTCGTAAAATTATTTGTGCATTTTTGTGAACATATGTAAATTACTTCGAATAGCAATGATCGTGATTTAAGCTAACGTGATTTCGCGCCCTTTTTTTTTACATCAGCTGTCTGCATTACGTCGAGGAGAAACGAGAGAGTGGTTGTCTCAAGTTCGCAAAGCAAGAGCGCGAAGCAGTGCCTTCGCCAGGTTTTGCGATAGAGTGCTGTCTCCAAAGGGTATTATTTAAATTGAGACACGGCCTTAGTTTCTTTTCGTACAGTCAGTTGCGTAGTTGCTAGGGGTGAGCCGAAAAAGAAGTCTTCAAGTCTGAGGCTGGCCTGGTAATCGCTGTCACAACTGAAGGGAATGCTAGTCCGTTTCACGTAATCGCGCTCTTTGAAATTATTTGCAAATTTGCCACATCATTATATATGTATATATAGATGTATATATATATATATATAGTGGGAAAGCGCATATGGTAAAGTTATTTCCCCTACGTCCTTGGAAGCGTTCCAACATTTGCTCAGGGAACAGTCAAATGCGTAGGCAAGTTCCCGACTTTGTATAGTAGTAATACTAAACGTTCCTACATTTGCAGTTTGATATTCCATAGAACATTTAAACTAGACTATATTTGCGAACAGCGCATTATCGAGTGGTCCACACTTTACTAATGGAAGGCCTTCTCCAACGTAATGATCACGGAAAGTCAACATTCCCATTACAACAGATAGACACAAAGGGGCCACCATACGCGATTCTCGTGTTTAGGTGCAAGAAAACGTACAGCTATACCTTTATCGTTACATTACTCCGGCGTCCTGCGTATCAGAACCGCGTGATGAAGACTATCCTGCGCAGAGGCCGCGGTGGCTGAACGGTTAGACTACTCGCCTCCCACCAAGGTGAACCGGGTTCAATCCCCAGCCGAGCCACTCCCGGATTTTCACATGTGGGAATCGTGCTGGACGATGCCGCTGGTCGGAGGGTTTTCTCGTGGATCTTCCGTTTCCCCAGCCCTTTCATACTCACCTCCAATCACCCCCATCGGCTCCCAAGACCTCGCTGTTAAGAGCCGCCCAAATCTCTTCACTCATTATCCTGCGCAGGTTGTTCCCGAAGCAGCTTTCCACAACATGTACAGTCTGCCTCACGAACGAGTGCACTTTTATTATCAGTTCTGAAAGTAGCCTTGTGTAAAGGTATTTCCATGGCAAAATATTTCCTGTTGACATACTGGGCAGGTTGACAGTCAGCTGAGTGTGTTGCATGGGTAAACACCACTGTATCCATGGAGACAGCTGTAAATACGACTGCCTTAAGAACTGTCAGAAAATAGTATAAATAAATATATAAATAAATATATATAATCATTTTTTCTCTAAAGATGTTGATCTGTTACCGAGAAATCAATTATCATTCTGTTGCATAGTTCTTGCGTAACATGCTGATAGACTCGTAAGTTTTCTATACATGGTCTANGAAATCAATTATCATTCTGTTGCATAGTTCTTGCGTAACATGCTGATAGACTCGTAAGTTTTCTATACATGGTCTATACATGGTCGTTGCAATTAATCAAAGCGTTAGCTCGTCTAATAGCAGGATGAAGAATTCTGGAACACCCGGTGGTTGTAGACATCACAGTGACTTCCTGCTGAGTGGTTGGTGTAAACACGAATTGGCACTGTCTAGCAACTAATATGTCGGCATTACGAAACTCTGTCTCTAAACAGTAGCCAGTGCTGTGTTCAATACTGCCGTGCTATTGCAGAAAATAATTCAACACAATTAAATCAAGTAGAAATAGAAAAAAAANGTGCTGTGTTCAATACTGCCGTGCTATTGCAGAAAATAATTCAACACAATTAAATCAAGTAGAAATAGAAAAAAAAGGAAGGAAAAATTTACAGGAAAATTGAATGCGTATTATTTTATTTCCGTCGAAAATAATTAAATTGCNAAAAAAAAAGGAAGGAAAAATTTACAGGAAAATTGAATGCGTATTATTTTATTTCCGTCGAAAATAATTAAATTGCGTTGATATAACTATTGTTGGTATACCAACACATTCCGACGACATAATGCGATCAACAATAAAGAAAGCAGGGTGGAAAAAATGTTTAGAATAATTTGACAGCCGTTATCGTGAAAGGGATTGGTGGACTATCTGGATGGATCATACTTTAATGAATGGAATTATAAACTTCCCTAACTTCAACCCAATGCAATTTGGTTATATGAAATATCCGGTTTGATTAGAATTTTCCGTCAGTCAAAAGCTGCTCTTTGAAAATATAGTGCATATGTCACTTGCAACAAGCAAATCGGTAAAATACACAGGGAATAAGTAAAAATTATTATTTTTAATCAGAGATAATGTGTATTCTTATAAATAGTAAACTTTTAGATATTTCAGAGACATTATTTTCACTTTTCTTNTTTAATCAGAGATAATGTGTATTCTTATAAATAGTAAACTTTTAGATATTTCAGAGACATTATTTTCACTTTTCTTAGAGTAATGTCAATTGCTTCAAATTATATTGCGGCGTATTAAGTACCTGATTTTATAAATTCAGTCCGTAGGTATTCGTCCCATTTCTGCTGTTTTGACCAGAAGTTTNAGCGTATTAAGTACCTGATTTTATAAATTCAGTCCGTAGGTATTCGTCCCATTTCTGCTGTTTTGACCAGAAGTTTTACTAGCGTGCAAGTCGTGCCTTTAACCTAGATTCAGCCACGTACGTCTTTTTCTGCTATACTTTACGGCAAGACTACTACAAATTCACAGAAATTATTTTCGGTTTATTTCGAAACACCGCCTACAAAAATCTCCCGCGAAAATTAGAAATCTGCCTCGTCTCCCGCTAAAACAAAATTGCGGGAGAAGAAATATTCCCCTCGGAATTTCCGGCTTCTCCGGTATCAAGACCACGCCGCGCTAACTCGAGAACGGCGGCGCGGCTATCGTTTAGCCCTTGCGAAGTGCGGGACGAGAAACGCCAAATTAATTTACGCTGACCCGTAACTTTGCCAGGCCTTTGCCAGGCATCTGCCAGTAGCAGTTCGGGAGATGAACTTCTATCCTCCTCCCCCTCCTTGCTAAGGCTCCTTCGCTCACCCCTCCCCGCGCCAACCCGGCAAGCAAACAGTTGCGCAGCGCCCACTACCGCGAAACCTGTCTGCCAACTTAGGAATAACATTTTCTTTATTTATTTTCTGTCGTTCTATAATTACAGCGAGTATATAGCAGGCGAAGCATTGCTAGGCAGTTTCTGATGCCCTCCTGCGAATGTTGCGATGAAAAATAATCGCATCCTTTACACCATGCGTACTTTTAAAATCCTTTCGGCTTCATTACACGGATTCCACCGAAAAATAACGCAGATTGAAGATGTACACAATGGAAATATTTTGTTTGTGGACCATCAACNTTACACGGATTCCACCGAAAAATAACGCAGATTGAAGATGTACACAATGGAAATATTTTGTTTGTGGACCATCAACGGCAAAGTGTGGCTCTTACAACAGGCAAAATAACAAATAGTTAATGTGGTATCCCATATTAACCAACTGCGGGTAATGTTGTAAAAACTATACTGAAATGTACATATTCTACTGATGATGATGATGAAATGCCGACATCCGCAAAGCAAAAGCATAAACATGTTGCTGAAGATAAGTGCTACTTGAAGATGGGAGAAGAAATGTGGATTCGAACCCAGTCCTCTGGTCCATAGGTATCTCACAACATGCTCATCAGAGAAGAACATACATGCGGACATGTATCGTGAACTTTCTGCGAAGGAAGTTGTGTAGTCTGGCTACTTATTTTCTGAAGACCCCCAATGACTTGGTTGGTAGACTACTGATGCCAGTTCCATTGCAGAAGAGCCGGATATATTTCTGTCAGTGAAAAGATAAATTTGTTTATTGATGAACTTGGATCTAGATGCTTTATTAAATGAAATATAATGTATTTGTGATTTTGTTAAGAATAGGAATAAATGCATAACTCTTTCCCATTCCCTGCAGGCATGTACAGGTTTAGTATAATGTCATTACCAGCTTGCGTGTACCTAGTACAGTTATTTCCTGAACCTTGCATTTGTTGCATGATGTGTTCGGTACTTAAATACATATATATATATATATATATAACACAGAAGTTTTAAATGCGTATCATGTAGTTACCAAATGTTAATGAGGTATCATACATTAACTTTAAAATATATAAAATGTATACGCTGTTTTTGTTAGCCACGTGGCAAATTTTTACAGTAACAATTACCAAAAGGGTACAAATAATGTTAAAAGCACTTTAATACATGGTCTTAAAAAGTGCTTACTTTAACGTGAACACATAGAAAAAAAAGATAATGTTTCAACACAAAAAAATTACTTTTGAGTCATTTCTGTAAACCTTTCTGCTGTGCTAAAATTGATTACGTCGTGACAAAGTTAATAATGTAAACGGTTTACGAAGTTTTACATTACTATAATAAAAATATACCGTTGAAAAATTACTGTTAACAAAGATACGAGTACTAACTACTGTTTTAACAACCAAATGTGTTACGCTAAAGATAACTCGAATAACTAAATGTACGACATTAGAGTAATGTCCAGCAAACACCATTTTACGCTGACTTGACATTAACTTGTCTTGTTTCATGGCGGAACATTCTCCAGTCTCGCTGCGTTGTAAAATGGCGCATATTATTAATAATTTCGTAATTTGAAACTAATATATTTAAATTTTAAAGCATAGAAGCATAAATTAATGTATCTTAGAACAACTTACTAACCATCGAAAGCAGCTTGCGTGTGCTAAATATGCAAATATTTTCACAGCATGAAGTATTTCCACATTACGAAAGTGTGCTGCAGTTTGCTGTTATAACTTTATTAGAATACCTACGACATGAAAGGCAATAACAAACATTAAGTTATAGGAGTTGATAGAACGTCGGGATTTCGCGCAGCGGAGATCGTAATGCACGCAGGACGTGGATTCAGTTTTTCCCACTTCTTTAATTTTTTCCATGTTTAATATTTTGTTTTTCTGACAAAATAATTTTACTTAATTTTTATACGTCGGAATATTGTTTTAAATAAAGGGGAAACAAAAAAAATGTTAACACAGGAGTTATCATCAATTCAAGACAAATTTGTTTTGCCTCAACATAAACATCATCTTAATGTTAACAGTACAGCAAGCAGGCAGCATTGCTACAAAAGTACTTCACATTACATTTACATTAGTAGCATAACATTATATTACATTTACAACAGCATTAGTTATTAACGGCTCACAGAACCAGAAAATTACTGTATTTGTAAAGTAATACTGTTGCCACAACATTCGACTTTCATCTGTGCAGTCTACACGAATGTGTCTCTCTTGTCCTTGATTTCTTTAGAAAACTAGATTAAGAATTTTTTTTTCGGTAACACCATTGTTAAAAAGCTGGATATTTGGTAACGAGCAATTAGGTCAATTTATTTGATCATCTTTCACGCAGTGTCCTTTACAGAAAGCAACACCAAATTACTGTGAATTTGTATTTAGATTTTGAATCGATGAACCGAAAAATATATTAGCTTGCTTCTGGACAAATATCACGTTTGCTCACTCAAATCAAACCCTTAATGTTTCTGCCTGCACTCAGTGTAGAGAGGCTGACTGTATAATACAGTCCTTTTGTTACCACATTAAGCTTTTACCTTCGTTTACCACACATATAATTTAATGAGTAAATAACAAACGCTTTTTAATTTCTATCTCAAATTTTTATATGGACGAACTTGAAAATTACAGTAAGCAAACTTGTTAAAGATACTCGTTGTTTCCTAGACGTTGTTTATGCTTGTGTACCTCTTTGAGAAGTGTGTGTGTGTGTGTGTATATATATATGGTTATTAATTTTATTATTTATGCATACATATATACATATATGGGTTTACATGAGGATATAAACATTTCCATAAATTTGCTTTAAATCAGCGCGTTTATATTTTAGTTGATAACCTCCTGTTTCATAATTTTATCTACAGAAAAAATTATTTTCATATTTAACTGAGGCTGTAAGGGTAGCATGAGAGTGTTCCTATATGAATACATTGTGAGTTTAAATTCCCGGGTTTCTATATCTTAGCTTCTGATAAAGGTCATTGATAAATATTATAGCAAAGCTGCCTTTCTTGTCATTCATGTCTATCAACTTTCTGATACGGTGGGAAAAAATGTAATGTTCTTGATCAAGGAAAACCTGAGCTAAGACTTAGCTTTATTAAATCGCCACTAACACATAAAAAAAAAATACAGTAGTGTTATTTATTTTTGTTTAACTTTCCTTGTCAGCATGTTAAGCAATATTAATGACTCAGCATACTGAATTTACAAAATGACCATTAGTAGAGCGATTATAGGGACTTTGGCACATCGGGACTTGGGACCGAAATGTCGGAACTGTTAGTGCTCAGTCATTCCGGTCGACCGGCGGCCATAATGGATCTAGGTGACCTCGACATTTACCATAAACCCGATGACCTATGACCTTGACTCCGGTGACATTTGATTTTGACCACGGTGACCTTTGAACCTGACCCCGGTAAACTTTAATTTTGAAAACCCCAAAAAATCCAAATAAAATTATAAAAAATATTTTCAAAATTATTACTAAAAATGCATTATTATAAAATAATTATTAACAATTTATTATAAAAAAATTTTTTGTTAAAATTTTTTTTTTTTAACTTACATTTAAGGAAGTCCCCCTCACCCCTACAACCCCTCACCAATTACTAATTCTATCGTGTGTCACCATCTTGGTTTTTCCGTTTGTCGTTTGCTTAAACATTTCTGGAGGACGCCATCTTGGTTTTTTGTTTTTTATTTGTTTATACATTGCTGGAGGCCGCCATCTTAGTTTTTCGTTTTTAATTTGTTTATACATTGTTAGAGGACGCTATCTTCGTTTAAATAGGTTTTCTACACCTAGATCGCGCTAGCGTATTAATTTACCCACCAGGCGAGTTTTGTCGATTTAACCACCATGTGGCAGCCATATTTGTCTATGTTTTTAAAGTATAGGTTGTGCTGTCGGCCTCCTCCATGTTGGATTCTATTTTCAACACATGGGTGGCATTAATGTCACGATTCAGCAACCAGGCAAGCTGCCGATACTTATATTTATAGGCATAGGAAAATACGTAATTTTTTATTTCTATTCTTTAAAAAAATATTTTTTCAATCAACAGTATGCCAACATGCATTAAGCGGGACTTTGACTACATGCATAATTAATTAAATATTTACTTTTTATTAAAAACTTTACGACCGATAGCAATAAAATAATTTTTCATTTTAAAGATTATTTAAGTACCATTGAAATTGAGTATTTATTATGTTTCCTTTCACAACACCACTTTAGTCCGAGCAATTATTCATCATCGCTTAATCCCTTACCACTACGGCCCTTGTTTTAAGCATTGTCCACCAGAGCATGCTGGTGTGGGGAAAGTATATAATGGGAACAATGTCGACCATCAGTACAGCGGTTATGGGTACCAGGGCTTGCCGGGGCGACTTGGTAAGTCTTGAAAACTGCTGCGAGCTTAGCTCATGCTAACAATTTTTATGTTTAGGGTGGGAGGGGGGTTCGCTTCTCTTAACCCACCGCAATCAAATGAAATACAACTTGGGCGTACAAGAGCCTCCCCCTCACCCTTCAGGGGATTGTACTATCAACGCGCTGATGAGCTTACTCCAGTGATGATGAGCGGCGGCATGGCAATGTTTCTCATCTGATGCCAGAGGTGACAGATCGCTCTCGCCCCTCTTGTTTTATTATTCGGACTGTTAAGTTCAGGTATTTAATTACATCAGGTCGCAGGATATTATCGGGAGTGAACGTAATACGCATATATTTTCCCGCGAAATTGCAAATCTGCTCAAGTTTGGAGCATCTGTTCGGGCCAGCTAGTCTCTGGAGGAATATGCGACCTCATAAAATACGGTACTAAAATTTAATTTTTTTAATTTATATGAAAAACGAAAAAACTAAGATGCCGGCCTCCAGAAATGTATAAACAAGTGACAAACAAAAACCAAGGTGGCGGCCTCCAGCTATGTATAACAAACGACAAACGAAAAAACCATGATGGCGACACACTATAGAATGAGTATAGGTGATGGGCGGAGTAGGTAAGGGAAACCTCCGAAAATGTAAGTTTTTAAATATTTTTTAATAATACTTTTTAATAATACGTTTGTAATAATATATTTTAATAATTATTTTTTAGTAAATTTTTTGGAAATTTTTGGTGTTTTTGAGGTCAAAGATCACCGGGGTAAAGAAACAAAGTCAAGGTCACTTTGATCATTTATGGCTACCGGCCGACCGGAATGACAGAGCACGAACACCTCGGTTGCTGGGGTCCAAGGTCCCGATGTGCCAAAGTCCCTATAATCCTTCTACTACAACTGTTACCCACGCGAGGGTCAAAATTATAATTTCCTCATCCAGATCAGTAGGTAGGTAGGTAGGTATAAGCAGCTGTCTAATATCACTAATCAAAGGTTGCGAATCAAACAGTATTTATATGGTATGTGTATTTATGTGTTCCAGAGTATATAAAATAATAAATATAGCGTATGAATTAGATTACAACTATTATGTGACAAATATTTGGAAAACTTATATACCTATATTTCTATATTTTTCAATGTTCAAGCCGTGTATTAACTTTACCCACGTATATGTGTGATGCAGAACACAAGCGGTCGAGTTCTTCCTCTCTTCCTCTCTGTCTCTCTCTCTCTCTTTCTGTTTCTGTCTGTCTGTCTTTCTGTCTGAGTGTCTCTCTGTCTGTCTGTCTCTCGGCTCTCTTTTATTCTCGCTTTTCTCCAGCCTGATAAAGACGCCCGCCCAAGCTGGCGTTCAGTCGTAGTAGCTGCTTGATATAGTCTGTCTCCCGAACCAGCACACTGTTTGACAGTTCTAAGGGCAGTCGTATTTATATATTCTCTACTATAATAGGTACAGATGCCTAGTGAGGTGCCGCAGTGGTAAAACTAAATTCATATTCAGAGGGAACTGGGTTCTATTCGCTGTACGACAATTCCTATTTCAATTTTCAGAAGGTTTTCCGAAATCACTCTTTGCTTAAGTTTGTCCAAGTAAATGTTTTTCCCTCAAACGAAATGTTGTCAACAAAACCATGATGCACACATTGGAAATACGCATGGTATAAACTTTTATTATAACATAAACTTTTTAAGTTTATAAATGACGGTTACATACTCTTCCCATGCGTGATCATCCCGGTGAATAGAGTGAAAGGGGAAATAATTTCATATCAGGCAAACAGTCACATGTCATGATGTATGCTTCGCGTTTGTCATAATTTGGTATAAGAAACGCAAATTTTCGTAAATGTAAATCCGCATTCTACAGAATGCTTGATTACGTTAATAACAAGATTTATTTTTGTAAAAGAAATAATATAAGTTCTTAGCAATAATTAAAGTAAGTGTAAATCGGAGTAACCAAGAGGTAAGCTTGCTAAAAGAATAACACAAACACGCTATGAGATAAGAAGAAACTTAATCCAGAACCGCACAAAATAACTTATACAAAATTAGTTAAAATGGAAATTGCTCTCCAGGGAAACACTTTCAACCTAATGAGGCTAAGTTGGTAAACTGTTATTTTCTGACAACGAGGCTCCGGTTTCAAGCCCCGTTCAATTACACATGCATTTTAAGATATAAATTAATGTTAGCAATAGTGCAAGATAACCCTCGTAACAGACCGCTGACATCAAGCAGGAGAGTTTCTAAGGAACAATTAAAAAAAACCAACTTGTTCCATTCACAGAATAATTTGTATGGAGCTACAAGTATTTTCTCTGACATGGTAGACCTTCATTCCGATTGATTATATTCAAAACGAACCATCCGTATTGAAAAGTGGATTTTCTCAACCTGGCTCCTATTATCACAATTTTTTTTTTATATTGTTGTTGGATCCAAATTTTGAAATAAGTCATTCGTTATGAATATTTCATTTAGTTTTATGTCGCATGTAAACTATTTGTTCAGATGATTGGAATTGTTTACCGTGAGTGACGTCACAAAACCTGAGTGTCACATACAATGTGAAAGGACGGTATGTCACATAGTGAAAGGATAGATGTAAGTAACGTTTCATTCAAATCGGTCTGTCTGTTCAAAAGTTTTTTAGGAAATTACACAGGACCCATGCCTAAACTTACACAAAAATATTACCATAGTCAATTTGAAAGAATGTTTCATCGTAAATAACTTTTTTTTCCTAGGGAGAAACATGAAAGAGAGTGTATCGTTAATTAGTCCATGATATAAATATTTAAAGTAATTCAAGAAATATTTTAGTTAAAGTAATTTAATTAGTATTGGCGTTTATGTTCTTCATAGGTATCTGATACAGTGGGGAAAAATAAACGAAATTTCATGTGCACGAAATGTTTGAAAAGTTTTTGAGATATTTATTAAATTCTAAAGTTACCTATCAATATGATTTTGAATTTGAGGCGTGCTAAGTGAGAATTTGTGTACGCGCCCTCACTCTCACGAAGTTACTTTTTGCAAGAAATATCTGCGTTAGCATTTTCAGTGAAGAGAATTGTTGAGATGGATGTTCGTAAGTTTTTCACGGCACTGGGAGCTCTGGGAATTACAGAAGAGCTCTCAAGGATACAGGATAAGAGCAGAACTTCCGCGGAAAACAATTTTCTATAATACCAGGGACCAATTCTGTGAAAGTTGGGGGAAAGTTTTATGAGTCCCTAGTAACCCGTTGGATCACGGGGGGACCTGCAGGCATTCGGCACTTCGGGGCTTAGTCCTGCCCAGACCCTGAGCCGACCCATACGGTGAATCACGTATAAGGGGTTTTTAATCTGGAAATGAACCGTGTTTTAATCTGTTGTAGGCGGAACCGAGCTCAATGATGTATGTTTTAATCCTGTCTCCTGCGCGTCTTCATACTACGAGCTTTCAATATTCCATAGCGACGGCAGAATAGCAAAAGAGATGAGAAACTAGTCCCAAACACTAAGAGGATTTGCATGGGCGCTACTGCATTTGGCGAAGCTCGAAATTTCTTCCGTTAAATCATTTCCCAAGGAAGACGAGCAGCGCTGTGAGAGGATTTTGTTGTAAAGTTCAGTTCAAGTGGTGAAATAATTCAGTAACTGAAACAGTGAGTTGGCGGAAGAAATTTCATAAAATATTCCAGGCCTATATTTAGATTAAAGAAAAGGTACTACAGAGTAAAATTGAAGCGCATGATTTAAGTGAAAATAACGAGAAACGACTTTTCCAGATCATCGAATAACTAAATAATGCATTACGTTTGTACTTTTTGGTCAGGAACATGACGTTCATTTTGAAGTTCCCTAAAGTGTTTCAGTTCGCGTACTATGTTAGCAAATTTTAAGCTCAGCTTCCTATAGTAGGCTGCACACATTTGTAAAAACAGAGCGAAAGCGCGTACATTCTTTAATAAAATAAAGTACAATAAATTTTAATGTTTTAGCATTTATCTTTATATGAAAATAAAAACTTAAAAATTTATTCATGCATTCTTTCAGTGTCGTCTATAAATGAGAAGATATTACTTTAGTGCTTGTTTTTAGGGGCATTTTAAACAGCCAATATAAAAATTTGAAACTAATTTCAACATAATCGTCGCATAAGAGATATAGGCGAGAGACTGATAGCTCACATTATAAACGTTTTCAAATGGACTTTATCATATCTTGAGTAAATGTATTACTTGGAATCAGGTTATAATTCAATGTGTGTCCGATGATTTTCCATTCTTGGAAACTGATTTTATATCATCCAGATTCTTATGGAACAGTTTGTGTTATGTGATGATATGCTGTGTGTGTGTTTTTGTTTTTTTTCATTTTATTATACGCTGGCTTCGTTAATGCATTTTGTGAGCCAATTTGATTAGTGTTCTATTANTGGAAACTGATTTTATATCATCCAGATTCTTATGGAACAGTTTGTGTTATGTGATGATATGCTGTGTGTGTGTTTTTTTTTTTTCATTTTATTATACGCTGGCTTCGTTAATGTATTTTGTGAGCCAATTCGATTAGTGTTCTATTTAACTTTTTGGTTAGTTGCCAGCCAAATTAAAATGTGAACGTAATGTTTCTTTATGAACGCTTTGTTAAAGTGTTGTACTTAAAAGTGAAATGATAGATTTGTTCTCTTAATAAATTCGTATTACTTAATGTTGATATTATAAGTGAAAATATAACGTATCCCCTGCTACACATTGCCACTTATAAATTATTGAAATATAATGCTTACAATTGTAATGTACATTTGTATAAATTTTGTCGAATAGAATATCGCGTGTTTTTTGTGGAGTTAGTGACAAGTCACGTTCTTTTCATAACATTGTGTCGAGTTGGGTTACAACCAGGAAAAAAAAAAGTTGTAAAATTTTCAGAAATGTTTGCTGTTGTAATGAATTTTACTTTTAAGCTTATTCATACCTGAAAGGGGCCATGGTCGTAGCTAAATAATGAGTAATGATTAGGTATAGCACAGCAGTATAACATGGAGTTTATTGAACATAAGGATTATACAATAACTATTTACGTGGCTATTGTATTAATTGTATTAAGTATTATTACCTCACGCCATTAGTATACCAATTTAATTGGAAAGTCACCACCTTGTTCATGTTGTCGGAGGCTGATTATAGGAGGCTTTAAACTATGGCCGGACACACCCATCTTCAGTGGTCTTCTCGTTCCAATGGCCCGACGACAAAAGACGCCGCTCCCGGTGTTGCACTGGCCTATATCGGGTAACATTTTTAGTGAATGAAATTTTCTTTGTTTAGAAAGTTTTCATACCACAATTATAAAATAAGCCAGTTCTAAAATTATGAATCTTGCCAAGTTTAAGGTGTTTGAAGAAGAGGTTATCAAATTTCGTTTTAGGTTGTTCATGATTAATTAAGCACCTATTGAAATCAACCTTTCAAAAATTCCACAATCCCTACCTGCATGTTTTAACGGTCGCAATGACAAATATGCGCCCATGGTAACGATGGAGGGAAAGTAATTTCCTGTCATAACGTTAAATAACAAGTGTTATGCAAACATTTCGGAATACTGAAATGATTTATTCTGCTTTCTGTTATATTAATGCTCGTAACTGTATGAATTATCAAACTTGCAAAATAATTACATTTATAATAATTTCACAGTTTCATTTTATCGATGCACAAAAAAGTGATCACGCCCATGGAAATATGAATACACAATGTGCATACAAGTGGATATTAAGCAGGGCTTTCAAAAGTGCTCAGTTTACCGTGAACAGGCTATACGCAAAGAAGAAATTAGTAACTATCTTATATAAATGTGTATATATAAGTTTTAAAATGCACACACTGAAAAAACAGTTTAGCGGCATCTACAAAATATTTTATGAATATTGACCCCGCAAAAATAAATTTGTGAACACACAAATTTGTGCTGTCTCTATTAAATTTTAGTGTTGACTACAAAATATGTTTTGCTGATTCTACTACACTTTTGTGGCTACCACGAAATATTTTCGGTGCTGTCAATATTCACAAAATATTTTGTGGCTACCACTAAACCGTTTTTTTTTTTCTGTGCTTGCTTATAAACAACGAAATTTTACGAGAAGGATGAAATTTACAGCGGGCGTAACAGAAACGTGGCGAAACGCAAATGGAGTGTGACGTATTGGACCCATTATACTTGACGTGCAACAGGATTCAGCAGCGACGAACACACATTAAAAATGAAATTTGTTTCCAAAAATGCACACCTGAAAACCACAATACGGCACTAAGAAAACGTGTACTTTACAAATATCATATAAATTCATTTTAATTACGTTTATCTGTGTTCTTAATTCATATTGACTTTAAAACAAATACTTACAATTTATTTATAAAATATAATTGAAGTTTAATTTCGTAGGAAAATATTTTGTTACTAAACCATACATGGTGAAATTTCTCAAAGATTTTATCGTCCATAAATGGACTATTCTAATAACCTCAGTTAGTTCAATGCTAATTTCGTTGATTAAGGAATATAAGTTACGTAATTCTAAAAACTATATAAGTATCACATAAATAGTGTAATCGCTCTTGCTTGAAATCGAATCAGGCAAACGGGATGATTTACTTATATATATATTTTTTTTTAATAACCCATATTTTTTATGTTTGCTATTTAACATTTCCTTGCGCATGTTTTCTGAGAACACATTTCAAAGAAGAGTAGCTGCGTCTTTAATAAGTTACTAAAACAATGTCTAACTTTGTATTACTTTTGTTGCTATAACCGTTCAGTGATCAGCCTCAAAATAATGATACTGCAGAGTTCTTTAGGAAGCTCGAATGGTCTTTTAAATATCATGTTCATTTAAACAGGGCGGAACTAATAAATGCCAACAAAGATTGGAATATGACGTAAATTTTAAATCTAAAATTTATACTTCACACTATATTGAACGTAAATCAAAACGAACCTGAAAAATTAAGGCGTCGGTCACCATAGTGAATCATTATTATAAATCTACAACACGTCCTAATAGAGTACACTTAATTTTCATATTTTCAAGACTAAGTGTAAATAGATTTACCATGAACACTAACTGGAGTGCAGAAGAATGTATCAATACCTGTTACTACAGTTCACAAACGCTCACATCTTAAACTCAAGTTATGGGTGAGAGTTTGAAACTGTAAAAAAATAAATAATAATAAACGTATGTTATTTTTGTAACATGATGAGAAGTATCCCATATAAAAAACAATGTATGCATTCCCGGGAACTTAAATTACGTTATGAGACTATATTGAGTTCCCTTTCCCTTTGACTACTAATTCAAAATAACTTTACGAGAGTAAAACACAAATACGACTGATTTATTGTTAATTAAACACTTTGAAGTCAACCTATGAGAAAATGCTTGCCATTTTACCCTAAAAATTGACTAAACGAGCTTATCGAGTTAAGAAACGTAACTTCACTTCTTATGTTAGCAAAATTCGTGGCTAATGGAATCAGTTTACTTTCTACACACTGGAGTAGACTAATTAACGCAGTTTAGTTTTTGACGATTTTAAATGCTGTGTTTCGAAATGTTTAAATCTAGCGTTTTGTTTGTACAACTATAAGGTTTCCAAACGCCAGCGGCGTTCAACTGTTAGTAGACTCCTCTGCTACAGTAACTGCAGTTCCAACATTTAAACGTAAAATCATAAATACAACACAGAAAAATCTCGTTTTCTTAAAATAAATCGTAATAATATTTTGAGCACTGCTACCAAAACACTTCAAGAAATATTAATCGTTATCACGCCATAATTTTAGTAATTTTGTTAACAGAAAGTGAAAGATGTAACAATGAATATAGTCCATTCACAATTACTTCCAACTTTTCTGAAGCCTTGCTGAAGTTCTACTGTCAGGATATTCCTCCGTCTCATGCAAACAGACTCTACAAAATTACACCACAGAGATAAAGCACCGCATTCGTGCGCTTAGTGTAATAATATTTTTCCATAAGAACTATTTCTTACTATGCATTACCAACACACCTGTTTTCTCACTGTTTAAATTAATATTAGTTATAAATGAAATATAATCATTTATAAATTAAATATAAATAAAATTTCAATCTTACCAAACTTAAATGTACACACAAGTATAAAATGTTTGTGGTACATAACATAATTAGGAAACAACCAAACAATTCGTACATGGTGTGATTTTTCCAAAGTTTGATTCAAGAAGTGTAAGGAAACCGTGAATAGACCATATTTAATCATCCTCAAGCCAGTAACCCCCGCTATTCTGATTATTTTTTGCGGGGAAAAAGACATGACCATCAAAGCCACTACAAGTGTCCCTTGAGGAGATATTCGCGAACCACTGTCGCCGGTGTCGTGTCGACAACGTTGTCGAACATAACCTAAACCCAACCCCAAACACTGGCGCGACGCTGATCTCCGCTGGAACTGCGAGTGCCGACTAACTTGTATACACATTACACGCGGTTGACTGGTCCATTCGGAGGCAGCAGACGGGAAGGTGCTCAAATCAAGAGCGGCCAATGTAGTAAATGGATGGCGCGGAAAAGAGGCGGCTTGTATGTGCGCGCGCGCGTACGTGACCATACTTCGTGCAACAATGCAGCTGTAAAGTCTGGAAAAAGACCAGTTTTCGTGTCACTGCATACGATAAAATATGATCTGTGGACTTTTTCACCCGTGTCCTGAAACATATGTAGCATTAAATTACACCTGAAATGGGATCAGTTTTGAAGCTACGAAATGTGCTGGAAATTAAAGTAAAATTTGGTTTCTAATTTTATTTTTGAAACTTAAAAAAGAAACGACGTATTATCATAATCTGTCCCCAGTACTCCTTTGCACACCTGGTCAGGCAATTTCATTGTAAGAAATGACAACACTCCTTACACGAGGAGCAGACAGAAGACAACCAAACAACAGAAAAGCGCAAAACCATTATTTCTATATTCAAGAAAAATCACCTCGCCTTATGCACCGTTGCACTATTACTGTAACGAAAAAATTCATACGCCAGGCACTTGTACTATTTTTCCACGGTATTTCACGAATGTTCATCACTTTTTTTGGCGCAGCTGTTGAGAGTGAAATTTAAAATAATATGTTCTTTATTTTCCTGTAACAACTTTTTATCAGACCGAATTGTCTTGATTTTAACAAGTAACACTTCACGTCGGTTTTCACAGCGCATGTAGTACCAATGGCCAATATTATAATTCCATCATTTTTTAATGTTTATTCCATGTTAAGTGGCAGAACACGGAAGATGGACCGCCTGTATACTAAAGAACAGTTGCCAGAGGTACAAATTGAAATAAACGTGGACTCACCTTTAAATATGATTTAGGACCTCTTGATGCTTTTTAAGTGTGTAGGCGTCCGGGCTGTTAAAGTCGCAAAATAAAATATGAAAAATTACTAAACCCTTATTTATTTTCCAGAGAAAAAATATTGCACGCCAGTTTTACTCATTTGGACAAGGACCTGAGCTACTTGGCTTTCCAGTGACGACAACCTGCCTAACTCATTATTTGCCCAGCTGTGACCCAGGCCGAATTCTTATACTTACATATATCGCTGGTCAGTTATTTTAGTATCTGTCAGCTTTCATTACGATACTGTTGAGAGCACTGATGAGCACAACCAATTTTGTGTTAACGGGCTTTCAAACCAGCATCCTGCAGGATTCCAGAAAATTTACTGAGAATTTTGGAGCTCAGTAGAAGTGCAGTGCCAATAAGAACACAGTTATGGGCGATTAAAGCGGCGTCGTAGGGTTTACAGTTAAAGAAAACGTATCATTTCAATGACTGAATGAACATTTATATTGAAATATAAATTATAAATACTAAAGACTGACACTTAACATCTTAAATTTTATATACTTAAAGATTTTACATGTGGAGAATTATTTAATTGAGTAATTAAATACGCGTAAAAATAAACCTTCTTGGAGTTTCATTAACGACACTGTTTAGGGTTCCCCCTGAAGTGGGGAGTGGGGTGGGGCAAATTTAGTGGATACTTACATGGTTCCGCTAGTACTGATGAATGCTGCTTTGATATCTTGGAGTTAGTCAGCACTATCGTAATTAATCCCTTGCATGTTAACGCAAAATATATATTAACTTGAGCAACTTACACGATAACTTATTTTGATACGATAGTCGTACTCGTCATCGACAGCATAAAGTCACCCTGCTTTGTGCACTCGCGGCTGCTTTTAACACTGAATAGGTAAATGTACAGAATCTAATTGGCGTGGTGTTTCCTTTCGCGGGAGATTACTCAATGTTTCATTGACTGCGCGATGCTCTGAGAACGAGCCTTGTGCTTAATTAGATACCGTATGCTGCAAAATATTTCTTATGGCTGGGCTGACGACTAGCAGGTTGGTCACCACGCGCTCACTGGCAAACGACGTTCCACTTTATCGTTGGCAAGCGAGGACATCTTGTTGACATGTGCGGCTGGAGTTTGTGTTCAACACTGTTTTTTTTGTTCTGAATTTATTAGTTTTTTATTTAATGAAGCAAGCTTAGCGGAGTGGAGAGAGTGGAGATATTTGGGCGGCTCTTAACATCAAGGTTTTGAGAGCCGATGAAGTGAGTATCGAGTAACGCCGGAATGAAAGCTCGGAGAAACGGGAGATTCCGAGAAAACCCACCAACCAGCAGCATCGTCCAGCACGATTACCCACATGTGGAACATACGGGAGTGACCCTACACCACCAAAGCCCCATGAATGCTTAGCCCCGCTTACCTCGTCTATCAGTTTTGCGGTACCTTGTGCCTTTCCTGCATACACTCCGTAAGATATTTCTCATATGAACTAAAATCCGTTTCTGAAGTTCATTTATTTGGGTAATTTTAATTGTTTGTAAGGCGTAGCTCTTGCCGTTATATGAAAGCGATACAATTTCAATTTTCACACAAGTTTTTCGTTAATTTGCAGTGAGGTAACTTTCCAGTATCTTTTTCTTCCTGTCGTGTTCAATTTCCAGAGGCAACTTGCAGTTCTTCCGAAGTTAAAATTAATTAAAAGTTTTATGGTCTAACTGAGACTGGCACCACTCTAGTGTTTCTCAAATTCCACTGCTTAACACAATAAAGCAGAGCAGAAAAAAGTTTGCTCTGATTTATTTCGGAGTGGTGGCGCCGCATCAGAGGTCATCACAGTCCTACTGCACGACCCTGTGATTAATTGACAGATACGGCGAAGCGGTAATATACTGGGCTCGCATCCGTCAGCGACTCGGATTCCATTCTCTGTGTGGACATCTTGATTTCTGTTTTCCCTGTCTTTTTAAATCAATCAATGCGAATGCTCAGACTAGTGTTTGATACAACCGACGGCTAAGTCTTCCCCAGTTCCAATTTTTCTAACGACAATTTCCGTACCTAGATACCTCGTCGTCGAAATACTTTAAACCTGACATTAAAAAAAATACTTATCCCGTAAAATAATTTTACATTCACTCATCCATTTTCGAAGGCATTAAGACGTAACAGGTGACAGACTGAACTCACAGATACTGTTTCTGTGTGTCTCTTTGGAAGAAGTACAGTAGTACAGTCGGCTGATGCAGAGGAATATGAGAGCGTTGACGCATCTCAGAAGTGCCCAAATCTTTAGGTAACTGACTTCATCGTGAATAATATTGTCGATATCAACCTCTTTTTTCAATAACAGTCTCACACTTTAGCACGCAAGCAGGGCATAGGGTTTTAAATTGCAACGGAATTAGTTTCTTAACAAATCCCCCCCCCCCTTTTTTCCCATTCTCAACCTTAAATTTTACATTGCTGTAACAGTTTTTCTCCAATTATGTACTTGAAAACCAGTGAGAATTCACTTAATTTCTTTAATTATAAATATTTGTGTTGTGAAATGTTTCTTAAGAAAAATCTATTAAAAACTTACTTAAGTCGATGAAGGGTTACTTTAATACTTTAAATATTTGCCGCGGTTCCCTTTTCGGTGCGTTGGGTGCTATTCCGCTGAAAATAAAAATTAATATAGCCGTGGACCTAATGAGTAGTATTCGAACCTGACCAAGTGATGTTATGCAATTGTAAAAAATATTATTTTGTTTTTTTTTAAATCTAACGTCTTCTCCTTTCAAAGTACGTTAAAAAATCTATCACCTGTCAGCCACTTCTAGTATTTTTTTCAGAAAATTACTTTGCGGATTTTAAAATATTATTACCATGAACAAAAAAAAAATTTCATATTCATACATAACTTGTATTTACGATNGTGGACCTAATGAGTAGTATTCGAACCTGACCAAGTGATGTTATGCAATTGTAAAAAATATTATTTTGTTTTTTTTTTTAATCTAACGTCTTCTCCTTTCAAAGTACGTTAAAAAATCTATCACCTGTCAGCCACTTCTAGTATTTTTTTCAGAAAATTACTTTGCGGATTTTAAAATATTATTACCATGAACAAAAAAAAAATTTCATATTCATACATAACTTGTATTTACGAGGTATATTAAGTTGGTTTATTATTAATCATAATTTACAGTAATTTCGTTACGAAAAAATACTTGTGTTAACATGTGNTGTATATTAAGTTGGTTTATTATTAATCATAATTTACAGTAATTTCGTTACGAAAAAATACTTGTGTTAACATGTGCGTGCTTCTGTTGGCATGTGTGTAACGTGATACTTAATCAGCTCGCACTCTTCTGTATCCAAAGAAATTTATTCAAGACATTTTTGTATCGTCCCAAAATGAATTTCCGAGTGCAGCTGGCAAAAAAAATTTATTTTTTAAAATCATTTTCTGTGCGAAAAAAAATGTATACGCTTCTTTATCATTTTGCAGTATAAGCATGCACTTCATTGGGTGTTATTAATATTTAATATCTTTCAAATTCAGCTCTTAAATTAAAAATTTTGATAATATGTTTATTACTGAATAGTTGTGCTGATTCCATATTTATCAGAAAGAGTATTCAGATATAACGTAACCTAGGCTCCCTAGTGAGTCATTAACAAATATATTGTGAAATTCGCTTCAGGTAAAAACATTATATTTTATGAAATGCTGTTTACTTGTTTCATAAGGTTTATATTTGAAACGTTATATTTCCCTAAAGCATTGAACCTATATTTAATAAGATAAATTTACTTTTTGTAGAGTTTATAATAATAATGCATGTATTCAAATATAACGCAGTGTAGTATACTTTAACAGTGGTTTATTAATTCGCAGATATATTCTCAAAACTGCCCTCACAAGTCCATAGCATACCCGAAATTAAAACCGCAGACATTTTAATACGAATTTAAAGACTTAGTTACATCGACCACTGAGGCAGCATTTATGCAATATAAGAAAAGTTAGTATAAAAAAAATTCAGTCCTTAGGAAAGTGCGGGAGTAATTAATAATTCTGTTAATATATAGAGGCTACATAAGGTAGTAAACCTGTCAGCAGAAGACTAAACAAAGGTGCAACGCACGCCTTCGTCCAAGCAGGCATCGACTTATTCTTAGATTTCTCCTGTCTTACTTATTTTTGTTCTAAAATTCATTGTGTTAATTACGTCAGTTGTACTGCTGACTGACATTTCTCAACTGTCACGTTCCTTCGCTCGCTTTCAGATCGTACGATACTGCTTTCATAAATCTTACGCATTATATTTCTTTGTTGTCGTGTGTGCCCGCATCCTGACCAGATGAATGCTGCTTGAAGACAACAGAGAGCTTGCGAGAGTAACTTTTTTTATCTGCGTTGGTAGAACATAAGCTTTTTTTTGGCAGCATAATATTAATGCCTCATATGGCCTCTGACGTGGTAAGTATAATGGGGCAGCTTTAGTGTGTTCCGTTATTAATAACTTTTCAGACAGAGTAAAAACTTTTGTGCGCTAACCCCAGTTTTTTTGTTTAACCGTAGAGGTTAAATACGGACGGTCAGAATGTATGAACGATATATTGCCTCAGTGATAACGTAACTTGAGTATTGTAAATGCAGAGGTGATAAATTATGAAATCAAATTTTTGATTGCGAATACTCTTTGTCTTTAAACTGCATACTAGAAGATGTAGGCAGCCTAGATTACTTGACTTTGCTTGTAGTGACTTGCCTTCAATTGACGACGTTCCCGATTAGATTCTTAACCCCGGGCAGGTAGGTATTTTTTGAAAAGGAATTCTCATGTGGAGATGCAGCGGTCAATGCCATGATGTGTGTGTTTGATGGAAGGAGGGAGACGCACATTCTTCGAGTACTCCCGCTGTACCCATCCGCAATTCCTTCTCTCTTCCACGTCCACCTAATTTCACCACTTCATTTATTCAAGCAGAGCGGATCGACGGGTTGTTCCTCGGGCAGCTAGCTCCACTTCGTGTCCGCCTATTCTCATCAGTGTTAGGCCGGCCTCGAGGGAGCACAACATGAACATACGAAGCAATACTGAAACCTGCAGATTTATGACGTAAGAAGTATCTCGAAGGAAATACATCGCTTTGCAAATAAAAGTTCACATATTGTAGTTGGAAATAAAAGAAGTAATCGCGGCACTGTAATATTTGGCTATTCTGCACTAGTTTAAAAAAAAATCTGTAGATTTTGATTAACGTGCGTATTGATAACTTATGTTTCAAGTGCTGTTAGGTACATTAAAAAGTTAGCTTAAAAAAAATAACGCAAAAATTGTGGATTTTGATTTGGTGGAAAACCGAAATACTAATTTTCCAAAAAACAAAATGCGAAAAATAAAAGTAGCTAAATAGTGAAATGTGTTTCAGAGACGCCTTTCCTGGAAGATTCCAACTAGTTGAAAAGTGTTTGGGAAGTCATATTTGGGTAGAAGAGGAAAGTGGCTGTAGCGACGTCGCAATTCAATCGCAGGTAGACGTCCTATGAGAGGATGTTTGTTCNGCAGGTAGACGTCCTATGAGAGGATGTTTGTTCCCTCCAGTCAGATTTAGTGTTCCCTCGCCTGTGTCTTGAAAGGTTTCAGAAGAGGGGGGAAGGGGGTTGGAGGCCGTTGACCTAACCCTTTTCTAATCTCGCGCGCGCAGTCTCCCTGAGGAGGACACTAGATTCCAGGGGTCGTGGCGCACAATGGGGGTCCACCCCACACCAATCTTCGTCATCCACTAGCCCGGAGCCTACAATTGGGTTGGGTTCCTGGGAGAGGGTGTGTAGGAAGGGTTCATGGCGTCTCCGCTGGGAAAAAGGAGGGCAGGTGTGGGACGTTCTACAGCACATATACTGTATGTATATTATATTTTCGGTTCCGCTTGAGTGCGCTACGGCCCCCAGCCGTGGCATCGAACACACTCGCGAGTCCATATCATTTCCTGCGTGTCAACGACTTGTTACTGGCACAACGACAAATCAAGACACTTTTTACTCTTTGTGGAAATAGGGTAAGGGGATTAAATATGCGTCTCCAAACCCCTCACAATAATACGATTCTATTAGAAACACCCCCTTCCCCACCACACGAATTCCTGACATTCTCAGACATAGCGTGTCCGCGATGGTGTAGTGGTTAAACTACTCGCATCCCACCTAGGCGAACCGGGTTCGATTCCCGGTGGGGTCGCTCCCGGATTTTCGCATTCAGGAATCGTGACGGGCGATGTGCCGCTGATCGGTGGGTTTCCTCGGGNGGCCCATTCATTCCGGCGCTGCTCCATACTCACCTCGTTTCACCCTCATCGGCTCTCAAGACCTCAATGTTAAGAACCGCCCAAAACTCTTCACTCACTCAGACGTAACCTACTTGTCGCCAGTATTCAGCGCAGTTCATCAGCAAAGCTTGTATTTCTAGACGGAATAGTATACGGTGTTCCTGTAGACAACAGCAAATATGAAAACTCCTGGCTGTATTCTTTTTCCTAATTATTGTTTCCTACACGTAACCACCTTTTATTGCAGTTAAATCTGAACTGTCACACCTCATGTCTATATTTAATGTTATTTCAACCAAACCTTAAAGATGTATGACGATATTTGTGTAGGTTTCTTTCAAAAGACTAAAGTGAGTCAGGTTTCCCCAATTAATGCTACGTGAGGAACGTACACTACAAAATTTACACCGGTTAATTTGTTTTTTCACCTCAAATCGTTTATAATCTTATAAATAAACTTAATTGTAAGGCTTGATTTTTTAGGGAAAAATCCATGCCTTAATAATATTTTTGCGTCATACGTCCGTTGACATTTTCTTTCTCATTTTGCAAAAGAATGTAACAGCGTTTTAACCTGTAGTTCTGGAAAAACCTTGTATGGACGCAAAGTAACCTTTTTCTAGTTTAGGTTAACTATTTTTCGTGCCTTGAGGGTATTGCCCACAAAAATGTATGTTATATTTGTATCGCATACTGTTCAACTTTTAGAATATATCAGTAATTTCTATTTCCTTACAATTTTTTTTTCAACACACAGTTTCTACATAAATATATGGCAGTCACAATTTAACGGTTTATGAATTGTACAAATAAAGAAAAATAGCATATATATCCAGAATTAGATCGCACTGAAGTAAAATGCCAAGAGATATTTGTCGTCTATAAAATCGTACAAGAAAATGTTTGTGCAATTAAAAAAAAAATTGCTGAAATTAAGAAATACCTGCATATATTTGATATGTAGTTGTTTCTGGAATTTAGTAAAATAACTTTTGCTAAGCATACTTTAAAATTAATTTATACAAAGCATTTAAGTCCTCCTTGTTGAATTTTCTACACATAGTTTGGTGTTTTTTATTCGTAGATTACAAAAACAATAAAATTATGACTTTGACATGTCATTTTGCCAAAACATGCGATCTAAAAAAATTGTATCTGAGCAAAAAGTAGTTACTAATAATGTCTACAAGTTAAACAGTATGCTGTACACATATAAAATAACACATTTTATTGTTGCCAATGCCATAAACGCTAACTTTTTACGAAAAATCTTGTGCAGTATCCCATATTTTTTAGTGTCAAATTGAACATTTCAAAACGGATGTATATATCTTATATGGTAATTTTTTTTATTTATATATACATTTTTAGCTCTTCCTGGTTTTTCTCTAAACTATAAAATTGTTGTCGGAGCCGAATACACCTCAGCTAAAACAAACCGCGACCTAATTTTAAGTACCGTTTCTAGTGAGCACGCCAAAAATTATATCCCCTTTTCACTTCTTTCCATTCCTCTAGCCACATACAATCACTTTTTTTATTTTTAAAATGAACGAATTTGGCGAGTACCAAAAGTTGCCACACAGTGTCGTTAGCCCGACGTGTTTCCCATTTGCGTTTAATGTGGTTTACTAGCACGGATGTTCCACTAGGGAGCATAGGTACATGCCCCTCTACCATTCATAGCTGCAAGACACAGAATAAGAACTTAGTAGAGTGTACGAATTGTGAGCACAGAGCCAAATTCAGTGAACACACAATTTGCCCCGACTGTGCATTCGACAAGCCTTTGCCCAGCAGGATGAGTTTGAGGGAAGCCGCATCGTCGGCCTCCGAGAGTCAGGTTGGACGTTTCTGCGCATTGCTCCCCATTGAACCATTTTTCCTACACTGAGAGTCAGTGCAGGACGCAGTGGGAACAGGAGGCCACACACAACCGTCGAGAAAGCTCGGGTCGACCCCAGCGGACCACCAGCAGGGAGGATCGTTTCATCGTGCGACAGGGATATATCACGGCAGTTGTGGATACGCCTGCACCCACCAGCACCATATCCAGGTGGCTTACAGAGCGGGATCTGTCTTCGTGGCGTCTCTACCATTACGAGCCGAGTACGTGAGAACATTTTGCCAGGAAAGGGAAGCATGGCAGCTTGCGGATTGGTGGCGAGTGGTGTTGTGGGAATAATCACGGTTCTGCCCAGAAGACCGCCGAATTCGAGTCCGGAAACTTCCTGGCCAACGCCCTGACCCACCACGCTTCATTTTAGAATGGCATAACGCCCCAACTAGAGGTGTCATGGCGTAGGGTGCCATTTCATACGACCACTGCAGCCCGATGGTGGTGATAGAAGGAACTCTGACGGCGTGGCAATACGTCCAGGAAATTCTGCGATCAAGTGCGTTCCCCTTCCTTGTGCAGCTTGGCAACCCAATTTTACAGTAGGATAATGCTGGCCTAACACAGCATGGGTATATCTGGCTTTCCTTCGTGATGCCAACATGCTTTCTTGGCCAGCAAGATCCCCAGACGTCTCGCCCATAGGGAACGTTTGGGACCAGATTGGACAGCAACTTCGGCCAGCTGCAGTTACAGTGGATTTGGGGGGTTATTTACGCAAGCTGTGGTAGGATCTTTCTCAGATGAACAACGGACGTCTATAGTCCTTCATGCCCGCCTGTCTCCGTGCTACGGGTGGTCCAACACAATACAAAGTGCATCCTGCAAGTGTTGGTCCCCTGTATTACATGCTAGGTGTGGTACAATGTTCTGACGATTTCTGTATACATACTGCCGTTTCCTGTGCCTGTAGCCACTTACGTGCTCTAATGTCACTGCAACACAAAAATTACTTTTGAGGCATTTCTTTAATCGTTTATGTTGTAGTAACATTAATAATGTTGGGACAACATTAGACTTTTTTCTGTGTAACTTCATCATACTTGAAGTACTGGCGTATATTTTGATTTCTTACTGTGTATAGGCCTAACTGAATCAGTTATTTTCATCAACTAACTGTTACTCACACAAAATGCATTTAATAAGCTGATACTGAGAGATCTGTGTAATTGACTGGTAACGAGTAACCAAGCCTGTTGAATTCGCTTTTAATAAGTTAAAATCACCTTCAAATCGTCAAAATTTGGTCACCGGAATGATATTTTTATTTTTCAGTGATTCCAATGACTCGTTGTTTTGATACCCAATGATGCATAAACGTGCAAGAAGAACACGGATCCATTGCAGCTTTAATGAAAAAGTTTATCTATTGACAAAAAGTAGAAGACACCGTTATTCCGTGAAGACAACATACGTGAGCTACAGCAGCGCTCCGGACAGTTGATTTTTGACTTTGATTTCTACCCTGTTAATACCGTTTCTAATTAATTAAATTTTTATGAGAACACGTATCTGTGACATAGATTGTTTAGAGTGCCAGCTCACATACCGAGAATTTGTCTGTAAGAGTCCTGCTTAAGGTACGAATTCGTATTAACCTTTTTTAGCGGAAAGTTTAAGTTTATTGGATAGGGTTAAGAAACAATTCGAAGGGAGGTGCTTTGTCAGTTACCCTACTGAAATGAAACGTAGACGTTAAAAACTAAAGCCAGAAACTCTAGGTTTCTACTATTTTTGCTTCTTCAATTTACAAAAGCGGTAACGATATCATTTTTTCCTACCATTAAATAAATTAAAGTCATGCAATTATACAAACCTTAAAAGATTTTAGACAATACATAAGGCTAAATACTACCCAATTCTAAGTTTATAATGCAATATCAGTATGCCTTTACTTCTCACGTAACAATACAAACAATTGACCGAGTTGGATGATATCAATACTCAAAAACACCTCTTTATGTCTATGCTCTGAATGCTGACTTAAACTAAAAAAGTATTACCGCTGAACCATCCCGGACACTGTATTTAAATAATTCCTCTGACAAATATACTTGTAGTTTTCAGCAAAACGTTGCAGTCACTGATAATTAATATACCTACCGACATCCAACCAATGATAAGGCATTCAAAGAACATAACTACCAAAGAAGTGGTTGATTTACCCCGGTTTTAACCAATTGGATAATTTGACGACCAGAACTTCCGCCTTGTTATCCTGTTTATAGGCGTTTCACGGTAAAATAAGCATTTTTTTAAAGCCCTCTCATTTGGAATATAAGTGAATAAGTAAATTTTATTTTGGCCTTAGACTTTAATTTTATAGTCCGGTGAAATATAAACACTGCGTTTATTACTTAGATGGCAATATTTATTTTATAAAGTGGTGGAAGGATCAAATATGGCTGATATAAAAAAAAAGTAACTGGGGTCTCAAAAGTGCTCACTTTGCCGTTAACAGCCTATAACTGCTTTGCACTGTAGGGACATGCCCTCGAACAGGCGTCACGAAGCGCCGATTACCATATCTGACCTTCGCACGGAGCACGTCGCTGTCATCCGCGTCGATTACGCACTGCCCTGGGCTCTGTCGGGAGTTTACCAGTGCGGAGCTGGTAAGCTTCTCAGTCCACGCCGCAGCTGCGAAACTGTTCTGTAACCTGCCCACGAGTATTCTTAAGCCTTGATCACCGCGATCACTAGAGTCACTGTCCCGTACTGTCCTCAGTGGATAGTCCAGCTCACTGCAGCGGGCGTGGATTAGCGGAGTTCCGTATTTCATTGTCCCTGCAGGGCCGTCCTGCCTGGCGGTGTTCGCTGGCCGTGCTCGACAACCTCCGCGCTGAGGAGTCGCTTCTCGTCATTCTGTTCTAATGTCCATGAAAGTTTCATGTGGGTGATACAAAACCAGATAAGTGTTTTCCTTGGTTTCTCAGCAACACAGTTTCTCTTTGTGTATTATGACTAATTTAATCGGTACTGTACTTTATAAACATATTATTTAATATTATGGTTTTTGTAAGCTGTCCCCAAAATTTACGAGCATTTTTTTTCAGAAGTTATATATTATAATTAGTTAAACGCATTTAATGTTATTCCTTCAATGCAATATAATTACCGCTTCATATGTAAACCGTATTTAAATTTAATCATCTGTCTACTAGTGAAGTCGTTCTGAAGACTACTTCAGTGGTTACAATAGTTGCGATGATGTCGGCGTGGAATTCGTGTTTTCGTTGCAATATTTTTTTATATAGTAAGTATGTCTTCGAAACAAAATTCATATTGTAAAATAGAAAGTTACAATATGAATTATATTTAAAAGACATACTTACTATTATAAAGAAAAAAAATATATATATTGTAACGAAAAACAAATTCCATGCAAGCTAAAAAATAGGAGAAGTGTTATGGCGGTATATTTTTTCTCCGTGCAAACTTTCAACCCCTATTTCACCCATGTATGAGTAGAATTTAAAAAATTACTTCTTTTTGGCAACGTACATAACATAATGAATGTTTTCTCCGAATTTCATGTGTCTAGGACCAATGGTTGAGGCTGTTTTTTTTCTCCATACAAACTTTGAACCCTCATTCCATCCCACTAGCTGCCTACAATACATAATTAATATTTCATCCAAATTTCATTTTTCTATGACCAATGGTTGAGGCTGGGTCTTAATATGTCAGTTAGTTATTTTCTCCTTATATATATATATATATATATATATATATTTATTTATTTATTTGCATNAAGTGCTCACTTTGCCGTTAACAGCCTATAACTGCTTTGCACTGTAGGGACATGCCCTCGAACAGGCGTCACGAAGCGCCGATTACCATATCTGACCTTCGCACGGAGCACGTCGCTGTCATCCGCGTCGATTACGCACTGCCCTGGGCTCTGTCGGGAGTTTACCAGTGCGGAGCTGGTAAGCTTCTCAATCCACGCCGCAGCTGCGAAACTGTTCTGTAACCTGCCCACGAGTATTCTTAAGCCTTGATCACCGCGATCACTAGNATCCACGCCGCAGCTGCGAAACTGTTCTGTAACCTGCCCACGAGTATTCTTAAGCCTTGATCACCGCGATCACTAGAGTCACTGTCCCGTACTGTCCTCAGTGGATAGTCCAGCTCACTGCAGCGGGCGTGGATTAGCGGAGTTCCGTATTTCATTGTCCCTGCAGGGCCGTCCTGCCTGGCGGTGTTCGCTGGCCGTGCTCGACAACCTCCGCGCTGAGGAGTCGCTTCTCGTCATTCTGTTCTAATGTCCATGAAAGTTTCATGTGGGTGATACAAAACCAGATAAGTGTTTTCCTTGGTTTCTCAGCAACACAGTTTCTCTTTGTGTATTATGACTAATTTAATCGGTACTGTACTTTATAAACATATTATTTAATATTATGGTTTTTGTAAGCTGTCCCCAAAATTTACGAGCATTTTTTTTCAGAAGTTATATATTATAATTAGTTAAACGCATTTAATGTTATTCCTTCAATGCAATATAATTACNGCATTTTTTTTCAGAAGTTATATATTATAATTAGTTAAACGCATTTAATGTTATTCCTTCAATGCAATATAATTACCGCTTCATATGTAAACCGTATTTAAATTTAATCATCTGTCTACTAGTGAAGTCGTTCTGAAGACTACTTCAGTGGTTACAATAGTTGCGATGATGTCGGCGTGGAATTCGTGTTTTCGTTGCAATATTTTTTATATAGTAAGTATGTCTTCGAAACAAAATTCATATTGTAAAATAGAAAGTTACAATATGAATTATATTTAAAAGACATACTTACTATTACAAAGAAAATATATATATATATATATATATATATTGTAACGAAAAACAAATTCCATGCAAGCTAAAAAATAGGAGAAGTGTTATGGCGGTATATTTTTTCTCCGTGCAAACTTTCAACCCCTATTTCACCCATGTATGAGTAGAATTTAAAAAATTACTTCTTTTTGGCAACGTACATAACATAATGAATGTTTTCTCCGAATTTCATGTGTCTAGGACCAATGGTTGAGGCTGTTTTTTTTCTCCATACAAACTTTGAACCCTCATTCCATCCCACTAGCTGCCTACAATACATAATTAATATTTCATCCAAATTTCATTTTTCTATGACCAATGGTTGAGGCTGGGTCTTAATATGTCAGTTAGTTATTTTCTCCTTATATATATATATATATATATATATATATTTATTTATTTATTTGCATTTGCATGCTGCGTCTGCCGATGTAGACATATCTGCGCTTTTATGACAAGCATTACTTTTTTTTAACAACCGACGTAATGAAAATGTATGTAATAATAAGACACTGGAAAAAACATTAACTATACAGCCTATTTACTGGAAGGCCCTAAATTACTAATTGCAGCTATCTTATGCAATTTCGGATGGGGCTTATTTAAGTCTGGAATAAAAATTTGTTGTGCGGAAATTCTCGGCTCACGCAGGATGATGTAACGTTAGTAAAATTTGGGGTTTTCTTGACAATATGTGTGAAAAATTCCTGATTGGCGAGATACATATTCGTAAGCGCTGTCATTTTGTCCATTTAAAATGAAAAAAAAAATAAAAATATTTTGTAGCTGTTACAAAATGTTTTGTTGGTATACACATAGCCATATTATTTTATGATGAACACAGAATTTGTTAGTTTGTCATCACTAAACATATGTGGCCTCTATACATTTATTTTGTGGTAGCTACAAAATATTTTGTGCTCACCACAAAATTATTTGGCTGTGTGTATACCAACAAAATATTTTGTAGCAGCCACAAAGAATTTTTCAGTGTAGATACACTGCTGAATGCTGAATTATACAATAGATTGTGAAGAACAAATTCGTTGAAATAAAATAAATTTACCATTTGCGTACCGCGCTGCTGGCATAAAGCGACAACTAATGAGTTGAATTTTTTTTCTGGCTGCATTCAGATCATAGACATAAAGAGACATCTCTTCGACAGGGGCTCATTATATGTGGAACCAGTGATCGCAGATCGGGAACGGCCAAGCAAGTGACCATGGGCTGTATTCAAGGAACCATGCCGGTGTTTGCCTGCAAAACGATAGAAGACCAAAATCAGGATGGCTGGACCGAGAATCGAACCAGTACCCTCACGAATGCGAGTGAACAGCAGTGCGACACCTCGCTTGGTGTAAAATTATTTGTGCTACATGTAGTGTTGGTAGGGAAAGTATTTTATTTAAAGTTTGGTTTTAACTATGAAAGAACAATAGCGAATTGTTTAATTGGCTTTATTTCGGAACTTTTTCTAAACTTTTCCTCGGAAAATATTTTTAAAAAAGTAGATAGCAAGTTGGTCATGTTTCTCGCACCAAAATTTTGCAAAGGAAAATAAAAGCTTACGGCTAGTGTCACTAAAGTCAAAAGTACACATTTTGGATAAGTTATGTTTCGCCGACAGTTTGTGTAACAACAGGCGCTGTATTGCGGGAAATGGATGGCTTGAAGTCGCCACGACGAAACACACCAACTCGTTACGCAACGTAGTTAATACAAACACAGTGGGCC
>NQII01000526.1:749907-792897 GCA_002778355.1 Clitarchus hookeri | reverse complement strand
AAGGGGTCCGGCAGTTTGTCCGAAGCCCCCTGCCGCCGCGTCCTCGTCCCAGTAAACACGGACAGCAGGAAGGATGGGCTCGGTGAAGGGGGAATTACACTCCTCCTCCCCGCATCAACTTTTGCCGGTGAATTTAAACGCGGCACCTGAGGAACAAATTCGTCGCCCGGCCCGGCTCATCCGTCAGGCGGCAACTGCTAGCTCGTTCCTCGGCATGAACACCGGTGCTGACAAATCGTCGTACAGGAGAGAGGCATTGCTCTCGAGGCGACGTGTGGTAGACCGCCGGGACCCCAGCCACGTGGTTACTGCGGCCGCCTTCCTGGTCCGCTGGCTGCAATCGCGACACACAGCCCTCGTAGCATAATCACCTTGATTCAATACTTGTATCAAGCTTGTCTAGACAAGCCTGTAGGCTTGAAGCAGGCTGGTCAGGAAAAGCCTCTGAGCTAGTGCTGCCTGACCCCCTATACCTAGGTCAGCTAGCTTCCAAACGAGACAAAACGGCCTCTCTAGCGGGTCACTACTCCGCCAGACCCCCAAAGTGCCCCTTCTCTCCACGCGAGAAACCAAATTCAACCCAGTAGTAAGTGACTTTTATCTACTGTATGCACCTGGGTTCGCCTGCGCACGCCCATTCGCAGGTGAAGTGGGTGTGACTCTAGCAGCTCTCCCATTTCTTTAGAACCCTTCGGGTAACATACAGTAATTCCCTCTTACGCTCTGGGTCAAAAAGTCTATGCACCATGCAAATAAGGGCTGGTGGACCTCTGACTCTTGCAGATGGTTGAACCACAGGGTTGGCTAAACTCTGGAACACAGTTCCTGCTTGTTCCGAAGACTTGCATGCTGGCTGTGTGCAGTATTTACATTCCAACAAAACCTCAGAAGCAAACAGTGATAAGCAGACAGAGATAGAATAATATAGGAAAATTGCAGAGAAGTAAGCATTACAGGAAATATAAATCGTTAAACCACTGGGCTAGGGAGCATGCAGTGCTGTGCTAAGTTGCGCGCGCTTCTCAAGACGCGCTCTGCAAGTTTAAGAGTGCTGATGTACATTTGCACAGAACTGTCGGCACAGCGTTTCCAAACGCACGTGCCTGTGACCTTGCACGTGTTGAGTACCCATATGACAGCTAGTTAATGAACACTAGGTCAACTAAAACGCATGTAAACATATTTTAAGAACTAGAGGGAAAATATTGTATTTCATGATAGCGCAGTGAAGGGACTTATTACTGTACGAGGCGTAGATATTATTAATCATGTAAACGGCAAAGTATTAAGTTATTTAAACAAGTAAATTTCTAGAAACTCGTTGGGACAATTTAAAAAATGTATTGACTTATATGCTTAAGGAATGTAAATCATTTAAGTTACTCAGTTGTGGACATTTAATTATTAAACTACGTTAATAAATTAATTTGAACTTAATATTCAACGCCCACAGACGGTCAAATAAAGCGCCATTTAGTTGCCACGTTGCTGTCATTCTATCAGATAGCTGAAAATATAATTTTATATTTTAATAAACTGAGAATATTTGAGGAGGGATTACATGAAAATCGCTGTTTAGAAAATGAAATTGCATGGGTTTAGCTTCTAATTATTTTATTAATTTTGAATGCGAAGCAGAGATATTTTATTATTTATAATAATAACTGCCAAAGAAAGTGAGGGCGGTTGGAGCATTTAGTTGGAGGGAGGTGGTAGCATTTCACTTGCCTGCAAAAAGTTTTAGGCGCCCCCGCCAGTTATGTTTTTAATATTTTGTACCAGGGACTATGGATGATTTATGCTATTAAGAGGGATGAACTGAAGTCTATTGTAAAGATAGAAACAGATATTTAATATAATTTCTAAGAGTTACAGTAAATATAAGCTATTGGCGAGGGAGATCCTATTCAGTTACAAGATATTACTAACCTGAATATCGTCGCCGTGCTGAGTGTTGATTCGGAAAACGACGAGCTGCACGCCAAGATGTACCTTGATGGGTTCATCTTGGTATGGGTCCTCATACAGACAGACTGACAGACCCCGTACAAAGTGTTGCCAAGTATTATATAGTCTCTGGTGGTGTAATTGTCCCAAATACCGTGTCACCAGGAGAGGAGATCCACTGGCGCTTCACTGAAATGTTTAATAAACTGTTATTGTCTTAATGTGTTTTGAATTCTTCGCCTGGCCTGGATACCGACACGTTGCTGCAATCTGCAAGGCTTGTCCGCCTTCACTGAATCATAAAAATATGCAAGCTTGTCATCAGCAAGTGCCACACGTGAGAACTAAGGCTTGAATCAAGCTTGAATCACACATGTTATATCAAGTTTGCTCGGGAAGACAAATTAGTCAAATGGCAAACTTGCCGCGAGTTTACGTGCTGTTTGAAGAGTGGATAATTAGAGGCATGGGAATTTCGCGATTTATTTTGACAGTGGTATAGACTCATCAGTCCTGTGAATACTCGGGGCACAACTGTTTGTTCTTTGAGTGGTGCCATGATGAGAGGGCTTCTTTTTTTTACACGATGAGGTTGCACGTTATGGGTTCACATTTCTTCCTGTTGGTTACTGGCTGAATGGCCATTCAGGACGTGTCCGAGCAACTGTGGCCCAATCATGAAACGAACACACGAGCATGCTTCTTCAAATCTTACCTGCTGCTGAACGAATCTGCGAAATTCACGGGCCTGTATAGATAAGTACACAGAGGCAAAACGGCCTGGTGGTTCCTCTGAGGTAGTTCGCTTTTAACTATCTGGGTGGCTGTGCGAGGCTCTGGGAACAGACCTCGTTTATTTTTGGCTAACCAATGCAACAAAAGGTTCTCTGTTGGCTATGACTGTCGGATGGCGAGTAGGTTACCAGGCACTGGTTGACGAACCGCATTTTAACACAATGCCTTGCCAGTGACGCCAATTTGCTGGATGTGCGGCTGCAGTTTGCTGAATGCGTTGGTAAAACAAAATCGTGATGTCCACGTATGCAAGGCAAGAATGTACGAAAGTGTATTGTACGAACTGTTCCGATAAAGTAATAATAATTATGTGTACAAATGGCAAGAGAAATGTTATGGACATAACCATGTTGTGAAAAGGCAAAGTTTCCTGGACTGGGCCTCCACCTGCACGCCTTTAGCATGCTAAGTACACCTAAGCTCGAGGCCATTTCTAAGGAAAGCTCGAGGCCATTTCTAAGCTGACCTGCAGCTCGGGTGTTTGACCACTCAGAATGATAGATACCGACATACTCCTGAGATCAGCATGTCTCACATTCCTTTTTTATTCCCTGCGAATTATATTGATTTTTTTCGTTTTATCACTGGAAATATCGATGGCTTAAAATTTGCAGACAAAAGTGTCCACGTTTCGACGTGTTAGGCATCTGTTCCGTTTCGTAATTGTATTTTAGTTTGGTATATTTCAAATACTCGTGCCATTCAGGAAGAGGATGCAAATTCCCAAAACTATCATAATAGTCTGCATGTTTACACTTTATTACGTAGGCCACCCAGTGCATACCAGGCCTGGCTGCCGTGTCCAGATTAATTATGACCCATTCGTGTCTTTTGGGTTTAGAGGGCAAAGCATCTATCATAAACACTCTGAGAAAATTAGGTATTTTTAATTTTCGTGCAAACAGTTCCAAATCCACGTACGTCAGTGGGTGTTTAGGCAGATTCACTATGATTACCTTCATCAATTTTTCTTATAATTTCTCTCCAGCAATTGATCCTCCTCTTCCTCGATAAGGGTGACGAAAGTAGAGCCCTTGGCCGTTCTTTTCCCCATGGTGATAGCTTCCAATTTTCTGTTATGGTGGTGGGTTTCCTCTGCCTTTTTTCGTTCGTTCGAAGCCCACTTCACGGTGCTTACAATATTCGTGACTGCCCCGGCGATACCGGCCAAGGCACCGATTGCAGGTATCAGTGGGGGCAGGAACCCTTCTACCTTGCTTGTCCTTCCTTTTCCTCTTGGTCATTCGAGGGCGCTGCGATTGCCTTTTGCTTGCACGTAGACCCATGCCTAGTTTAACCTTGGCTTTCATGATGTTGGATAAGTCCCAGGCAGATATTTTATCTCCGAGCCTGGAGTCTGCCAATTTTCTTATTTCGTCGACCTTCTTTGCAAGTATCTTGTCTGCCTGGTGCCTAGCTTGCATATCCTTGTACTGGGAATAGGCGATGTCGTGCTGTTTGCACGCTTCATCCAAGGTGTTTATGCTCTTCTCATTGTATGGCAGCCGTTCAGCTCGCCTTGTTCCCGGCCCACACAACCTGTAACCTGGAATGTAAAGTTCGAAAATGAAATTATTGTTGAGTGAATAGACGATCCCACGGCTGGACTTCACCATCTTTAACTTACGGTGCAATAAATTAAACTGAGTGAGCAAATTATAAATATTCTTGTTTTATACATTTTTGTTTCAGTATAATGGAGGTAATCGAGCAGAACATTAGTCTCCACGTGCCTATAACCGAGGAAGATGCCGAAACCGAGCATGATTCACGCCATGGTGCGCTATTGCCTTATGGCGTGCGAGGTCTGATTTGTGAACCATCCGGGTCTGGGAAAACATGCGTCCTACTGAACCTGCTGGAAGAACCGAACGGCCTTCGATTCGAGAACGTGAACGTTTATTCAAAATTGCTCCAGCAACCGATGGCGTGGGTTATTTCCGTTGCAGCGAAAACGAGAAGGCGGTGCCTCAGAACGACGCTCTTCCAAACTCGATATTTGACTTCGATGACATTTCCTGCGAAAAACGAACTTGTATTCAAGAATACTTTAGCATGGGACGGAACGCAAACGTGAACTGTGTGTACCTCAGTGAAACCTATTCTTGTGTACCCAAACAACTGCTTCACGACAATGTGAATTTCTTCGTTTTGTTCCGTATGGACGACATTAATTTACGCCATGTTTACGACGATCACGTTAATACAGATGTAACATTTGCAGAATTCAAAGGTATGTGTTCTTTGTGCTGGAAAGACAAGTTCGGCATATTGGTATTCGTAAAGGACTGATCGCTACATAAATGCAGGAACAGGCGTGGGTTCTATCAGTTTATCCTACGAATGAAACATTGAGTCACGGAAGCATATCCAAATTTGGCAGCATTGATCGTCACGATGACCTTGAATGTGGGCAAAATCGCTTCACAACTGCATGCAGAGAAGACTTGTCCCTTATCGGTCGAAAATTGGAAAGTGTGAAAAATGGAGTGATTGAAGATTTGGTGGTGGTCGATAAACACACAGCGATGGCGGAGGCGTGGATAATCGACCTCATCAATGTATCGAATGCGCAGAGACGAGAAGAATTGAAGGACCTAAAACATGTATTAATGTCCCAACTGGCTGCAAAAATTGATGTTGCGAAGCATAGCAAGACGATATTGGAAATATATGTTTGACAACTCGAAAATATCTAAAAATCAATTTCATAAAATCGCGAATGATTTCCTACAAAAAGGCGAGGTTGGTATATATACATGTACAAGATACATTTTCCATTCAGTGAACGATGGATAACCGAACCGAATTGGTGAGCAAGCTTCAGCGAGCAATCGAGGTGGTACGGACCAAATACTTACTCACGAAAAATAACAGAATGGCCGTCGAGAAACGAAGGGAGGAGGCTCTCAAACCTATTACCTTCCAGCTAGACGAAATTAGAAAGAAACCGTGTGGCGGGGACGATGGCCGCGTTGAAATCAAACCTGAAATCAAGGGGGAAGAACCAACCCCAACGCGTAAACGGAAAAGAAGCTCGGAATTGCCTCAATCGGAAGGGGGCATCACTAGCGCCGAAGACGATTTGCCCCTAATCGATTTGCTGCTTGAGCGAGAACGGAAACGAACACGAGAGCACGGGCCCGATGTGGGCACTGTTCTATTTCATTACATCGCTTCCTACTCTGACCATACAACCGACAAGACTTATGGTTTCCAGAAAAGTGGTGGAAAATAGTACCCTTGGAATTAAGGAAGCTTTATTTTTTCCGACAATCACAAGGTGAAAATCGCACAGGGATTGAGCGAAATTTTGCTTCGTAGGTGACCTTAACACTACACCGACGGGTATTTGCGCAAGTACCGCCTTTTGTTATAGCAATGTCACGCATATTGCGCCAATAAATAACCCTGCATCGTATCGATTTAAAGACACGTTGCACGAAAAATTGCCCATTGTAGCAGGACTATTTCCTAGGGTACGTGAAATTGGTGGTTCGGGTTTGACTCAGAAATTGGAGAGCGGAGAAAAAAATCGACTATCAGTATTGGGATGATCCGAGAATGAGTTAGTTGATAGGCTGAGACTTCTGATTACTTCGCAGGCAACAGAAAACCGCTTGCACACGAACGGAATATTTTCCATGATCGAAGAACTCGCGGAGGCGGGCTACATTTTGAAATGAGCTAGTATGCAGTTGCTGACGAGCTGCACAAACACGCTAGGATAAATTACCTATGCAGAAAACCTGCCATGAAAGGGCTGGACGATACATTCCAATCTGACCTGTTGGAAATGCAAGACTTTGCTCTTTTGAATAAAGGTCACCACTGCATGTTGACCATAATCGATACTTTTTCCAAGTATGTCTGGGTCAGGTCGCTCAAGTAGAAGAATGCGCGCGATGTCACGAAAGCCATGGCGGATGTGTTGCGCGATGGATACATACCGAAAAATCTCCACACCTATGATAGTAAAGAATATTTCAATGCTGATTTTCATGCACTGATGGAAAAGTATGGCATAAATCATTATTATTCACACTCTGGGCTCAAGGCCAGCATCGTCGAAAATTTTCATAGGATGCTCAAAGCTAAACTGTGGAGACATATAACTCCGAAGGGAAACAAGTGGTTAGATATACTCCCAAAACTCGTTCGCGTGTACAATTCTACCGTTCATTCTACCACTCGCATGAAGCCCGAAGATGTGAAAACAAAACTCCCTGGTTCGGATCTTGTATACTATTTCGAAGAGGGACCCATGGAAACCTAATGCCAAAATCGGTGACTTGGTGCGTATTTAAAAAAAAAAACAGGGAGTTTTCAAACAGGCATCCATTATAACTGGTCTGTAGGGTTGTACAAGGTGGTGCGTATACGACACTCATACCCATGCATGTATTACCTCGAGGACCTACATGGCGAACCCATTATTGGCGTATTTTACAGTGACGATATCTGTCTGGCCTACGCAGTTTCCAGATGTGTATTTGGTGGAGAATGTTCTGAACTGTGTTATGCTTCCGTGTACATAAAGTAACTCGACACTCCAATCGTGATGACTCCTGGATCACCTACAAAGACATTTTGGCATAAAAACACTGCTAAAAGTTTCATTTCATAAAAACATATAATTTTTTATATAAAAAATCGTGAAATGTGCAATGAGAAGCTCGTTCTTTCATTTATATCTCAGTTGTCCCCCCAACGCCTGCGGGCTCTTATTTATGCACGCATGGATGCAAGATTAATTCTTGAATTGTTAAAAGTTGAAGTAAAACGATAAAGCGTTTCATACATATAGGTATATATTCTCAAATTGGGGTATGCATGTTTTTAGGTGTACTATTAATAACATTAAAAAAAATTACTTTATTTTTACATTTATGTGATCGACATAATAAATATTTATTCTGTAATTTATGTTTTGTATGCGAAATATTTCAAGCCTTGTTATGTAACATGAAGCTATTTATAAATGGCCGGTGCAGATAAATTTAAAATTATATTTTTCCTGTGCACTGGCTTTCATTTTGTTTTAAAGGGGTTTGTTTGGAATATATGTGATGGGAGTTTTTTTTTTTAAGTAATGTTTTGTATTTTTTTTTTACGAATCAGTATGGTGAGAGGTATAATTTTTTTTTACAGTGTGTTCTGTTTGTCCCCATCAGTATGTTATGTCTGTTATTCATAAATAATTATAGTAACATGTATATTTTTCTCAAACGTCGGACCTGGACCTATCTGTCAGTGTGCCCTTGTGTGTATTCTTGAATGGGTTAAAGATAAAACAGTTTTTTTCGGCATATTCATGTTTGTAAGATAAAATAAATACTCATTCGTGAATTCTTCTTGCCCGACTAGTTGTCTGCTAGGTGAATTTTAACAATATTCATTCACTTTACGTGAAGAAGAGAAAATGTGTTAGTTCCCGAAACGTCACTACTGGTTCACCAAGAAAACTGTCCGTTTCTTTGTGCGTGTGTGTTTGTGTTCTATTCCGCTCTGTCTCCATCGTGTCATCAGGTTTTGTGCTTAAATACTTGTTTGCATCGTGTTTATTGCTCATTCATTTGTTTCGCCTCCTTTGCTCCGTTTAGTTCTGTAGGTCTCTTTCACTAAATTACTAAATTTTAATTTTTTAAATATCTTTCGACAACAGCTAGCCTTGGCATGTTCTCGTGTATGTTTATAATGTCATCCTCTGTGTTTTCTCTTGGCGACATAACTCTGGAATGGCGTATGTTTGAAGTAATTCTTAATTTACTCTCTCGGGCGCACTGTAAATAAATTCTGTATTTTTACAAAAAAATTGTTATTACCTAGTTGCCAAGATTATTTTTGTAACACTTCACGTTACTGTGGAAATTGTAATAAGCTTTTACTGTAGTGTTTGCGTGTCTTATAAACATGGAGATAAATAAAAAAAATCTTTTTTTTATGAAACAGTATAGTGTTACAAGAAAAATTTGGCAGCTAGTGTCCAAGGAATTGTCCGCACGACACACAAAAAATTTTCCCGTGTGGAGAGTGTAGCGTAGAGATTTTGGGTGGCTCTTAACACCGAGGTGTTGAGAGCCGATGAGGGTGCAGCGAGGTACGAAGCAACGCCGTAATGCAAGAGCGGGGTAGATGGGAGATCCCCGAGAAATCCCGCCGACCAGCGGCATCGTCCTGCACGAGTCCCCCGTGCCAAAACCCGGGTAGCTGTCCCGCCTTGGAGGGAGGCGATCGCTGGCGGCCCAGCGAGAGAGAGAGCGAGCGAGTGTTGCTGAGGCGAGGTTCGTGCGTTGTGTGTTGCAGTGCGGCCGCTGAAGCTGGAGCTGTCGGGGCTGGAGCACCACGTGGTGCAGGGGACGATAGTGGTGCTCAAGTGCGAGGTGGTGGGCGCGCGGCCCGCCGCCAACGTCACGTGGTACAACAGCAGTGAGCCGCTGAGAGAGGACGTCCGTCCCGACACCGCCGCCGACCTGCGGGTGAGTTGTCTCAGCCCCACATGCATATAGTACACTCCAACTTTCTCAATCCCTGCGAAAATTTCACTTTTAGACTATTCCTCCTCCTCATGCAAACAAACTTTAACCAAGTTAGAGTTCATTCTACTCAGGTTTGGAACAAAACGTGAATTATCATGGGAGAGTTTGGCATAGGGAAAATTATCTCCGGTAGGTATGCAGTGTCCCAAAAGGTAATTCTTAATTAAAATTTTTAACTACGTGAATAATAAAAGAGAAAAACTTAGTTACAAAGTTAATTATATTTGATATGTGATTGTTACAATTATCTTGTTTCTTAACGTAGAAAATATAGTACACATGCGACACTAGAGCTTACCTAGTGGCGAAAATGTTTTGTTCAGAAACTTTTAACATCGATATTTGCAACCTGTGTAGAAGTAACCTTAACCAAGTATAGAAAATTACACCAAAGGGACAACGCATATTGTTCGTGCGCACTCAGATCAGTAATATTTTGCATGGGAATAATTTCTTACTACGCATTACGAACTAACCTATTTTCTCCCTGGTTTATTCATGTGAATTAAAAATTATATATTGTAATTTACAGATAAAATATAAGTAAAATAAATTTTACTGAAAAGTAGATACTTTTATGTTAACACAAGTACAAAACGATTCTGATGCTTGACATATTTGGAAAACTACCAACCACGTCATACATGTGATGATTTTTCAAAAGTTTAATTTAAAAAGTGTAAAGAAGCCGCGAATAGTCTATATGCCCAGGGAAACACAATGTCACTTAGTAAATCACAACTTAGAACACTTGTAACTTACAATTTTCGACAAAAAAAAATCCCCGTTAGAAGAATGTATTGTCACTATTAAATATTTTAAAAAAACCACCTCTTGTGCTGGGACCCGGCTCGTGTAGACATTTCCAGTTGACGAAAAATTTATACAATTTACATATATTGATACAATTATGTCTTTAAGATGCATTTTTATAACTTTAATTTTTAATCACGTTTGGCATGTACGAGTATGTAATGTATGTATACGAATAATTAAAAGAAAAAGTACAGAAGATTTAATTCATTGACACATAATAAACTTAAACATTAGCAATATCTACATTTGATTATATTTATCACCATAAGAGAGTGCGTTCATTTGTTCATGTTAATAATATAGATTTATTTATCTCAGTAAGGTATAATATTATTTTTCCTTGTCTGTAATGTACATAAGTGGATAAGAAAAAAGATAAGTACAGAAAATTTATACTTTCCCACAGACCATAACTTAGAACTACCAGAACTTAAAAAAAAGCACAACTTAGAATCACTATAACTCAGAATATCACAACTTAAAACAGTTGTAACTCATAAAGTAATAACTTATAACGGTTGTAACTTGGAAATGCACAACTTAAAAAAATAGTCGCGTTATGTAAATGCACAACTTAGAACTCTCATAAGTTAGAAACACGCGAGTTAGAAAGTTCACAATGAAGAACAACGTAACTTATAACTTGCATAATTTAGAAAATTCCGTCTTATAGGTTTTTAGTTAGGTGTTTCTAAGATTTGACAGCATCCCATGCGTCGAGAGGGCCGAGCCGGTGACGGTCCTCACACGCCTTCCGCCGTCACTCATTTCACGAGTACCAACTCATGCAACAGCTGTCTTAGACTCCACTGTTATCTGGGCTCCTGCTGTCTTTATACTGTCTCTGCATAACCACGTCGCGTCAGGACGCTAATTTTTAATCTTGGCTGTGCGTTCTAGAGACGCCTGGTTTTTCGTGGAGAGTGTCCCACGCTGATTAGATTCCATGCTTCGTACTTGCTTCCATTCAGATCTTCATTTGGTTATTCGCTGCATGCCTTCGTCAGAAGACAGCGTTGTGTTTGACTCGGCTTATCAGGATTACGTTACTCCCTGTACTGAGTGTCTGTGATTCGCAGGCAGGCAAAATAGTAGTATTTTAGTGCGAATCACTCATGGAGTGCCAATTCGTTGATACTTTTTTTTTCAATTACGCTACAGGACAAAACCTTCTGTATACACGATGATTTAAAAAAATTATTTCAATAAAAGCAAACTTGGAAGTTTATGGACAAATTCCGTGAATTCACGGAGATTTGTGTGGCATTTACGGAGAGAACATTATTGAAAAAAAACCAAGAGTCCGCAATTTTGCGCAGATGTCTGGATAATTTGTAACCTGTGTTTTCCGTAATTTTACGGACTTTTTTTTTAACAGTGTGGTAGCTCTTGTACCGCACGTATCGGTTTCACAATACTGCGCTCCGATCTCTGAATTTAGTTTCAATGGCCGCTAACTGGAAAGTACGAGACATCCTTCAACTTACGAAGACTTTCATGGAGTGTCTATTTTGTGAGACGCAACATGTAATGGGTATCAAAATAAAAAAATTAACATTTGATACTATTACGCAACGCGCGAAGAAGTACAGCGCGAGTCCAGCAGAGACGGGAAAGGTATTAAGTTTCTAAGAAGCTGTTTCGTCGGGAACATAAGAAGTGCGACTGAAGCGTGGAAATTGGACACTTCTCCGTGACAGACAACTACACGTATACGTAACCTACACGAGCCCGCGTAGCCCAAGTCTGCTCTCGCCAAACGCCTGCTCGCGGTCAGATGTACGAAGGCAGATGAATGGAAACAAGTACTAGCTCTAAGCGATCACGAAATCATCAAACGACTGAGTGATCCTACGTGAAAGTGAGCGCAGGGGCGTTTACGCTACTCAATACTTATTATGTTGTGCAGAGATGATAGTGTAATAGGCGCACTCATTTTTTCTGGCCTACAGTTGTTAACAAATGACATTATATTCGGGCAACGATAGCAGGTAATAACATGAGAACTTTATGAGGTAAACAATTCTGGTGCGGCCAAGTATGGTTTATTATACAGGATATATCGTTCGCAAAGGAAGCCTAGAAATGAGTTCCGGGTTCGATTTCTGGCCAGGTCATCCCTGAATTTCTGCATGTGGGAGTCGTGCCGGACGATACCGCTGGTCGGCGGGTTTTCTCGGGGATTTCCCTTTTCCCCAGCCCTTGCATTCTGGCGTTGCTCCATACCCACCTTGCTTCACCTTCATTGGCTCTCAAGACCTCGATGTTAAGAGCCGCTCAAATGTCTTCACTCACTGAAAATGAGTTAAATATTTGGTGGCACATTATAACAATTCCCTTAGCACAGAGATAAACTTTGCACACTTTCCAAACTGCTTCGTTTGACCACTATACGCGGACGTAGCTTTCTCTGAAAATTTACAGGCTCCTAAAAAAAGTATAAGTTATTTCAGAACACTAGCTCATGAAAAATTTTCTTTTTTTATTGCTCTCAAATTTAAACATCATAAGTAGAAAAAATTGTTGTTTCCTACGAAGTATTTGTTTATTGAAATTGCTTCACTTGGGGCTTTTACTGCCCCTGGAAATTTTGTCGACATTGTTTATTAACGCTTTGTATAGTGCATACGACTACTATAAAGCATTACGTGAAAGTGAAATTTATTCCGTAGGGTCTATTTGGCAGTCGAAGTCACGCTAAATAGATCAGCATGACAGAAGTCTTATAACATTAGCATCATAAATGTGCAGCAGTAATTTAAGCCGTAGACTGTGCGCTTGACATAGTTCTCAATTTTCAGTTCTCTTCCTTTCCTCTCTGGGCTTACAGTTTGTATGGAGCTGTTCATTCAGGAAATGGAATACAGAAAAAAAAAATCTATTTTGACTCCGGCTCAGCCCGGAATTGCGAAGTTTCACACCTAATACTTTCCTGTTCAGACTCGTGTGTATGGAACTATTTAGCCAAGAGACTGGATTAAAATCGTTCCCATTTTGTTCCGCTCTAGCATGGGGTGGGTAGGTTTCTCTCGTGTTCTGCACATCGCCGAGCGTTGAGCATAAAAAACAATTCACCCAGGAGGCCGGAAAAACCCCCACCCTGCTTCCGTTTCAACTCCTGTTCGAGTAGTAAAACCAATTTTTTTTTCAGATGACTCAAACAGAAGAGAGCGTGAGTTTACTTCCATTTTAGAGACAGGTTTGGCAGTTGTCTTAAATTTAAAAAAAATTTCTATTACTAGAATAACTGCTTTCCAAACTCGTATTGAACTGGTGGTTTTAGTGAAAGCAAATGTTCATTTCACCATTGTAATTCACAGCGATATTAAAAATTTTCCAAAATTAAGTTGCCATGAGAGGATAAACGTTTACTGAAAAATGTTTTAAACTGGAAATAAAAACTCGTATTAATCGTACTGGAATTAAAAAATAGTGCTAGTTTAGTTCCGTATAATCTTATTTAAGTCGTGGCTGTGATTAAATTCTGTTTTAAATAGTGCGAAAAGATAGTAAAAACCTTTATCGGCAATAAACTTTTACTGGCTAAGAACTACTTATTTTACTAACATTATAGGATTGTTGAAAACGTGTTCGCCGTACTAATGGTTATCGTTGATTTTTATATACCTCAGTAGTGTGTATTACTTTTCTGGTAAATTAAATGTTCTGTCGCATCCTAATACGTCACGTGATATGAACTTTGAAATTTCTTTATTTTCTTTAATATACGATATCAAATAGCACATTTATTACTGTCTTGCTAAATTTTATTCCGTTCTTATTTTTTCCTTGGTTGCAAACTTTACTATCGCATAATGTTCCGGTAGTTATCAAATTCATGCTTCCGAAACTGAAGGTTATATACGCAATTAATCTATCAGTTTTGGTAAACAGTGATTTGAAAAAAAAATATATTAAACCAGCAGTTGTTGTGATGTCATACCCACGAGATATTTAGTCTTGTAGTATCGTGATGGATAAACACAATGTAAAAAAACTTTCAGTAAACTTTTAGAACTCTAATGAATATTTTTAAACACTATACGTAGTATAGAAAACTTACCATATGGGAGGTTGAAAATTTATAAACATAAGCGTAGCTGCTATACACATATAAGGAATCCACAAAGCATTTGACTTTCTCATGGACAAATGTACCAAAGCTACCGTAATGTATAGATATAAACTTAATNTTTATTTTCTTTAATATACGATATCAAATAGCACATTTATTACTGTCTTGCTAAATTTTATTCCGTTCTTATTTTTCCTTGGTTGCAAACTTTACTATCGCATAATGTTCCGGTAGTTATCAAATTCATGCTTCCGAAACTGAAGTNATTTTTCCTTGGTTGCAAACTTTACTATCGCATAATGTTCCGGTAGTTATCAAATTCATGCTTCCGAAACTGAAGTTTATATACGCAATTAATCTATCAGTTTCGGTAAACAGTGATTTGAAAAAAAAATATATTAAACCAGCAGTTGTTGTGATGTCATACCCACGAGATATTTAGTCTTGTGGTATCGTGATGGATAAACACAATGTAAAAAAACTTTCAGTAAACTTCTAGAACTCTAATGAATATTTTTAAACACTATACGTAGTATAGAAAACTTACCATATGGGAGGTTGAAAATTTATAAACATAAGCGTAGCTGCTATACACATATGGGGAATCCACAAAGCATTTGACTTTCTCATGGACAAATGTACCAAAGCTACCGTAATGTATATATATAAACTTAATNAGGAATCCACAAAGCATTTGACTTTCTCATGGACAAATGTACCAAAGCTACCGTAATGTATATATATAAACTTAATTAAGTGTGATTTTTCAATATTCGTATATACTTATGTAGACCATTTACAAACTATTTCTTATAGCGTAAGAATGGAATCACTGCAGGTGGCGGCATTGCTGTGGAATATTTTAGCGAGGGCTGCAGTAATAGCTTAGTTGCATTCGCTCAGAATTCCAGGCGAAACTTCAGTCAGTACATGACGCGTCCTTTTTGTTATTGTACACTGCGGTCTTTAGTTTTGACAGTTCAGTTCATTACACGCCAGGGTGAGACACATTGCCGATGCCTGGAACTTTTAATATGGTTTATTAATATGTGTTGATATGTACAACTTCCGTCAGTTAATAACTGGTGAACTACCACCAACGATATTTGGCAATTGCATTTACATTGTGTATAGATCCGACCGTCTTAAAACGTAGATGGAGTTGCTAAGCTACTTTTTTTTCAACAGGATTCCTCTTAACTGTGCACGTAGTACCACGAGCACAATAGAAGCCGAGAGGATCCGAACCCCCACTGGCGTTATAAGGACCCCCCACTGGAATAATATTTACCACCATGGAGTTTTGAATCATATTTATACTAGAGTTTCTTTATTTATTGTCATCTTCATATCATCTCTTAATATAGCAGTTGAGTAAAATTTCTGTATTTACTTTTACTTCAGTATTGAACATCTTTTGAAGTATGCATTCTAGATGGGGCGAGTATCACAAGACAGTGCAGGTCAATAACATGATGTCCTAACAAACAAAATGTAATACATCTGAAATTATAACTTGACTACCAACGTCTTATTCGCTTTCTAACGGGCATAGAAACCTAGGAGGTATGGTAAAGAAATATCGTTTAAAGATGGACTCCCACTGGGAAAATGTCCTTTTATATGCCCTTACATAGAACGAGGCTTTTACTAAGTTTACCACAACATTTTCTTTCAGTCACTGATGTCACTAAATATGCGGCCTTAGTCGACATTCATTCGTTCGTTATTCTAACAAGACGGCAAATACAGCCGAAATTAATAATGTACTAANTGCGGCCTTAGTCGACATTCATTCGTTCGTTATTCTAACAAGACGGCAAATACAGCCGAAATTAATAATGTACTAACAAAATCATTCATTTTGATTGCAAAACTGTCACCGTCGTTTCGGTAACAAAATATATAAATGAAAAATATATTTTGATATTTACTTTTTGAGGCTATTCAATGCCCCTTCTATTATTANATCATTCATTTTGATTGCAAAACTGTCACCGTCGTTTCGGTAACAAAATATATAAATGAAAAATATATTTTGATATTTACTTTTTGAGGCTATTCAATGCCCCTTCTATTATTATGGAAGGGTATTTGAGAAGGAGGTGCTTCATCGGCATTTTACTATATGAATATATCTAAACTTTGTTCAAGAAGGTCACACACATCCGTAGTTTGCGCTGGAACCAAACCCAAAACTTCATGACGCGAATGGTCTCAGTAACATCAACCACAAAATTGCCCGACACACATTTTAGCAGTTCGTATTTGCGATACAGAACAAATTCAACAACGTAATACATTAAAACTGGCAGAGTAGACATTTATTTATGCTTATTATAAAAGTGATATGGAAGAAAATTAAAATTCGCGTAACGGCATACTTCACGACTTGCCGCTTTTTCAGAAAGGTAAGAAACCTTATCTTTAGCCAAGTAAATGTTATCTGCACCTCTCTATTTAAAGTACCACCAAGAGGTATTCTAGTACATTTTTATTTGTAACTGTACAGCTCTTTTATTAAAGAAAAATTTTGAAAAAATAAGTGAAAACTATATAAAAATCGTTTGTCAGCGACGAGTACATGTGAAATTGGCGTTAAACGAGGCAAGTTTTTAAATGTTTATAAACTCTAAAATAGTTCTGTAAATAAGACACCACTGGTGGCTCTTAACATCGAGGTCGTGAGAGCCGGTGAGGGTGAAGCGAGGTGAGTATGGAGACGTGCTGGAATTCAAGGGTGGGGGAAACTGCATATCCCCGAGAAAACCCGCCGACCAGCGGCATCGTCCGGCACGATTCCCACATGTGAAAATCCGGGGGCTACCTCACCGGGATTTAACCCTGGTTCGCTTGGTGTAAGGTGAGTACTAACGCCATGTTCAAAGCAGTTTTTGGTCTCCAGTCTAGATGATTTATGGTCCTAGTATACTATCAACTTTTCGGGACGTTATCCCTTGCCTAGTTATACGTGTTTATTTTTCTTGAAGAGAATTTTCTTATAATTTCGGTATTATTTTTAAAAAATCATCCAAAAATAGGTCAAAATTAATTTAAACTTGCTTGTTTCCTATTAAAGTTAGGTTAATTTGAATTGAATAACTACCAGTTTTTATAAGTTCATTCCAGTTTTTAAAGTATACTTATTTAATTATTTTACTAGTTAGCAAAGAGTTCTTGTATAAACACAAAACCTCTCGGTTACCGACCAAATATATTACAATTTTATAACAGATGAATATTTATGTTTAATTCAATTTTTACTTTTTTTTATATTTCGTTGCGTTTTTATTGATAATTTCAATGCATACTATAGCTCNAATGTTTAATTCAATTTTTACTTTTTTTTATATTTCGTTGCGTTTTTATTGATAATTTCAATGCATACTATAGCTCTTATTTATTTATCTCTCTTATCTTTCAAACTGAATTGTGAATGGTAGCTTCTCTGTGTATTCACAATTTAATTATATTTGTGGTTATCTTGTTTTTTTTAATATAAGGGCTAGCCAATTTTACGATACGACTTCAAGTGCACGTAGATATCTTTGTTGAAGAAAACAACTGTCGTATTATATATTTACGACATTGGCATTCATAGCTCATTAACATTTCTTACTTGGATGAACATCATCTGTCTGGCATTCAGTATGGAAGATGCGGCTGCGGTTGGAACACGCACAATCAAAACTTAATTAAATTAGTACCCTCTGTCTTGTCTGAGCAAGTGGCGTCTCGGAGCTGGTACTCATTCCCGTTTTTTAATTTCGCGCCCCAGATTCTCTTTTCTCGCCTTGTCTTGGCGGTGGCGTAATTAGNTTCGTTTTCCCGCCCACCATGCTTTCGTGACCAAACTGAGCTAACTCTTGTCATTAGTCATTTTTATGCTCGATGTTGGCGACAACTTCCATCCCCATCTTCTCTCCACCTCGTATTTTCTCTCCTGTTCTTTCTTCGCTCCCTCGCACCCACCGCACGCATCGAGAATTTAAATTTCTATCGCTCTTTTTTCACATCTCCAGGATCTCTTCTGAAAGAAAGAGATGATATTCTCAAATCTCTTGTAATGAATTCAAGCTACTTTTGTTGCTCTCCTTAGAATAGTGCACTTTTCATAATTATTTCTGAAATTTTTCATTTTCAAAAATTTTTGTTCTGAGAAAAACGCTTTTTCACAGCATTGAGTGCGTAAAATACATTGGGCCATTCATTAAGGGATATCTTCTAACCTGTGAATAACCTTGTTATAATAGTCGAAAGTGTGAGCTGGAATAATCAACAGAATCTATTTGATAATGATTAACAAATTACCCACAGCCCTTGAACTTAAGGGTGCCCGAGGAAAGTGACGTGCCTAATTAGGAAGATATTTTCTCTGAACTTTACAAAGAGTGCAATGAGTGAAAGACCAGGAAAGTGTTATTGATTTCTCTGTCTTCATCGTTAACACCAGGGAGANTTACAAAGAGTGCAATGAGTGAAAGACCAGGAAAGTGTTATTGATTTCTCTGTCTTCATCGTTAACACCAGGGAGAAAATGTGGATGGCATAGTCACAATCATAAAACACCTCTCAAAAGTGTTGTCGAGGTGCTTACTCACACGTATTTATTAACGAAAAGTAGCAAAAATTTATTTACACTATAAACATAACGCCAAAGTGANAGGTGCTTACTCACACGTATTTATTAACGAAAAGTAGCAAAAATTTATTTACACTATAAACATAACGCCAAAGTGAATAAAAATTCAATTGAAATTATTGACGATTGCAAATGGTTAACTTTATCACAGCTATAATGCCGTCAGTAAACATAGCCCCAAGTGTGACAGTGTAACGTCTTGCATGATGTCTGTTAATGATTCCGNAGCTATAATGCCGTCAGTAAACATAGCCCCAAGTGTGACAGTGTAACGTCTTGCATGATGTCTGTTAATGATTCCGTACCTTTTTTTTATCCATCCTATTTTTTGTATACTTCCATACACAGCTCTCACCCATTTTAAGAGTACTAATAGTTNCACCTTTTTTTTATCCATCCTATTTTTTGTATACTTCCATACACAGCTCTCACCCATTTTAAGAGTACTAATAGTTTTTCAAAGAATTATTTTGTTTGTTATTCGGAATATTATACGCAATTTGTAATTGTATAAACCAAATATTGACAATGAAATCATTTTGCTTAAAACCTTTTACTAAAACGAAATTTAGCATTAAAATAGAAGTAAATGGTCAAAAGTTATTCACAACATTTGTTTTAATTATATAAATTATCATTACCTTTTTTACGCTTCCAATTTTGAGTTAACTAAAATAAAGCCTATCAGGCTATTCCCTTGTCTTGTTTGCAATTGGCACCCGGAACTCGCATGTTTTCCAATTTATCTTTCAGAACATTTTTCGTAACGTAACTGTTTATGTGGGATGATTACTATATGTAAATTTTGTTCCTATTCATTCCATTTAAATTAAAATATTAAAATTATTTTATTTATAGTAATTGATAAGTTTTATTCCTTCCTCTGTAAATAGCACCAGGCTATTTATATAACCAACTTCAATTCATGACTGCGTAATTTGTTTCCTTAAATTAAAAAAAAATCGCAACAAGTGGACTCCCTGAAACGAGACTCAGGCAGGTCGCTACTGATAGCCGTCCATAAAATTGGTATTTTATCCATAATCCTACAATAGTTACACAATATGTGCTTCCTCATTTTCTTGCTATACTTTGCTGGTTTGTCTTGAAGCCCATCGATAAAATGGAGAAACAAAGAAAGAATGCCACATTGAAGAAACTTATTAAGTGCTATGTCTTTAACCCGTGACTTCATGCAGTATACTTATTTCACAGGGCATGAATTCGGCTGATTTCCACCATAAAATATATAAAGAAATTAGCGTCAATTTTTCGCCTTTTAATTATTTCACAAAAATTTAAAAAATATACATATTTATGTATTTATACACATAGATATAGTTTCTGCACATTGATGATTCTTATTATGTCTTCGTGGCGTTACACTGAGTACGCCAGGGAAACTATAGTATTAAATTGCTATGTAATGGTCGTTAGTTTTAGACAGTTGAAGATTATACTTATTTATTTCGGCCCAATGTTTTCTGTTTCAATGTAGTATATAAGTTTAAGAGAGGACAGAAAATGTGTTTATACAGAGTGATAACCTTACTACAGTTGTTCATCATATTTACTTNCTGTCACTTTCACAAAACTCGAAGATAAGACGCTACTCATACTAATTGTGTATTAAAGTTAAAGAGTTGTAACACAAAAATAATGTAAAAATTGTAGATGCTATTAACACGCAAAGTAGCTTGAAGTTTCTGGCTTGAAAATTAGACGTACTTTTGAATGCGTTTTAAAAGTCGGCCCCAGGTAGTTTCTATTCACTTCATCCCATTGTAACGTTAATATCATAATTTTAGTAATGAGAAAAATATATCACCCTTGCCCTTCTCTTGTTTCTCTGATTTACTCCAGGAAAAAATCGTAACCATTTTACTTTCTTCTCTCTGACACCTATTAAGTTTATCGGGGAATACTTTTATTCTGTAACAGCCTAGGTGTGGTGAATGCGTGATATATAAAGAATTTAATTTTAACTTTTTTTCTAAATTAAGGGGAAAACTAAGGTAATTTTCAAGAACGAGGGTCTCTTTTTTTTCATCTTCTGCCTGTGATCTGCCCTTTATCCTGGAACTTAAAAGGAAAAAGTTGAAGTTAAGTTATTGTGAATCTCATTATTTGCAGCGGCACGGCGGTGAGAAATATGCTATGAATCCGAGAGGGCAAGGCCTCGGTGTCTGGCGCGAAGTTTAAAAGGGGTGTAGGGGAAGGGGTGGGACGAGAAGCTTAGGCGGAGGAAAGGCGACGCTCCGTATCTTTTAATTTATTCCCACCCCTACTTATCTTCATAACACTCATCACCCAAACCACCTACCACCATGCTATAAATCTGTCCGAGGCTTGTGACATAGCTTTGTCTCTAACACACTGCTCTCTTCCCTTCTCCCCCTGTCACGCTTCGCTACCTTTTCGGGACTGCTGATCATCTGTGCGGCTGCCTGCTTGCTCCGTCGACGATGGCACGACGCGCGCACATCTGCCGTCTGCCGCTCATCAGGCGCCCAAGACGAGGGTCATCAAAGCAGTAAGTAGCCTTTACTGGTACCTCACTACCACCTGGTCTTCTGGAATGCACGCATGCTTGCTTTGCAGCCGCTTGCAGGGTGCTCTCAGTGCTTGTGTTAGTCTTCGTTCTTCCTGTCTGGTACATCATATCCTCAAGGGACTGGCAGCTATCGCGACATCTCCAAGGATCCCGTTCTTAATAACGAGTAGTATTTTTCATCGTAGCCTTTTGTAGTCGCACATNCTATCGCGACATCTCCAAGGATCCCGTTCTTAATAACGAGTAGTATTTTTCATCGTAGCCTTTTGTAGTCGCACATGAGCACAAGATGGTGCGAGCTGCCTCCACCGTTTTAAAAATAAGTAATTTCATTTTTTGCGTCTTGTCGTGTTAAACAACTCCTGGTGTAACGTTAAGGTGCAATTACTTCAAAAATGCTGTGCAACTTAGTTTATTTTTATTNCTATCGCGACATCTCCAAGGATCCCGTTCTTAATAACGAGTAGTATTTTTCATCGTAGCCTTTTGTAGTCGCACATTAGCACTACGTGGTGCGAGCTGCCTCCACCGTTTTAAAAATAAGTAATTTCATTTTTTGCGTCTTGTTGTGTTAAACAACTCCTGGTGTAACGTTAAGGTGCAATTACTTCAAAAATGCTGTGCAACTTAGTTTATTTTTATTTTTATTCTGCCAACCTTTTTTTATTACGTGGATGTTAGGTCCCTTTTTCGATTATTTGTCCGCAGTATGTTACGTTTATTTAAGCAGTGATTGTGTATAAGGATGAACGAAGATTTGCCACGCAGTTCATTGATTTCAAAAACTTCACAATGAAGTCCTCAATATTGTACATGTTTGCGTAGTTACTTGCGGATATTGTGTGCCAGGCCTAAAGGATACAATCTCAATGACGCAGATTAGTTTTCTCATTAAAAACTATTTGTATTAATTTTGTTTACTTCTATATAAACCGGATTTTCGAAAACTCAATGCCCAAAACAAAAATCATTTTCCGAAAAAGTATTTTATATAATTTAATTTTGTTACAAGTTGCGGTGCTCGACGACTGCANGGAAAAGCATTTTACATAATTTAATTTTGTTACAAGTTGCGGTGCTCGACGACTGCAGAACAAGGAGGAGCGATCATGCGTGGAGGACAAGTTGCATAGGAAGTAGGCGTGCGACGCTAACCATTTAATAATTTGGTGTAATGCGCCTACGACCTATGCTACTTGTGCGTCACGCGTGTTCTGCAATCGTACGCCGCAAATTACAACACAATTATTTGATATTACATTACGTCTCTGATATAAGTGTATAAGGCTTTTGTGTTACTATTGGTCCGAAGAAATTGTGGCTAGAGTTTGGGCACCAAGTTTCCAAACATCCTGCCTGTCTGTGTATGTGTGTATATATATATATGTATATGTGGGTGTTTATGCCATCCATTGTGATAACCCTAAATATGTAGTAAGCATTTTATTTCATAGTAAGTCGGGAATGTCACCCCACATACATAACCTTAGCAACACCTCTTGTTCAACTCTTCCGCAGTTAAAAGCGGCGCACACTAAAAATATTTGAATGATCACAGAGTTGCTCATTCCATGTCTTCTGTCGGCGCAAGNCAGTTAAAAGCGGCGCACACTAAAAATATTTGAATGATCACAGAGTTGCTCATTCCATGTCTTCTGTCGGCGCAAGATTGTAGAAACGTGTGCATCCATGCTATCATTTATCGTTATTACCATAACAGCAGATATACAAAGGCAGTAGTGGATTTCGCAATGACACTAAAACATTAATAATAATTTTACACGACTTCAAATGGCAATATTTTGGTGTGACCTAAGTGGCTCTTGGATCGATTCGAGTAGAACTGTTGAGGAGTAAACTGAGGCTTAAAGTAAAATTAGTTACACTTTAGGAATGTCGTGTTACAATGTGCTCAATCTAGTGTCACCCGGTCGAGTCCCACTCACTCATGCAGTAAAAAGAAAATAAATGGTGAAACAAAGGAGCAAACTTAATTGACGGAATTAAAACCAAGAAAAAAGAATAAAATTGAGCGAGGGGCGATATAACACGATAACCAGTGAGCGGCCAATGTTTGCAATTAACAAAAAGTCGTATCTAAACATGTATATAAACCTAACTAAAGNACGATAACCAGTGAGCGGCCAATGTTTGCAATTAACAAAAAGTCGTATCTAAACATGTATATAAACCTAACTAAAGTATTTTGGGGCTTCCGTCTTGGAACTCCGTGGTAAGTGGGACATGCTGACACAACAATTAGCTAGGAGAGCAGTGGNTATTTTGGGGCTTCCGTCTTGGAACTCCGTGGTAAGTGGGACATGCTGACACAACAATTAGCTAGGAGAGCAGTGGCTAGAAAGTATAAACTGATTGTAATTAGCAGTTATTTACGACTTCGTACACATAAATAAATTGCCATAATGATTCTTATGAACGCACATTGCCACGAAATTTCAGTACCATCACATTTCAATCGTTTATGAACAATCGCTTTCTTTAACTGAAATCAGCCGCCATAAGAAAAGCCTCGTTCTGTAAATATTTTTTAGCAATATATGAATCGTATTAAACCGCAGCAATAATTTATATTGATAAAAAAATTATTTTCATGATAGTTTATTGCTTAAAAGCCTAAAGTCGCGTATTACTGCCAAATATAGTCCAGTTTAATTTTTTAATAATAAATATCTATAAAACGAAAATATAGGGCCTACTGCGTTATTTCAATGTGTTAATATATCCAAGTCGTAAACTTACTGCCCTTAACACGCACACATATACGAATATATTAAACTTATTACACTATAATGTATCAAAATTCGATGTTATTTCTTTACATTAATTTATTTTCTGCCTAGCAAGCGTTATATTACGAAAATAAAGTAATCATATAAAATCGAAACAATGTAAAATTTATTTTTATTTTAATACGTAAAAATTATTGTCTTTCATCACGCAAAAGTCTACTGCGTCACATTTGACGCGCATTATTTCACTCCTGCAGATATATATCTCTGAATTTTCTTGTGGAACATAAACTTGTACAAGTGTGTTATATGGCACGTAATTATGCAAGCTCATTTATCGGAATTTTAGTTCTTGTAATACAAATTTACGTTTTTTCTATTGTTTAAGCATTTGTTGCAGAAATAATACTTTAGTAATTTAACATCTATCGTCAGTGAATAGCTCAATTGCATTGCATTTTAAAGCAATAAATCCCAATATAGTCTGTTGATGGTAAAGGTCATAAAAGATCATTTCAGTTTATTTGTAGCCTTTTGCCAATTGTTAATGTAAAAATAGCCACGTAACCGATTAATACAGTATAATACAGTTTATTGCTCTCGAAAGTTAACGTCTGAGGTCGCAATAAAATATAATTTTTTGGCTATTAATCCTGCTGGGAGGACCTTATAAAGTCCTCTCTTTGCCGTGAATAGCCTATGGAAGCTGTAGTCTGCACATATAACCTCTTTATATACGTTATAAATAGAAAAATAATAAATAATCTCAATAGGCTGCTATAAAATCATTACAGAAGACAAACTGTTTTTGTAAGGCACTTGGTGATTGGGCACCTAGCAGCGTAAAGTTCATGTTGGAATTGGGGAATGTTAGACTTCTGTCCACGGTAGTCCTCTGAATTTGAGCACCAAGTCTGTTTTAGAGTTTTCAAATATTATAAGGTCCTTCTCGTTTAGCATATCGAGTGACGATAAAACTTGTTGCAGTCATTCTTATATAAAGCGGTGTTAAATTACAAAAACACATGGAAAAGACACAAACTCCAAAAATGTGTTGAAGATCCCTGCTTTAAGTGTTGATTAGTTTGGTGAGTAACGTTTTTCCAACCTGAAAATGTGTGGAATAATTGCGTCAAGGTCATCTTACGGTGATAATTCTTGAAGTTTTGATGGTCAATGTATGCGAGTACAAGACTAAAATATTGCAAGGAAAGAAAAAAAATCTAGTGTTTTTTAAATACAATAATATGAAGCCATTTTTCAATTGATGTTTGATTAAGAGATGTAATTGGATGAATTGTATACACAATCAGTGTAGTATTTAGACTACTTCCCTCCCACATATGTAAAAACCGGGTTCGATTCCCGGTGGGATCGCTCCCGGATTTTTGCATGTAGAAATCTTGCCGGACGATGCCGCTGGTTGGCAGGTTTTCTCCAGGATCGTCCGTTTCCCCCGCTTCTTCACTCTGGCGCTGCTTCATACTCACCTCGCTTCACACTCATCGGCTCTCAAGACCTCGATTTGCACTCTCTTGATCACACACTGTTTTGTATCGTATAGGACTAACTCAAATGTCAGTATTAATTATCAACTGTAAATAGTGTTGACAAATTCCAAGTATTGATCCTTGAATAGTTATTTGTACTGCAAAACTGAATTTTGCACCTTTCCAAAGAGCTTAACACATGTANCAAGTATTGATCCTTGAATAGTTATTTGTACTGCAAAACTGAATTTTGCACCTTTCCAAAGAGCTTAACACATGTATAATACATTCGGTGTTGTATAAGTAATTTGTGTGAATAAAATGTTTCAGTGTTCATTCAACTGTTTAATCCAAAACCGTGTCATCTGTTTTTTTNATAAGTAATTTGTGTGAATAAAATGTTTCAGTGTTCATTCAACTGTTTAATCCAAAACCGTGTCATCTGTTTTTTTTATAGATAACTAAAGGAAAATGGTCAAGGATGGAGCTCTTAAGCTCTCGGATGTTTTTGCAGTGTACTCTNTTTTTTTATAGATAACTAAAGGAAAATGGTCAAGGATGTAGCTCTTAAGCTCTCGGATGTTTTTGCAGTGTACTCTCTTTTTTGTCTGTCTTAGCATATGTGAATTAAACCGGGTTTATGTAATTCCTATAATAGTATTTAAACTGGTAAGAATTTTAATTTTGATTCTCAATCATACCGATTTTAATCCGACTTCTCACTCTCCCAAATTCCTTACGTTACTATAAATATCGTATATGTGCGTGTTCTTTGCATGTTGCCTGACGGGCAGACAATATGTATGACGGCGCAAATTCCAGATATTAGAAGGGGAACAGGGGACTGGTAACTTTCGAGACGGACTTTGCTATTAGCTAAACGACTTACCCTTTTTTCGTTATTTCACAGCTGGAGAAAACAATGCCCGACACCTTGCAGGTTGGTTAGAACACGCAAGTTCACTCTGCGAATTTCCGTGAGCGCCATCCCAGAGTTGTTAATTCACGAGCAAGAACAGCCGTTCTTTGTTCGACGTGCGGCGAGAGAGCACAAAGAATGGGGGCGAAGTAGTGTGAGCACGTCCCGAATTGCGGTGTCGGCTTTGTGTTTCTGCAAAGTTCTGCTCCGCTCCGGGGCGGGACAAAGCGCTGGATTATAAGCGATAGCGACGGTTTAACTGAGGATTCAGGCAGCTGGGGAAAGGCTTCAACTGCGAGGAAGACTGTTGGTTGAGTCGTGATCTCGATAAGCGTGCTCGCGTAGTTGGTTCACTTTGCGCCCTGGTCCACCTCCGCAATGCCATGAATCGGCCACAGTGATCAGGGTGGAATGAAAATTTGAAAGGAATGTCTGTAAACATTCCACCCGTAATTTGATTATATAGGAAAGTATAATAATCTGCACCGGCCCCCATGCATGCATACAAACGCGCGCGTGCGCACACACAAGCAAACACATGTGGCTGCTCACGGTACGGTAAAGTGAGCCATTTTGAAGCCCTGGTTACATTTTTCTTTCATCAATTTATATCCTTCCGCCACTTGTTAATGTGTACACTGTAATTGAATAGTAAACGCGGTGTATACAATTCACCATACTCAAAACCAAAAAGTCCGAAGCCACAATGAAATGTATTTATTGGTTATTGTTTCTGATGAGACCGCTTAAAAAAGTGCTCACTTAACCGTGAACAGCATATAAACCTTACAAGTCTGTTCATTGTATGTAGTGGGGGGAAAAGTTTGTCGGATATCTCTGAACTTATCCCCGTGTTTTTGCCGATCCGTGTTGTATTTGCTGCTTCTATGACCTAATTTACAATAATAATTTCATACCGTATCGCTTTCTTAGTACGTGTTGATAAATTATTTGTTTTGTGTCACCACACTGAGTTTCTGTAGTCTAAGCAAGTGATTAAATGATTGACATTTAATTTATATGTTACTGTTCGTGAATATTATCGAGACAAGCTAAGTGATAGCATATTAATCAAACACCTNTTATCGAGACAAGCTAAGTGATAGCATATTAATCAAACACCTGAGCAGATGTGCTAATTTTATGACTTTCTTACCGGTAATGATACTCAATGGGTAGAAGGGGCATATAATAAACACTTAAAATATAATTTCACCAAACAGTCAAGCATGAACACAGCATATCGTAATGACATCAGCCCACTAAAAGATGTATGTGCTCAACAATAAAATCAGTTGTGAAATCTAGTTTTGTGACTCATTTAATTACGGGTTATTGCAGTATTTAGCATTGCAGTGTTCATATAGCTATATGTGGTGACTGTTTTGGCATATAACAGTCATAATAAGCACATTGTGGCTTTGTGTTTTTGTCACAGTTTTATACTGATAAGAACCTATACGGGGCGGCGTTCAACACTGGAAAGGCAAATTAAGTTTAGGAATATATTTTTATTTATTTTTTCGAAAATGGGTTGGACTAGTTGTAAAAGTAATTAAGAATATTAAAAATATTTTTAATTCAAATTTTACGTCTACTGTTTGGGAAAGTCAGGAATTTTTCACTGAAACAAATTTATTGACTTCAGATGGCAATACGTTTTTTAATTCATTTGTCACCTTTGTCACCTTCTTTAACCAGAAGTCGGTCATCAATAGAATTACGTAAGTATTAGTTTACTGTATGCACCAATATTTTTGAAGGTTTTTTGGGCGTAGAGTTATTGAGAATTCACTTATTTCAGCACCCAACTTAATTTTTATGCACGTTACCCTAGGTGCACCTAAAATTAAACACCTGTTTCGCTTAGTTCTTGTATATGACCACAACGTAGTGAAATAACAGTGACCATGGCAGGAACAGATTGATCTCAANTGTTTCGCTTAGTTCTTGTATATGACCACAACGTAGTGAAATAACAGTGACCATGGCAGGAACAGATTGATCTCAATAAATAGCTATTTGGTGTTGTATCCAAAGAGCTGGGATTACTTTCTGTGCTGAAAGATAATGGGTGGTTGTTGCCAGTATTCTGTACAGCCGTCATTTTTTTATGTTCGTTCCGATTAGTATATCCACAATATGACTAAAATATACATGACATGAAACCTCCAAACAGCTTCACAAATAAACTGGGTACCGTAAGATATGGACCTTTTAATTTCCAATAGACGCCTCATGTTAAAAACCTGTGTAGTATTTCGCTAACGGTAAGTCCAGCTCGCGGGAGGGCAATGAGACGACCTCCAAGGCAGTGGTTGCTAAGGTGCTGCCTTTTGATCCCGGTGAGGCAGCGGATGTGCGAACCGTTGTTATAAACATGTTAAATAGTGTTTTATATCTTTCCGAAGGTCAAAGAAATGGGTTCGTTAAAAATTCGTTTAGTTTTATTTTAAGTCGGTTCTGTTAACCGGACTTTTAAATATGGATTGTTAAACATGTATACGACTGTACTAAAGTATCATAAGTGAACTTGTCTTATGTAAGTATGAATATGCAGTAAAAATATGAAGCAGAAGAAGCCTCTGAAAATATTGACACAGTTTACAATGTCACGGCTCTATCGCGACTCCTTCGCCTTATGATTTTTATCTGATAATAAAGATAAATTTAAGATTTCTACTGTCAGCTATTTTATAAAAAAAATAGCGTCTTAAGTAGCTTCCGTGATAAGTACGCCCCTGCAGACGCTCCTGGAATCTCAACAGAACATTTTGCCTTTCCATTGAAACATGTGTGGTAGTTTCCTGTGAAATGANTGCAGACGCTCCTGGAATCTCAACAGAACATTTTGCCTTTCCATTGAAACATGTGTGGTAGTTTCCTGTGAAATGAATGTTTCTCCGGCTTTATTATTTCTTGGTACATTTCATTATTACTGCTGAGTTGAACGTGGTGGCCAGAAATAGTTGCCAAACCGTGAAAAGTGATATATCGCAAACATATAATTCAAGCTCCGTGTATCGTTCCATCTGTATTGAATCGCAAGTTCTCAGTGTCACCGGAATTTATATTGAATATTNAATTCAAGCTCCGTGTATCGTTCCATCTGTATTGAATCGCAAGTTCTCAGTGTCACCGGAATTTATATTGAATATTGGCATTGAGACTGTGTGGTATGTAGCAGTATACACTCATTCATAACAAAAATAAAGCCGCAGTTTGTTGAAATATCCGAACAACACTACAAAATTGTTGCCTTTGTATATGACAAAGCACTTCTCTGGGATTTTCAAGAGCCAATAGCAGCAGTTATACCTATTCACATAACCGGAGAGGTGGAAATGTGCTTCGCCTAATATTACTACTGACTCACAAAGCTTATATTACCATACCTTGCAACATAAATTTCCTGCATTTTTCCAGCTGGTTGGCAGCGTTGATTTGAGACTATTCATGCGCAAGGCACGTCCCGTGAGAAAGCGTCGTTTAACTCCTTGGGCTTGGTTTTACCGCAGCACCAAACCACTCACGGTTTTACAATGCTACAGATCGGGCATGTGGAGTGCGATATGTTAGGCACTCAGCCAGTAGGCCACCTCTTTGTCATCATGCCCATTGCCGCATTCCGGAAAGGCGCAGTTACGCAACAGGAATATACGTCGAAAGTCCGTTCGGGTGCTGGTAGTAGCTGAATTTGTCCGTATAAAGTTCCACATATTCAATACTTTGTTGCACCGACTACAGCTGTGCCTTTCTAGTGAAAATATTAACCTTCTCAGATCCGACTGTCAATGGATATGTCATCCCATGTGATAGACTAGTCGTTTCAGAGTTTTTCTTTAGTTCCAGTAACGCGAGATATCACGCTGTCGTGTTCTTGAATACCGTGAACGGTCTCGACTTAAGGTACAAACAACGCTACACGTGACATGACTTCATCCGTCTCGCGGTCGAAGGTTTCACATTCAGCATTTTATGCGGTCTTGCAAGCCAGTATCAATTAAACTAAAAGCATGCTACAAGGTAAAAGTAGTTAATTGATTCACCTACACGATATTTTTTGTATTTTTCTGAAAAATTCTTTCNAAGCATGCTACAAGGTAAAAGTAGTTAATTGATTCACCTACACGATATTTTTTGTATTTTTCTGAAAAATTCTTTCTAAACATGTTTGCAATATAATTTTTATAACGTTACAAGTAACTTGGTGTAAATTTCTCGAAATGTTATTGTGGAACATGTAAAACTAAACGTTAATTTTAACAAGTAAGTGCTTTAGACTTCNAAGCATGCTACAAGGTAAAAGTAGTTAATTGATTCACCTACACGATATTTTTTGTATTTTTCTGAAAAATTCTTTCGAAACATGTTTGCAATATAATTTTTATAACGTTACAAGTAACTTGGAGTAAATTTCTCGAAATGTTATTGTGGAACATGTAAAACTAAACGTTAATTTTAACAAGTAAGTGCTTTAGACTTCAAACTTATTACAACAATTTTGTATATTTTATTATCCAACGTGATGTAATTATACAATATTTCTGTTACGGTTTTAAGCAAAATTTTGGCAACTAAGTTTTCAAAAAATTCTTTGAAAAACATAAATAAAAAATTGTGTGTGTAATTATATCCAAACCCTGTGCAACTTTTTTTTTCTGTATACGATACGATTTTTTGTTATATAGATGTTCTGCTAAAGTTGTATGAAGATTTCCTGACTGAAATTAAATAAAAAATGCATAACAGTTGAATATTTACGCATATCTACACCTGCCACTTTTATGCTAATTATTGATCACTGAACTTTCAACCCAGAACTTTTGTTGGTGCCATAATCTATCACAACTTATTATAAATTGTGTATTTTATCAACTAATAAATAATAATTTAATCGACTATTTAATCTAAAGTTTGTACTAAAACATATTTTTGGTAGAAGCTATGTAAAAGATGACTTTACTTTTGATAGTTTAATGTAAAAAATTATTTTTGCTCTCTGTCGCTGTCATAAATAAGCCCCTTCTAAAAGAGGTTTGTACTACATTATTTTGCAAATTTTCGAAAATTTAACACCTAAGTTACCTCGATATAAAATCGAATTTGAAATTTATAGAATTACATTTTAATTAATATGCTTTCAGAAACGAAAACAACACAATTTTTTATGTAGTGTACCCTTAAAAAATTGTATTTCGGAATTCTATAGACCATTTTTTTTTTAATATTGTAGTTTTTATTGTCTGAGCGGAATTTCATTGCACCAGTTTAGTATAAAATTATTTCCGGCATTTCTTAAGGAGTGCACTTTCTTTGAGTTGCACGTTTACTTCAAATACGAGAATTTTAAAACTAGAAATATCTAGATCTTCGTAAAACTTTGCAAATCTTCACAAAACATTTCAGCCAGAGCTGACCATAACAAAGGACAATGTCACATGACCAGGTCAACTAACCAGTTGTGAAACATTCCTCAAAAATATTCTCCTGTTCATTCATTCACCTTATATAAATCAGCTGATTTTAATCGACTCGAGTAAGGCATAATATTTCAGTTCCTATATAGCCCTCCTCGTGCACACACTCGCATAAATTGTATCTAAAACACACTCTTGCAATCTATTGTACACGCCGCTGACTTAACTAATCTTTCAGAGAAGCAGTACGGACAGGATAAGAAATTAAACTCATGTTATTATGTATTCATAAATTTAATTTTTTTACTTTGTATACACACTGAGGAGCCAAAAAAAAACTCGTACATCTGCCTAATATCGTGCAGGGCCCCCCAAGCACGCAGAAGTGCCGCAAGACGACGTCGCATGGACTCGACTAATGTCTGAAGGTATGCAGGAGGCAATTCACACCATGAATCCTGCAGGGCAGTCCACAAATCCAATCTGCGCCAATTTGAGAAAGGGTTGCACGTCTGTCACGTTTAATGATTTTCGTCAGTCGTCGTTTGTCCCGTTCTTTCGCGATCTTTTTCCGGCCGCAGCGATGTCGAAGATGTGATGTTTCACCAAATTCCCGATATTCACGGTACACTAGTGAAATGGTCGTACATGAACATCCAAATGTTATCACTACCTCGGAGATGCTACCTCCCATCTTTCGTGCGCCGACTATAACACCACGTTCAAACTCACTTAAATCTTGATAACCTGTCATTGTAGCAGCAGTAACCGATCTAGCTGCCAACCGCATCGCGTTACTCTGATTGGTTCCATATCTCTGTTATTTGCATACGCTCGCCTATACCAGTTTTTTTGNCTCTGTTATTTGCATACGCTCGCCTATACCAGTTTTTTTGGCTCTTCAGTGTACATTCTATCTTTCTAATTATTTCATACATTCGATCTTTATACATTTATCAGATGTTTGCAGATCATGGTTAGTAGCTAACAGTCTTATCAGATACAACACCAATACTTCAGTTCACTAATGATAGAAGATATCTCGTTAATGTGTAAGAAAAATCAATCTTGTTGCAAAGCGATCAAATGTATGAGTAAATCAACACGTTTATTCGGGTCTTCGGTAAACATGTAGTCAGTATTCTCAGCGTCTTCTGCATTCTCCATTCCGCACGTTGCAGCAAAAAACGAGCGTTCTTGTCGTCTGCCTTCTTCACGCCACTTGTCGAAGGAAACTCGTTGGTGAAATGTGTGGGAACGTCCAGAGAATCATCATCATCCTCATATGATACTTCATCAACACTGTCTTCATAGACATGATCATCAATGCTGTCTTCATGATCGTCTTCACCTCCTGTTTCATCCTCAATATCAAGTTTACTTTTCTGTGTTAGAGTCGCATGGTCATCAGAATGTAGATCCGACGACCGTTTATTTTTAAGATCGTCGGCTTCACGCGAAAGTCTTGCAAGTGTACATTCCATACAAACCGACTCTACTGCACTCATTCCTTCTTTAGCATTAACTACCTCATCATTATCGCCTGACGAATCAGTATTCACCAATGTAAAAGTGGGGGCAACATCACTTGTTGGCTTCAAAATAAAAATTTTGCTAAGATTTCGCGAAGTTTTTGTGCGATGACGATAGCACCGAGATTCGTATTAGGCGACTTTTTCGAGATTGGTTGTCATCTTCAGGAACCGATTGAGAATTGGACAGTAAGGGAGGTGTAGATTCGTGTGGTTGGTTGAGAGCTAGTGTGGTTAGTGTGAAGGTNTGGGGGAGAGGGGTCGGGTGGTGGGTTGGAGGCAAGTGTAGATGTTGATGGCGGTTGAATTATCTTAAGTAATTGACGAGGGAAGTGAAGCGACGAGAGGTGTGTTGACGAAGGGGGTGGGGAGCATGTGTGCTACATTAAGTCAGTAATTCGCTTTGGAGGTCGTAAGATTGATCGGCTATATAGTCAATGAGAAATAGATGTGGCAGTTCAGTCGTCTGCTGATTTTCGTAACAGGGATTGGCCGTGGTCTACCATTTTTACGAGAATAAACCTTTAGGGTCACGCATATCCAACATGGTTTTTTGCTTTAGGTATGTATTTTTTCCGGAGTTTTATTTTGCGTTTTTGTAATTTTTCGCAATTATCTCTTGATTTTCCGAGTTCAAGGTGATTTGGTCTAAGTTTATGGGTGCCAAAATTCAACACGGTGTTCGGCTTCAGTAACATATTATGTTCATAGATATTTTTTNTGGTCTAAGTTTATGGGTGCCAAAATTCAACACGGTGTTCGGCTTCAGTAACATATTATGTTCATAGATATTTTTTTCGAATTTATTTGATTTTTACCATTTATCTCTTTTTTCGTGTTCAAGGTCATTGGGGTTTATGCCAAGGCCACCGGCATCCACATGGGTGTTCCTGAAGTTTTATTNTGGTCTAAGTTTATGGGTGCCAAAATTCAACACGGTGTTCGGCTTCAGTAACATATTATGTTCATAGATATTTTTTCGAATTTATTTGATTTTTACCATTTATCTCATTTTTTCGTGTTCAAGGTCATTGGGGTTTATGCCAAGGCCACCGGCATCCACATGGGTGTTCCTGAAGTTTTATTANTTTTTTCGTGTTCAAGGTCATTGGGGTTTATGCCAAGGCCACCGGCATCCACATGGGTGTTCCTGAAGTTTTATTAGTTGGTTTCTGTTTTTAACATTTTTTCTCGGTTTTTCGAGTTCAAAGTTATTTGAGTTAATGTCAAGTTTACCGACATCCAACATTGGTATCACTGTCAGTGATGTATCATGTTCCTAAATTTTTATAAGTCTCATTTTTGCTATTTTTGTCGGGGGTGTTGGTTAGAGGTTTGTGGTGATGAAAAGGGGAAGGTGAGGTAACGTTATGTTCCTCAATATTTAGATACAATTTTTAGATTTTCGTGACTTTTCTAGAATTTTTAAATGATTTAGGGGCAGTGAAGTGGGTGAGACGAGGGTGGTGGTATGAGTGTGAGGTTAACGTTATGTTCTTCAATTATAAAAAANAGGGGCAGTGAAGTGGGTGAGACGAGGGTGGTGGTATGAGTGTGAGGTTAACGTTATGTTCTTCAATTATAAAAAAAAATTTTTTAGATTTTTTGCTACTTTTCTCGATTTTTGTATGATTTAAATGGTGGGTGAGGGGAGGAGTGAAGCGAGAGTGGTGGTATTAGTGTCAGGTTATTGTTGTATGTTCCTCGAGTTGTTAGAGTAGTTTTTGATTTTTTACGATTTTTATAATAATTGACAGGANGAGGAGTGAAGCGAGAGTGGTGGGATTAGTGTCAGGTTATTGTTGTATGTTCCTCGAGTTGTTAGAGTAGTTTTTGATTTTTTACGATTTTTATAATAATTGACAGGGTGACAGGGTGTGGTTAAGGTGAAGAGGGGTGTTTGATGAGGAGGAGGGGAGGTGGTAGCGGTGTGTGGACGTGGTAGGTGCAGGATGATGGTCGGGGGAGTTCGCCTGGTTCGCTGATCCTGGCTCGGAGTCGCGAATCCTCCTCTACTGCTCTGAGGATAAGTGACTCATTCCGCTAAGAGTTTCTAATCCTCTTGCTCACCTGAGGATTTTTCGGTTCTTGATTCGACGAGTTTCGTATCCGCTTTCCTGATTTTTCCACTTTTTCTTGTGGAAAAAATGATTATTTGGTCAAATAGGTAATTAATTTCGGAAGTAATTTTTGGGGCTCCGGGCGTGTGGTGACCGTAGGCACGAGGTCGCTGGCCACCCCTGTCATGGGGTTGCATGGCACGCCTGCCACCCCCAGCAGGGTGGCAGATNCGAGCAGAGAACCTGAGGACATCGGACGACGAGGCGGCCACAAGAGGCTTTCCGTTCCCTTCCGGCCCGGCATGGAGCGCTACTCGCCCCGCGCGGCGCCGCACGTCGTCGGCCGCGGTCAAAGACAGCTCGCCCCGGGAATGCTCATTCAGGGCCGTAATTGCTCCGCTTCTCTCTCTCTCTCTCTCTCTCTCTAAAACGCGCAACTACCCCACAACTGTTATAGGCTGTTCAAGATAAAGTGAGCACCTTTTGTGTCCCTAGTTACCTTTTCCTTTGAGACATTTTGTTATCCTTAAACCACATTTTTTACTATATATTCCCATGTAAGTAATAAGCTCAGTGTGTAAATTCCACTTCGCTCGGAAGTTAACGTCTAAGGCTAAAATAAAATATATATTTTTACTATTATTCCGAATGAGAAGACTTTCTAAAGTGCTTACTTTACCGTGGATAGCCTATACCTGACGACACTTTGGTGTCCCCGTGCGTGATCGTCGCAGTGCGCCTACAACGGAAACGCCATATAACATTTTTGTTCCCCGCTTACCTGGAGTTGTTCTCCACGTCTGAGATCGAGAAGCGCGGGAGCGATAAGGGCGAAACTGCGCTTGGCACTTTAGTGCACCGTCGCCGCTACGCACAGGGCTCTGAACTAGCATGCAGTGTTCTCGTCGTGCTGCTGCATCTACCTGTGGGACCTTAAGACTCGGTCTCATCCGCCATGTTCCATTTTCCATTTTATGTGCCATAACGTGTTTTTTTTTCTTTCTCAATTAAAGTACTGAATATTTTGTATCAAAGCGTTTAACATTTTGCAAATACCTTCAAGTGTAGCCACCAAATTTTATCTTCCTATTATTTGAANTTTTGTATCAAAGCGTTTAACATTTTGCAAATACCTTCAAGTGTAGCCACCAAATTTTATCTTCCTATTATTTGAACATTTTTAACTGCAAAAATCTATTGATAGTTTTAAAATGTTGCTGCTTCACCAATTACGTCGTAATTACATTGCAAAAGTTTAGAATTTATGTTTGTTCTAAAGTGTGATGTATATTTACAGGTAGGTATAGCTGCAGTTTCTAAATAAGTGTCCCTAAACAACTTAAATATGCTAGAAACCNCAGTTTCTAAATAAGTGTCCCTAAACAACTTAAATATGCTAGAAACTAGTAATTCAACATGGTGTGCAAATAAGATCCTTCAAGCGGTGACCCTATACTTTTTTGGCGGAATGTATGTAGTAAGTTCAATTCATAGCTGTATACTAGATTCGCAGGAATTTACCCAGAATATTTTAAATTATGATTGTCTGAAAATGTGGTTTTTGGCCGTGTTCAAGACCTTCGAAATTATATTTGAAATACGCGCGATCTGTGGGAAATTGTACTGCGAAGTGTTATTTCCTAAGTGCGCAAGAAAGTTCGTGCATGCGTGAAGGTTTAGAAAAAAACCAGCAATTCAAATACACTGCGACCTAGTTTATGCGTAAGTAGAAGGAGGACGTTTTAAGGCTCTTCTTCGTCTCATTCAGAAATTATTCGTTTTCACGTCATATATTTATTTCTAGGGTAATTACTAAGAATTTCTGACTATATGAAATTTACCTTTAATGAGTTTTTTAAAAATATTTTTGGTGCTTAATTTTTTTTACGTGTTATTTGGTAGTTGTAAAGAGACAGAAAAGCATTGATATTTTANCGACCTAGTTTATGCGTAAGTAGAAGGAGGACGTTTTAAGGCTCTTCTTCGTCTCATTCAGAAATTATTCGTTTTCGCGTCATATATTTATTTCTAGGGTAATTACTAAGAATTTCTGACTATATGAAATTTACCTTTAATGAGTTTTTTTAAATATTTTTGGTGCTTAATTTTTTTTACGTGTTATTTGGTAGTTGTAAAGAGACAGAAAAGCATTGATATTTTAANAAATATTTTTGGTGCTTAATTTTTTTTACGTGTTATTTGGTAGTTGTAAAGAGACAGAAAAGCATTGATATTTTAAATTTTACGTTGATAGTGCGGATTTCATGTCTGTATTGCGGAGTAAGGAACATAGCTGAACTTCTGTAGTGGCATTTTGTTATTTTACTTAATATAAACTTAAAGCAGCCGGAAATGAAAAATCCAATCTAGTGGATATCGCAGAGTCTTAAACTCTTCAGACGGAACGTACGCTACGCAATAGGGTACATATTACATAAGTAGGTAATATTTTTCCGTTACTCTACAGTGCAAGACTCTGTGTCCAATAATCTTCACTGGGGGTAACTGATACGTAATCCCGTGATACTGCCCTGATCTATAACTAGGGGCAGAGAAATTTCGCGTTTTAAACTCTGTTTTTAAACGACCTGTCGGCCAGGCTCCACGGTCCTGTGTATTTTCGAGCTTCAACTTCCTGTTTATTGGCTGCTGCCCCAGTGTGTGTAGCCGGTTTCACCTAAGACCAGGTGGCACTAGATTTGGTGCTTGTTACCTTGCGGGTCAGTTATTGGCTCAGAGTTCACCTGGGAGTGTCCAATAAATAATCTGTAATCCAATTGCAAATATAAGAGAAATGTATACGTGTTTCAAGTCTAGCTTGTCATTGAATGATTTCGCGAAATGTTCACGTCCCTAATTATAAGTGGTACGTATCACTATAGTCGAACGCAAAGCCCACAGCCCTACACCTCATTGGATGTGATGAAACGAGCACTTTGTATGTTCTAGTACAGCAAGNTCGAACGCAAAGCCCACAGCCCTACACCTCATTGGATGTGATGAAACGAGCACTTTGTATGTTCTAGTACAGCAAGTAAAATACTTTCCTTGCTTGCAACACCTGAAATTATAACTGAAACGTGTCCAGAAAAGATAAATAACTAAATCGCTNTAAAATACTTTCCTTGCTTGCAACACCTGAAATTATAACTGAAACGTGTCCAGAAAAGATAAATAACTAAATCGCTTATTACAGTTTTTTCATCACGATGTACGTCTGCTTTGTGTTGGGATACATTCAAATGTGGATAAATAATGTGTCACTTAATCTTATTCTATGAAATTTCTCTATCCTTATAAATATTTTGAGAATTTGCTTTTTATTCCTTGTGAAACGCCTGGGTGTTCGAACATACAAATTAAGAAAATGAAAACAATCTTGACATTATCAGTCTACTTGCGAAATATCTTCTCTAATCAAATTAGATGACATAATTTGCTTTCGTGCCAATATTTAGTTTTTTCTTTTTAATTTTTGTTTGAGTTCAAAGTTTGTTTCGGCTAGGTTCAATGGTNCTTTCGTGCCAATATTTAGTTTTTTCTTTTTAATTTTTGTTTGAGTTCAAAGTTTGTTTCGGCTAGGTTCAATGGTTCATAATGTATGACATGGATTCTTAAAATTTAGAAAAGTGAAATCTTAATAATGTATTAAAAAGTATGTGTTATTGTTATGTTTACTACGTATAAACCCTTCGGTCCATAAAAAAAACATAATACCTTCTCAAAATTATAAAACTGTACTCACAACTATAGGAAGTATCTGAAAATAAAAAATTAAGGATTTTTCTGCGAAAATGTTTAGAAGTTATCGGACGATGGAATGAAAAAAAAAAAAAAAAAAGAAACCCATCTGTGTGACATATACATCTATAATTATGCAGACACACGTAAATTACTGCACTATCTTAAATATCAAGTAAAGAGGACGAATTAAAATTTAAAACATAATGTATTAGTAGGTCTTATTGCACTACTTCTTTCACTTTCCGTTATGACTGTCAGTCGCTTCCTATTTGCTTATTTAATTCGGACACGTGATTTATTTTTATTTTTGGGAAATCTTCTGCTGGTGCGAATAATGTAAAGGGTCCGCGGTGGCTGAGCGGTTAGACTGCGCGTGTCCCACCAAGGCGAACCTATTTCAATCCCCGGCCAGATCACTCCGCATTTTCGCAAGTGGGGATCGTGCCGGACAATGCCGCTGGTCGGCGGGTTTTCTCGGGGATCTCCAGTTTACCCCGCTCTTTCATTCCGGCGCTGCTCTATTATTACCACCCTCAATGGCTTTTAATAAATCAATGTTAAGAGCCGCCCAAACCTCTCAACTGAACTCAACTCAAAGAATAATTGAATCGTGGAAGACATTACAACTCGATGCGCCTCTTAGTCGCCCCTTAGTATCTGCAATACATTTTTCATTTCACCTATGAATAAAAAACGATTACCAATAATTGTGGTCTTCGTCATGAAAATTTTTTGTAGTCCCGTATATATACTTATTATCTAGAGTAGCACCAAATAGTTTNCTTTCGTGCCAATATTTAGTTTTTTCTTTTTAATTTTTGTTTGAGTTCAAAGTTTGTTTCGGCTAGGTTCAATGGTATGACATGGATTCTTAAAATTTAGAAAAGTGAAATCTTAAATAATGTATTAAAAAGTATGTGTTATTGTTATGTTTACTACGTATAAAGCCTTCGTTCCATAAAAAAAACATAATACCTTCTCAAAATTATAAAACTGTACTCACAACTATAGGAAGTATCTGAAAATAAAATATTAAGGATTTTTCTGCTAAAATGTTTAGAAGTTATCGGACGATGGAATGAAAAAAAAAAAGAAGAAAGAAACCCATCTGTGTGACATATACATCTATAATTATGCAGACACACGTAAATTACTGCACTATCTTAAATATCAAGTAAAGAGGACGAATTAAAATTTAAAACATAATGTATTAGTAGGTCTTATTGCACTACTTCTTTCACTTTTCGTTATGACTGTCAGTCGCTTCCTATTTGCTTATTTAATTCGGACACGTGATTTATTTATATTTTTGGGAAATCTTCTGCTGGTGCGAATCATGTAAAGGGTCCGCGGTGGCTGAGCGGTTAGACTGCGCGTGTCCCACCAAGGCGAACCTATTTCAATCCCCGGCCAGATCACTCCGCATTTTCGCAAGTGGGGATCGTGCCGGACAATGCCGCTGGTCGGCGGGTTTTCTCGGGGATCTCCAGTTTACCCCGCTCTCTTCATTCCGGCGCTGCTCTATTATTACCACCCTCAATGGCTTTTAATAACTCAATGTTAAGAGCCACCCAAACCTCTCAACTGAACTCAACTCAAAGAATAATTGAATCGTGGAAGACATTACAACTCGATGTGCCTCTTAGTCGCCCCTTAGTATCTGCAATACATTTTTCATTTCACCTATGAAAAAAAAACTATTACCAATTATTGTGGTCTTCGTCATGAAAATTTTTTGTAGTCCCGTATATATACTTATTATCTAGAGTAGCACCAAATAGTTTGNATTGTGGTCTTCGTCATGAAAATTTTTTGTAGTCCCGTATATATACTTATTATCTAGAGTAGCACCAAATAGTTTGCTTCGTTTACAAACTATCTTTGGTTTAGTTACTACTTCTAGTCTCAAACTAACTCTTTGCTGCAGTTGCCTCGAAACAAACTGGCGACCATTAACGAGACAAATCTTTTGTGTACAGTAGTGTCGAAGTAGAGAAAGTTAGCGGTCTGATGATGTAGCACCGTGCGTTACTTAGCGTGATTATCTCAGAAAACGTTACGATGATGGAAACCTAGGGAGCGTGCATGGTTCCATTGGCAGAGTGTTAGCCTCTCAAAGTATGAAAGTAAAAATAATCGCTCGGTCCTGAACAGAATAACAGATTTCCAAGTCCGATAAATCCCCAACCAAACCAGGATTCGGACCCAAGGTAGAAGACAAAGTGATCAAATTGACGCGATTAAACTTTACCCATATCTCTATTTTCTTATAAACTGTCCTTTTACTGTGTATGGTAGTACAGCAAGGACCGGCTGCGCAGTGACCTCAGTAAAAAGCAAACGTCTATGTAGCGATCGGCGGCAGCTTCGCAATTGGCTTTTGGCTGCATCTTAGTAATTATCCTTAAAATTATCATATGAATTTATACGAATAGTGAGAAAGTGCGAGTGGTTAATTATTTCCCCATATATCCATGGTACCATTCCTGCGTTTGCTCACGAAACTGTCAAATGCGTAGGAAAGTCCCCAATCTTGTATAGTAACGGCGCTCAACATTCCTATATTTNTTTGCTCACGAAACTGTCAAATGCGTAGGAAAGTCCCCAATCTTGTATAGTAACGGCGCTCAACATTCCTATATTTGCAGTCTGACATGTGGTATTATTTACATAAAGTGTATAGGTTAAAAACGTCCATTATAGTTTACGAAGCTTACCAGAATTTTTTTTTTCAGCGTAGACTTAAATACGCAGTAAAGTCTTGATACACTCACGCTTAGTTAAAATGTAAATATTATTATTTTATTGTCCGAAGGATTTTTTAAGTCAATGATGACGCTTCGAACTTCCCTAGATGCAATATCAGCGGACCGTCGGCCCTACTGTATAAGGTAGATAAGTAATTCCGCAGCAAGATTGAAAGTTTTCAATCGATTATCCTATCTTCTGTAGCTGACTATTTGGTCCAGGATACCGAAAACTGACAGAGATATGTGTTATCTGAAACTTTGTAACTGATAACACTGTGATTGTAAAAAAAAACGGAAATGCTTAAAAATAATTTGGTTGTTCGCATCACTTACTTAACTTTTTGCTAAATCCTGTAGATACCGAATGTGAAGTTATATATATATATATATATATATATATATATATATATCGGTTATCAAACACTTCCTTTATAATCATGCTGCACATTCAAAGTTAAAGGAAAAAAGGTGGTGCTACCGCTTATACTACCAAAGATATTCATCTGAATAGATTGACAGGTAGGAGGTTTTCAGGCATAAAAAAATTGGCAAATTACCGCATTAATCTGCGAGAAAAAACGGGTAGCCTAAATTAGACCATTGCAGAAAAATCATAAAAATGGTTTGGAAGAGGAATGCAGAAAAAGAACTCAGGCCGAAATTCAATGGCACCTGAATTTGATAAAGTGCAAAAATAATGTTCTATATTTCAACATAAAAATTTTTTTGAAAATTGATAACTTGGCACAGTTTTCAGAAAGCATTTTTATTGTCTTTGTAGTCAAATAGGGCTATTTACTATTTTACTTTACAGGCATAGTCGAAAATCATTTGGGCAAGAGTAAGTAAACTAGCAGCAAAAAACGTCAAATATGAAACCAAATTTTTATTTAATTGAAGACTTTATATATATATATATATATATATATATATATATATATATACATACATTCATTT
>NQII01000526.1:702222-748184 GCA_002778355.1 Clitarchus hookeri | reverse complement strand
GGGCGGGGCGGGGGTAATACCTCGGCACTAATACATCTCGTCAGATATTTCTGCCGCGGTGCGTATTTACTGCGTACAGGCGAACTACACCGGATTATTTGCTGATGACACAAGAAAGCCCTGCACTCTCAACAGATCTCCCGGAGGGTAGTGGCGTACGAAGATGAAAGGGGGTGGGAGGGGAAGGCCTACGCTTCAGCTCCACGTGTCCCGAAATTTTCCACCTGCCTGTGGTCCAACGTGCCGTCTCGTAGGCGCCAGCGAAGTGCGCTAGGCGGGGAAGTGTGAGGGGGTGATGGATGTGAGCCAATGTTGTGCTATAACCCCTAAACCGGCACGCGACACTGTGTATATTCCACCGCACTCAAAAGTTAACATATACGTCTTAAATAAAATACATTTATTGACTACTATTCCAAATGAGAGAGCTTTCAAAAGTGCTCACTTTACAGTGAATTGCCTGTAGTATACTGTATGAAAAATACAGTATAATCACATTTAAAAAATGATTATTTAAGTCCCGCTATTTTATAAACATTTATGTAAGTAACCATATATTTTTTTTCCATGAAAATCTGTTCTGACAAACGTAATTTTTAATTTAAAATATTGCTTTACGCGGCTGGTATCACAAGACCTCAGAACGCTCTCTCACTGGTGAGACGTCATCAGTCACAGCTGACCCCAGCACAAGATACACTGTTACGATGTGCGTCATATATCGCGCGGAGCATATGATACTGTGACGCATCGTACGTCTACAAAAGTGTGGGAATAAATGCGAAAATTAGCCCAGTGTTGTCAACCTCACTTCGTATACCAGTCGTGATGGATACGACTCACACACAAGTGGTAGAGAAGTTGACTGCCCTGCGATATCGGCAGTAAGGTGACACGTTTCTTGTTGCACATGTGAACTGCTTCATAAGATACAATCCATCTGGTGTCGTGCGGCATATTTCTGTGTCTCTCACAAGCTTATGGCGACGCACTTCCCAAACCGCAATGACATAAATGACGCACGACAGAGTAAAAGAGCATTCAGTGCCATCTGCACATTTAGAAAATGCGTGTTAGCTGTGTCGTCGGCTGTCATGGGAAAAAATACGTGTGTATGGAAGAACTCAAAAGCTTATAGAGAAGTATGAAGAACATCTCTTCATTAGGTGCAGATGCAATACCTCGTATTTGCACCTTATAAAGTTGTTGTACCAGCTACTGTCTTAGACAGTAACGATCGATTATTTTTCATCGTAATGTCATGATATATACACGTCACTGTCAATCCTAAGCCAACATCGCCTTTTTTTGCGAAGCATACATTAAAAAACAATTAGGAAACTGAAAAATTCAGTTCTGCTTTGTTAATGAAGTGTGATGTTAGCATGAATGAATGTCATAAATTGTGAAATATTGCTTTCAAAAGAAACCAAACAAGTTACATACCAAGTAGAGCGTAAATACGGGACCTAAATGCACAGTCTCGCACCAATTTTTTCATGACTTCTGTTGTAGGGGACATGTGGAATGATTCTACATATTAATGTTCACGGTAGCAGGAGGCCGTTACGATAGTGGCAATATAGCTACAGGTGATGGAGAACCTGTATTACAGATCTCTGTGTAAAATGATGGGTCATTTTGCTACACGAGTTCATGCTGTTTTCTACGGCGATAAAAATGTATCTTAAAAGGAATTCTTAGTGAAGTGCGTTAAACAGATCAAGGTCATGTATGGTCATAAAGAATCATTGCCGTATGTAATATACATTTCCAAGAAGCANAGTGCGTTAAACAGATCAAGGTCATGTATGGTCATAAAGAATCATTGCCGTATGTAATATACATTTCCAAGAAGCAGAATTTCTTGCAAAATAGATGTGTAAATATAGATTATTACAAGCGATGAAAGCAAGTGGATTAAACTACACTGAAGAGATAAAAAAAACTGGTACACATGCCTAATGTCATGTAGGGCCCCCGCGAGCACACAGCAATGCCGCAAGACGATGTGGCATGGACTTCGCTAATGTCTGAAGGTATGCAGGAGGCAATTTACACCATGAATCCNAGTGCGTTAAACAGATCAAGGTCATGTATGGTCATAAAGAATCATTGCCGTATGTAATATACATTTCCAAGAAGCACAATTTCTTGCAAAATAGATGTGTAAATATAGATTATTACAAGCGATGAAAGCAAGTGGATTAAACTACACTGAAGAGATAAAAAAACTGGTACACCTGCCTAATGTCATGTAGGGCCCCCGCGAGCACACAGANAAATAGATGTGTAAATATAGATTATTACAAGCGATGAAAGCAAGTGGATTAAACTACACTGAAGAGATAAAAAAACTGGTACACCTGCCTAATGTCATGTAGGGCCCCCGCGAGCACACAGAAATGCCGCAAGACGATGTGGCATGGACTTCGCTAATGTCTGAAGGTATGCAGGAGGCAATTTACACCATGAATCCTGCAGGGTAGTCCACAAATTCATAGAAATGCGAGGCGGTGGAGATCTCTTCTGAACAGCACATTTCAAGGCATCCCAGATATGCTCAATAATGTTCATGTCTGGTGATTTAGAAGGACAATGGAGATATCTAAAATCAGAAGAGTGTTCCTCGAGCCACTGGGTAGCAACTCTCGACGTGTGGGGTGTCGTATTTTCCTGCTGGAAATGTCCACGTCCGTCGGAATGCACAATGGACATGAATGGGTGCTGGTGATCGGACAGGATGATTGCGTATCTGTCACCTGTCAATCGTATCTAGACGTATCAGTGGTCCCATTTCACGCCAACTGAACACGCCCCGTGCCATGATAGAGCCTCCACCAGCTTGAACAGTCCCCGGTTGACATGTAGGGTCCATGGATTCATGAGGATGTCTCCATACCCGTACACGTCCATCCGCCCGATACAATTGGAAACGAGACTCGTCAGACCAGGCAACGTGTTTCCAGTCATCAACAGTCCAATGGCGGTGTTGGCGGGCCCAGGCGAGGCGTAAAGCTTTGTGTCGTGCAGTCAACAACGGTACACGAGTGGGCCTTCGGCTCCGAAAGCCCATATCAATGATGGTCCGTTGAATAGTTCGCACGCTGGCACTTGTTGATGCCCCAGCATTGAAATCTGCGCCAATTTGAGAAAGGGTTGCACGTCTGTCACGTTTAATGATTCTCGTCAGTCGTCGTTTGTCCCGTTCGTTCACGATCTTTTTCCGGCCGCAGCGATGTCGAAGATTTGATGTTTTACCGGATTCCCGATATTCACGGTACACTCGTGAAATGGTCGTACGCGAAAATCCAAATTTTATCGCTACCTCGGAGATGCTATGTCCCATCTCTCGTGCGCCGACTATAACACCACGTTAAAACTCACTTAAATCTTGATAACCTGCCATTGTAGCAGCAGTAACCGATCTAGCAACTTTGCCAGACGCTTATTGTCTTATATAGGCGCTGCCGACCGCATCGCGTTACTCTGATTGGTTCCATACCTCTATTATTTGCATACGCACGCCTATACCAGTTTTTTTTTTTTGCTCTCCATTGTATATGCCACTTTGTACTTTTCTCCATCCCTGCCAAGGAAAGTGCACCGAAAAAAAAAACTCTTTTAACCATTTTCACTATTTTTTCTCTTTAAATATAGCCTATCCAATTGGCTAAAAGCAAACACTGGTAGCAGTATTATTTTTTTCTGGGAGAAAAGTTGTATTCTCATATTACTGATTTACTGATATACGCGTACGCGTGGAAACAATTATTTTACAAATATATTTTACTACTGAGTCCCTTACATAGCGAGCGCTTGGGACCTCAAACCGTCAGCGCGGTCATTGCATCGTAGGATTGAAAATATTTGTGCCAGTAGCAAAAATATTGAAGATGAAGATAAAAAATGCAGGTCACGGGTAGTTGGCCATGTTTTAAAAGCACATGTGTAGGCAAATCCAAGTATCACTCTGGCAGTTTGTTTCCAATTCAACCATTTCCGACCATCAACACTAAATAGCGAAAATCGAAAACATTGGGTTATCGCATTCACAAACTGAGCATTATAAACAGAAGTCTGTAGACATATGCAATTATGCTCTGGTTCAACACCAACATGAGCCCCTCCTCGATCGTTTCATGACTTGTGATAAGTGGTTCCTGTACGATAATCCCAAACGAAGTGATTAGAAGACGACGGTGAAACAGCCAGGCACTTTACAAAACTGGGATTGATGTCACGCAATTTTTGACTGTTAGAATGGCGGTACATCACAGGGCGTTGTCCATTTTCAAGTTTTTTCATCGTGATGGAACCATTACTGTTGTCTTGTACAGCGGAGTGGAGATATTTGGGTCTTGATAACTGGATAGGGCGGAGCAGGGGGGAAATGAATCAACGCCGGAATGCAAAGTCGTGAAAAACGGGAGATTTCTGAGAAACCCCGTTGACAGTAGCATCGTCCTCACGATTCCTACTTGTAAAAACCCGGGAGTGTCCCCACCGGGAGTCGAACCTGGGTTTCAGTGTTGCGAGGCGAGCACTCTAACCGCTACACCACTGCTGCATTTGTCTCGTACCGTGACGAAATTCACCAGCAATTACCTAAACTCAGTAATCTTCGGTGAACAGAAAGGGTCCTATGCTCGGAGCAGACAAGGACAAATCCCACGTGGCCAAAAGGACGAAACGGGACCTAGTGACGATAGGTATGGAATAATGACGTGTCCTCTATTTCCACCGAAATTATAACTGTCTGACTACCTTGTGTTAATACATCAAAGTTACTTCCTTAAGGGAAAGGTGTTCCAAAATCAGGGATAGAGCGCGTAGTACCTTCTGGGACTTCATTTTCTCGCGGCAAGACACATTTCTTCAGGGACAGGTTTCAGAGTCTTGTCAATTTTTAGCAGAAATATGTGGCTACAGAGGGAGAATGTTCTGAAGGATGTGCCTATGTCGATGCAGATATGTTCAACTCATTCCAAAACTCATTAGTTTGGGTGACGTACGAAGACACCCATTTATTTCTGAACTAATTAGTTATCATTTTGAGTTTCAGGAGAGTCCACATTTTATATTTTGGTAACTCACTTGGTTTTTATGTTCCACTGTTTAAATCTCGATTAGTATAAATTTTCAATACTTCACAATACATAGCAAAACGTGTCTTACATAAAATTCTTGTGATTATCTCTTTGATAAACTGTTATTTTCATCACGCACAATTAAACAAATTGTGATCAGTACCCGATGGTTTTTAAACATTTGCCATTATCCCATAAGCGTTGTCCACTTGGGTAAAGGTTTCGATATATCGCTCCGTAACTTCAAATGTGAGAAACTGAAAACTAATAAGCGAGGAAAAAAACATATTATGCCCACCGGCATATTGAGATGGTATGCAGAGAACATAAAAATGCAATAGTTATTTAGAATTACTAATTTTGTTTTTATTGTGCAGTTATAAATAATTTTACCAGTGTCTGACAATGTGTTACCTTCCCAATATGGTGCAGCACACCTGTTAGAATTAGTGTACTTAAATTATTTTCAATGCCTCCGGCTGTAAAACTACTCTTCATTAACACTATTATTATGTCCGAACTTAAACGAAAGTGACATTTGAGCTCGTATATAACTCGTGACGTCACAATGATTTTCAGAGTAATGGTTTAGTTTGGTAAATTTAAATTTTTGCGTCGCCAGTCACAAGTCAGACCTGTTGTAACTAATTTATAGCATAAATAAAAGTTCGGGTACTGGCGGATTGTTTTAATTAAAATGTGCGTTGTTATGATGAATGCCAGTGAATGTGAAATGAGTGTTATCACAGACCTCCATCAATACTGCCTCATTAGTGAAACCCGGTGACCCGGACCATTCCCTATTTAAACCGTTTCCGTAGCTCAACATGCAGATGGTATTTACTGTAATCTTTTTACGCTCAGCCGTGGTGTACATTTGATCNATATTTGATCGTGATTCAGCTGTATCTATTCTGTTCGTTACCCGGATGTCAATATACACTATATTTGGAAGAGTAACCGAAAGTAATTGCATGCTCAGAATTCCTTGTTTCCGTCAGCAATTGTATAGTCAGTTAATCTTGATTCGCCATTGATTAAACTCTACTCTAAACACTGCATGTTTTTTTTTAAGTGTGTACTTTTCTACGCGTGTGTGTGTATATTATATATGTATATATATATGTGTATATATATATACATATGATCATTGAAAGGCTCGTTATGGAACGAAAGTCTTATTTCAGTTTATACAAATTTATTAAAAGGAGATTCCTAATTTATTTACAACACTAGATAAGTGCAATACGAACTTAGTTTCTTGATAACTTTGTCACTGAGTTATACAACTGACTGTAATTACTCCTAATGTTGCCATAATTTGAAATTTTATCACATTTTATCCCAGTAATCAATACGGATATTGAGTTAGTCAAAATGGCAAAACAAAAAACACAGTTAATAGCTCCGTGATATTTTCCATTACACATTATTGAACTGAATGATTCTCCCGCTAAAATGTACGCACATCCACACTGATCCTTGTGTTGACCACAGCTGCCGGTGTTAGNTACGTCTGTCACGTTTAATGATTCTCGTCAGTCGTCGTTTGTCCCGTTCGTTCACTTCTTTTTCCGGCCGCAGCGATGTCGAAGATTTGATGTTTTACCGGATTAGCGATATTCCCGATACACTCGTGAAATGGTCGTACGCGAAAATCCACATTTTATCGCTACCTCGGAGATGCTATGTCCCATCTCTCGTGCGCCGACTATAACACCACGTTAAAACTCACTTAAATCTTGATAACCTGCCATTGTAGCAGCAGTAACCGATCTAGCAACTTTGCCAGACGCTTATTGTCTTATATAGGCGCTGCCGACCGCATCGCGTTACTCTGATTGGTTCCATACCTCTATTATTTGCATACGCACGCCTATACCAGTTTTTTTTTTTTGCTCTCCATTGTATATGCCACTTTGTACTTTTCTCCATCCCTGCCAAGGAAAGTGCACCGAAAAAAAAAACTCTTTTAACCATTTTCACTATTTTTTCTCTTTAAATATAGCCTATCCAATTGGCTAAAAGCAAACACTGGTAGCAGTATTATTTTTTTCTGGGAGAAAAGTTGTATTCTCATATTACTGATTTACTGNGGCTAAAAGCAAACACTGGTAGCAGTATTATTTTTTTCTGGGAGAAAAGTTGTATTCTCATATTACTGATTTACTGATATACGCGTACGCGTGGAAACAATTATTTTACAAATATATTTTACTACTGAGTCCCTTACATAGCGAGCGCTTGGGACCTCAAACCGTCAGCGCGGTCATTGCATCGTAGGATTGAAAATATTTGTGCCAGTAGCAAAAATATTGAAGATGAAGATAAAAAATGCAGGTCACGGGTAGTTGGCCATGTTTTAAAAGCACATGTGTAGGCAAATCCAAGTATCACTCTGGCAGTTTGTTTCCAATTCAACCATTTCCGACCATCAACACTAAATAGCGAAAATCGAAAACATTGGGTTATCGCATTCACAAACTGAGCATTATAAACAGAAGTCTGTAGACATATGCAATTATGCTCTGGTTCAACACCAACATGAGCCCCTCCTCGATCGTTTCATGACTTGTGATAAGTGGTTCCTGTACGATAATCCCAAACGAAGTGATTAGAAGACGACGGTGAAACAGCCAGGCACTTTACAAAACTGGGATTGATGTCACGCAATTTTTGACTGTTAGAATGGCGGTACATCACAGGGCGTTGTCCATTTTCAAGTTTTTTCATCGTGATGGAACCATTACTGTTGTCTTGTACAGCGGAGTGGAGATATTTGGGTCTTGATAACTGGATAGGGCGGAGCAGGGGGGAAATGAATCAACGCCGGAATGCAAAGTCGTGAAAAACGGGAGATTTCTGAGAAACCCCGTTGACAGTAGCATCGTCCTCACGATTCCTACTTGTAAAAACCCGGGAGTGTCCCCACCGGGAGTCGAACCTGGGTTTCAGTGTTGCGAGGCGAGCACTCTAACCGCTACACCACTGCTGCATTTGTCTCGTACCGTGACGAAATTCACCAGCAATTACCTAAACTCAGTAATCTTCGGTGAACAGAAAGGGTCCTATGCTCGGAGCAGACAAGGACAAATCCCACGTGGCCAAAAGGACGAAACGGGACCTAGTGACGNCAGAAAGGGTCCTATGCTCGGAGCAGACAAGGACAAATCCCACGTGGCCAAAAGGACGAAACGGGACCTAGTGACGATAGGTATGGAATAATGACGTGTCCTCTATTTCCACCGAAATTATAACTGTCTGACTACCTTGTGTTAATACATCAAAGTTACTTCCTTAAGGGAAAGGTGTTCCAAAATCAGGGATAGAGCGCGTAGTACCTTCTGGGACTTCATTTTCTCGCGGCAAGACACATTTCTTCAGGGACAGGTTTCAGAGTCTTGTCAATTTTTAGCAGAAATATGTGGCTACAGAGGGAGAATGTTCTGAAGGATGTGCCTATGTCGATGCAGATATGTTCAACTCATTCCAAAACTCATTAGTTTGGGTGACGTACGAAGACACCCATTTATTTCTGAACTAATTAGTTATCATTTTGAGTTTCAGGAGAGTCCACATTTTATATTTTGGTAACTCACTTGGTTTTTATGTTCCACTGTTTAAATCTCGATTAGTATAAATTTTCAATACTTCACAATACATAGCAAAACGTGTCTTACATAAAATTCTTGTGATTATCTCTTTGATAAACTGTTATTTTCATCACGCACAATTAAACAAATTGTGATCAGTACCCGATGGTTTTTAAACATTTGCCATTATCCCATAAGCGTTTTCCACTTGGGTAAAGGTTTCGATATATCGCTCCGAAACNTTTCCACTTGGGTAAAGGTTTCGATATATCGCTCCGAAACTTCAAATGTGAGAAACTGAAAACTAATAAGCGAGGAAAAAAACATATTATGCCCACCGGCATATTGAGATGGTATGCAGAGAACATAAAAATGCAATAGTTATTTAGAATTACTAATTTTGTTTTTATTGTGCAGTTATAAATAATTTAACCAGTGTCTGACAATGTGTTACCTTCCCAATATGGTGCAGCACACCTGTTAGAATTAGTGTACTTAAATTATTTGCAATGCCTCCGGCTGTAAAACTACTCTTCATTAACACTATTATTATGTCCGAACTTAAACGAAAGTGACATTTGAGCTCGTATATAACTCGTGACGTCACAATGATTTTCAGAGTAATGGTTTAGTTTGGTAAATTTAAATTTTTGCGTCGCCAGTCACAAGTCAGACCTGTTGTAACTAATTTATAGCATAAATAAAAGTTCGGGTACTGGCGGATTGTTTTAATTAAAATGTGCGTTGTTATGATGAATGCCAGTGAATGTGAAATGAGTGTTATCACAGACCTCCATCAATACTGCCTCATTAGTGAAACCCGGTGACCCGGACCATTCCCTATTTAAACCGTTTCCGTAGCTCAACATGCAGATGGTATTTACTGTAATCTTTTTACGCTCAGCCGTGGTGTANCCCTATTTAAACCGTTTCCGTAGCTCAACATGCAGATGGTATTTACTGTAATCTTTTTACGCTCAGCCGTGGTGTACATTTGATCGTGATTCAACTGTATCTGTTCTGTTCGTTACCCGGATGTCAATATACACTATATTTGGAAGAGTAACCGAAAGTAATTGCATGCTCAGAATTCCTTGTTTCCGTCAGCAATTGTATAGTCAGTTAATCTTGATTCGCCATTGATTAAACTCTACTCTAAACACTGCATGTTTTTTTTTTTTTAAGTGTGTACTTTTCTACGCGCGTGTGTGTATATTATATATGTATATATATGTGTATATATATACATATGAGCATTGAAAGGCTCGTTATGGAACGAAAGTCTTATTTCAGTTTATACAAATTTATTAAAAGGAGATTCCTAATTTATTTACAACACTAGATAAGTGCAATACGAACTTAGTTTCTTGATAACTTTGTCACTGAGTTATACAACTGACTGTAATTACTCCTAATGTTGCCATAATTTGAAATTTTATCACATTTTATCCCAGTAATCAATACGGAAATTGAGTTAGTCAAAATGGCAAAACAAAAAACACAGTTAATAGCTCCGTGATATTTTCCATTAAACATTATTTAACTGAATGATTCTCCCGCTAAAATGTACGCACATCCACACTGATCCTTGTGTTGACCACAGCTGCCGGTGTTAGTNAACTGAATGATTCTCCCGCTAAAATGTACGCACATCCACACTGATCCTTGTGTTGACCACAGCTGCCGGTGTTAGTTTGAGGCTACACAAGTACTTCTCTCACTTGGTACCATCACTATTTGTATGTCCGCTAATATTGCCCACATTATTATGATATTGCTAAAGAAACACATGGCGGCGTCAATAAATTTTTCTAAGAATAAAGCACACNTATTGCCCACATTATTATGATATTGCTAAAGAAACACATGGCGGCGTCAATAAATTTTTCTAAGAATAAAGCACACTTTTAACTTTCCTAGTAGTGGCAATGGGTCCTCTAGTTGTCACGATACCAAAATTCATCCTGCAATTTCGTGGCTGGTCCATCTGCACCCTTTCACTGTTCGTCCGACAGTCATGTCGACATGTTATCGACACTTAGTGTCGCGGGTTTTGACCACGGCTGCTCCTCCTGTACCTGAGCCCATAAGCCATGACGACAGGAAGAGTGCGGAGAGGTTTATCGCATCTTCTAACAAATTCTTGAGAGCCTATGAGGGTGAAGCGAGTAAGTATTGAGCACCACCGAAATTCAAGGACGGGGGAAACTGGAGTACCCCGAGAAAACCCGCCGACCGGCGGCATCGTCCGGCGCGATTCCTACTTGCGAAAACCCCGCTGGGAATCGAACCCGGTTCACCCTGGTGTAAGGCGAGTGCTCTAACCACTGAGTCACTGCGGCCCTGGGACAGGAAGTGACTTGCAGACCGCTCCGTTAACATGTCACTGTATCCTCCCACAAAATATGAACATTCCTTGTGATGGAGTATGCTGCATCACCAATGTGAGATGTATTATTAATGTGTAGATTAAGTTAAATGAAATAGCATTTTTCTACCCCAAAACGAAAAAGAAACCACCTGCAATGTAAATTAAATTGAAAGTCGGTTTGAAAATATTTATGTTAACGTGAGGGAACGTAAATATTTGTTTTCCCCCAAACATTGTATTCAATATGCCACGTCACACGGGACGAGTCTTATTTGATCATTCCGTAATGAAGGGAAATATGTTGTGTTCTGTCTTTCGTACTTCCCTTATAACTAGTGACGTTTTTACTCCCCAGTGGATTGAGTCGCGTGGAATAAAATTCCCTCTTTCCCAACCCACATTTTTTTTTTTTTCAAAAAAATTAAAATGCAAATGTTTCTGTTATGACCTTCTCTCGTCAGCATTCAAATTCCCCTCATTCAATATTTGTCTACGTCCCCTCCGCCTCGCTGTGTTAACTGAATACCGAATCGTCGGATCGTCGGAACGTTTTTTTTTTGTACACTGACCCGTGCGCAAACTTTACGTTCGCATCTGTCTGATTTTTACACCTATTTCCGTGAGCGACATCGCCGGGTAAGTACTTACACTGCTGGGTTTAAGCCCTGTTTTTTTTTCAGTTATCGCGCGGTGCCATTATTCATGTTCACAATTATTATTTCGCAGGCGCCGTTATGCCGAGCCGCACCTGTCCCTGCTCGCGCTCGTATTTCGCATTACGAGCTCGTTTTCCACCTCGCCGGTATGAAAGCGCTGCGCGACTAGCATCTCTTAATTTGGAAATACCGCAAAATGTTTTTCGCTGGACTTGTTCATGCCCTCGGCTGGTTCCAATACGTTTTGGGAGCAGCCTTTGTGTAGGGGGCATTTTTGAAGTTCGTTCACTTTCAATTAAACGACGTTCTCGGTTAAACTTTTGTCTCTAATAAACGAAAACATATTTTAATGTTACATTCTTAAAACGTTACCGTAGGATTCAATCGTGTTACAAATGGTGTTTTTTAGTATTTTAAATAAATAAAATTATAATTCCTGACTTTGTGCCGATCTTAGTCTCGGGTGATTAATCACATTAAGATACTTATTATACAGAGCACATAAATCTAATTCTATTTCTAGCACCACTAGGCTCTTTGAAAAGTAATAAATGAATAATTGTGTTCTATAAGGTTTTAATTAAATTTGATGTCACAGTTGATAATTTATTGGTAGATTTTTCTTGCGATAGTCTGCAGTGGTGTGTCAGTAACACATCATAGTTGATAATGTATTAGTGGTTTTCTCTTGCGATATACCGTAGTGGTGTGTGAGCAACATTCTGAAGTCCTTCCCGTGTTCAAATAAAAGAATACGGAGCGAGGTGGCAGGTAGCGCAGTGGCAAATTTTCGGACACACATTCTCAAGGTCATGAGCGGAATTTGTTAAATATAATTTTTTCTTGGCTTATATACCTTCTCCAGACAACTTACGAGAGGTTCAATGAAAGGCATTAATAAAAAATCTAAAATAGAACTGTGTATTTATATTTCTTAAAATTTGGTATCTTCTATGCAAGAGAATCCTTTGAGAGTTAGTTACTTTATAGTTTAGCATAATCAGTCATTTTTTCGCAGTAGTGTAATAACTTCGAAACAAAAAAGCATTACGAAAACGATTGCGCCTACGGACAATATGTGACACTAGAAGTTCATTAGAATGAGTATCAATCAATAAAAATATATTAATTCAAAGTATATTTTCCTAAAANGAATATTTTCCTAAAAAAATTATGTAATTTAAAGATAAATTAAATTTCACTCTAACGTAAATTATTTTCTCAGTGTATACTGTAATTTTGATGAATTAAAAAAAAATTATTTTTTTGTTGCCAATTTAAATGGCAAGGCTGCTCATAAAGAACAGTTCATTTACCAAGCTCGGAAACGAAATCCACGCATGAAATATGTTTTTTGTCCGTTTTTGTACTAGTAATTTGTACACAGCTTGTTACGTCCTTTACTGCTGTGCTTTATATTATTTTGTCGCCAGTTGATGGGAACACTTAATTTTGACTGCTAGGCTATTAGAAATCCCTTTTACATTATTTTTCTCTTCCGCCTTAAAATATTGAGAATATACACTACATTATACTACACAAATAATGACCAAGTTCTCTTTTTATACGCTTAATCGGAACACTGCGGTATTTTCAAGGTTAATTTTTGAAATAAAATTTAGAAAAGTAATGTTCTGTCTACATATGACAGCATACATTTTAACGAAAAAACCGACCAGCTTCCTCAGATTTAAGTTGTTAGCAAATTAGGGATAGTAGTCCCACGTTTCAATGTTTTATTAAATGCGTAGTGTTTAAATGATTGGCAAATGAAACGAGTTTATTTGTGTTTGTTATTTCGTGTGGCTCGATATGATCTATAGTATCATTCTAATTATAAAATACTTATATTAGCTACATTTCCACGGTGTTTCTTGTTCTACGTGAAGTCCACGACATTTACGTTTCTCAGATATGACGGAACGTCACATAGTGGGGTGAAGAAATTTAACTGAGCTTTCAAGATTGTTCCGTTCATGAAGGAAGCGCGGAGCAACATATTGTCTACTACTTTAGCAGTAAACCATGACGTTCCCTCAGAAAGACACTTGTGGCCTCATTTTTGACAACCAATTTTCTGTAGAAATAAATGCTTTCCTTTGTCTGGGCATCATTGCTCAAGACAAACGCACTGAAAAAAGCTATAAAAACGTATCATCAATTTATAAGCAATTAGCATAAAAAAATGAAACACATTTTGGTATAACATTTTTTAAGTGTGCATGAAAACTCAAAGATTAAGATAAGTAGTGACATCGTAGCTTCTTTGCAAACTCAGGCTAAATACGCCAATCTTTTGACGTAGGTTTCTCAGTTATAATATTATGTAGGTCTATTTTTCTGGGTTTTTTTTTTTTGTGATTAGGTTTCTTCCCAGCACATTATTTAATCGCTTACATTTAAATAAACTATCTGTGGACATCCATCTATCCAGCAGGGCGTTGTATGGCAGTGTATTTCAGTCGACACTTATTTTTCCAAGCAGGCTCAGCATTCTGTAGTATGAGTGTGTTGAAGACTTGGCAAAGGTACGTTTTATCGTGCAAGAGTGATATTGTGGTTAGATCAAGCGCGATGAGCAGGAAAACAAAAGGATGTTTAGAACCACCGAGAGCGCCGCGACATCGATGCCCGATGCTGTGGAACCACTCACAGCTCGAAATTACTTCGCATTGTAAACTGTCTTTTTCCCCCATCTACCTCCCTTTCCCAACCCTCCCTGCAAGGGCAAATCGTATTTCCTCATACACCATTTGACTGCGGAGTGGCTGCGCAGAACGTTCCAACCTGATCTGCATCTCCAAGAAGCTCCGCCAAAAATAGAGAAGATGAAAAAGGGGGAAAGGGAATATCTTTTCTTTCATGTCGTAACTGCGGACCCCTCGCCTCACGAGGGAGCAAATGAAATGGCTATTTTTCTTTCGCGGTCCGGAACGGTTTCGTTCTAATTCCCAACGCCGCTTTCTTCGGTCTCGTGGGGAAACCATAGCGGGCTGGGGGAAAAAAAGAAGGGGTGAGGGGGTTGGAAGTGCGGAGTTTTGCGAGAGAAAGCGAATTCCCTCAAGAGGTCGGAAAGTTGGCCGTGCGCACATGTCGCCGGCGAAAGCAATTAGCCGGTGTCTTTATATTATAGATGAAAGACAGGTCGACGACGTATCGGCAACGCGCGCGCACTCTTTTGTGTGCGTGCGTGAAACTGAGAGGCGGTCGACATTAAAAGCGGCGGATGGATCCCACGCGGGCTGCACAATGCTACTCCGCCGCGACAATTAGTGCGCGTGTTTGTTCGCCGAGGGCACGCCGCGAAGCCGGGACGAAAACTGCCTTTTCCTTAGACTCTTCTGGCCCATGGGACGAGAAGCGAAGTGGAAANTTACCGGCATCAATTATTCAGGCTAATTTCTCGAGGAACGACGGGAAGTATCTCTTGTTAATTTGCGAAGACGTGAGCGAGTGCGAGTGCACGTGCGGTGAACGGGTGTCGGTGGAAGACGTTCGACGTGCCTCAGAGCAACTGCGTGGTGGTCGTGGCTGCGAACCCTGCAACACGATGCCAGGTGTTGCCGTTCTGGCTAGCCAAACACAGCTGCACACTCGAGCGAGCAACACGACGGCATTATACAGCGCACACTTAAACCCTTCTCCCTACCTTTGCCTGCTTCCTCACGTACTACCCCCTTCCCTNGCACACTTAAGCCCTTCTCCCTACCTTTGCCTGCTTCCTCACGTACTACCCCCTTCCCTTCCTCCCACCATACCTCTTCCAAGTCTGGTGCGTGTGTCCGTGTGGAGTCTCGCGGAAACACGCGGTGAAATTTCCAATTTGGATAGAACCGGAGGAGCATTTGGAGGAAATTACCGTATCCGCGGTATTCACGGGGCAGGACAATAACCGCGCGAATAATGTGCGACGGAAAGCGAGGCCGATGGTGCAGATTAACGTGCTGCCTGCCTCTTCAAGGACGTATTCAGGCTCGTATTACTTCAGTCGCGCCAAGTTGTGCATGCCGTGTCTGACTAGCGCGCCAAAATGCTGAAGCGAAGGCGAACGCTGCTTATCATAAAAGTTCGTTAAAAAAAACCGCCACTCGAACGCCCCAATAAAAGTATTTAGAAACGCAACCGAGGTCTGCCCATGTACGACGAGTTTGAGAGTGAATGGAAATCTGCACGTCATTCCTGAACGTAATGGAGTAATGGAGTGGAAATATTTGGGCGGCTCTTAACACCGAGGTCTGGAGAGCTGGTGGGGGTGAAGCGAGGTGAGTATGGTGCAGCGCCGTGATGCCTTGGCGGGGGTAATCGGGAGGTCCTCGAGAAAACCCGCCGACAAGCTGTATCGTTCGGCACGATTCCCACGTGCAAAAATCTGGGAGTGGCCCCGCCGGGAATCGAACCCGGTTTCCCTTGGTGAGAGGCGAGCGCTCTAACCAATGTGCGACAGCGGTCCCTAAACGTGGTGGAGTAAACTTGGAGGTAATGAAACTACCTACAGGGACAGACACGCTCATAGCCAACGTGAAATTGCCATATGAAAATGCATTCGTATCATATGCTTCATTCTTAGTTTACTTCAACGACCGCATGTGCTAACGCGTCGTAAACTAATTCACATACTTCACATTTATAAAGGTACTTGTCAGGTGATTGCGTGAAGTGATGAAGATTGAAATGATTTTTGAAGATTTGGCAGCCCTGCCGAACCCGCAAAAGACGACTGGCAACAACGCAATGGTGAAATATTTCTTTGACAGTTTATAAAACATTATTACATGTGGTGACCAAGAAGAATAGACACCATAGGATGTTTCTTAGCGTCGAAGGAAGCTGCTGTATGTTTGCATCTGTGTTCTAAGGTTGCCCATTTTATCAGATTTGCCATGACGGACACGTCCGATACTCCGACACACGATATCTGATACCAATGAAACGATCGAGAAAAATTGTTGAAATACTATATGTAATGTGCACATGTGAGTATTATACATTAGTCAACATTTCCCTTGAACATATTCAATAAAAAGTATATTATTAGCAACTATAGTAGTATTCAGTGTGGTTCGACACCAGTGCACTGGAAGAAAATATACAGTAAACAATTCGGCAAGCGACACATCCAAGAGCATACTTGTTAGCGAATGCTAACAAGTATTATTTTTCGTCTACGAGTGTTTTTTTTTTAAATTTACATCTCTTGTTAGTACACGAAACTTATTTTTTTTTTATTTATAGTCTGGGCGAATTTTCTAGTGACTTTATTCTCTTCGAGAAATCGGCTGATATTTCTCCTTCTGGCTCGTTTAACTCCAGTCACGCAAGCTGTGGCAGTAAACTCAACGTTGTTCCGGTGTTGGTATTTCGTCGACTTATAATAAATAGATTAAATGCCGTGGTAAATTAAGGTGTAAATTAAAATTGGCTTCTTTACAATTTCGCGAATATAATAAACGTGTGTTTACTCAAGACCGTGCAATAGTTTTACAGGGAGAAGCACACGACATGTTGAAATAAGTGCATATTGCAATGAGAACATGTGCCTTAACTGTTCAGCAGACAATTTATTGAGCATGGAGTAGTAACCATCAACGCACGAATATATTGTGCAACTAACTTGGGAACGGTTATTTTGCCAGTTAGAGCAAACCTAACCATAAAATTTATAGTTTTGAGTATACGAGCATTTGTTTCTTTCATTTTAAGTACGAAAACTAATTTTAAAAGATTTCTCTTTGCACCAAAATAAAAATGTGTACTTAAAGGCAACATGTGTTTTTCGAAAATATACATTTGGAACACTTTAGAGACCAAAAGTATATTCCTCGCAATCATGACGAATCAGTTTTGTTATGAACGCATGCATTTGGCACCGTTCGTGACAGGGTGCATTTTCGTGAATTTTTTTTTTTTTTTCTCCATGACAAGAAATTTATTCCTCATCTCTGTGCAAGCAATACGGTGTGATCAATATTTTTTAAATTCTAAATTAATATAGAACGCAGAGCGAAAGGTTTTGGCCAGCCAACAAAATACTGGTTTGTTTAGGGCCAACTGTATACTTAGAGCTCCAAAAAATATTTTATTGTGTAAACAAAATTTGGAAATCAACAAAATTGATTCTGTGTACTCGCTTAAATAAACAAAACCTCTGTGTTGGGCTAAAAATATTTTGTTCAATCAAATGTACCTTTTTGCTTGGCCAATCATTTGATTGCTTTCCTTCGTAAATACAGCTCAAGAGTTTGTTTGTAATCTTTGTGACAATTAGAATAGCAAGACTGTTAGTTAGTGCATTTATTGATGCTTAATAATGGTATGAAAACTCTATTAATGTAAGTTCAACAGTAAACTAGATAGTAAAGCTGAAAACTTGACATATTCCTTTTACGTACGTTGTCCAATGTTTGAATAATATGTATTTAAGAACATTTTTATATCGTTAGTAGTCAGTTTATCTGAGGTTGCTAGGGCGTAGCGCTCGGGAAAAAAACGACGTTAAGTTTAAATATCAGTCAGGTTTAAAAAATTTTTCATAATAACATAAACTGTTTAATTCCTTACAAATAGTTTTTAATTTAACCTAATATAAATGTTTCTCTATANTTTTTCATAATAACATAAACTGTTTAATTCCTTACAAATAGTTTTTAATTTAACCTAATATAAATGTTTCTCTATAAAATCGAATGATTTTTCATTTACTTATTCGCCCGATGATGTATAAGTTTTCGCTTTCACACTATAATATGGGTAATAAAGTTATCTGGTTTTAACAAACTGTTTCACGGTCTCATTATGAATCCGGAGTTAATCAGAGATCCAGAGAGGAGAGAATACATTTCACATTTAAAAGCTTTGTTTACTGAAGCTGACTGTAATTCTGTTTGGCAAAAATATCTAAAGGTTGTAAATAAACTTCACAAACGTGTTACGTGTGTTTGCTGTGTACATAAAAAGGAAACGGCTTGCTTTCTCTTCATGTAAATAGTTAAATGAATTTTCAATGACCTGGGTTAGCCGCACTGGTAAGGTAAAGGTCATTAGTTAAATAACCGGCCAGGTTCATAATTTTTCACGCGTATGAGGAAGATTTATGTGACCCTTCAACGTCTTTTCGTGTAAGACAATGACAAAATATAGTCCATTCACTATTTTCACACTTTTTTGAACAAACCGTTGATAAATCACCAGAGGTGTAACATGTTTGCTTTGTTTTAATAAATCATAGGCCACAAACTTTCAATACACGTATTGCTATTGTTCTATTATTTGTATAACATTATATTCTAAAGTCGATAGATAGATTATTTAGTATCGAATAAATTCGAACCATTTTGTATTGATACTAGCTTTTGCTCGCGACTTTGTTCGCGTGGAATACGAGTTCAGAAATAAGAGAATTGTGGCTGTTAAGTTTGGAGTTTTGTAAGTGTTTGGTCGTGTCACCATATAAGTTAAGCTTTTTACGACACTTCTTTGTAAATAATGTTTTTTTACCATTTTAGAGGGTAGCAACCAAACAACGAGACTGAGCGGCGAGCTTTTACGCGAGCACGCCACGTGAAACTGACCGCGGAAGAAAGTCAAAAGGAGATCATTGGGAATCAATGGAATAAGTCTCACAAACAATGTTTTTCCCTCAGCCGATCCAGATAAAATAGTGGCCTCGACTACAGCGCGATATAGAGATTTGACTCGCATCCTAGTGCTCTTAACCGAGATATAGTGGCATCAAATTTCTGAGCAACATAACAGGTCTGCCCACACGCATTATACGCCTATGGTGTGTGAGACCCGATGGATTTAGAATATTCAAACGGACAAAATATGTAAGATGGAACACTGCGTTTCTGGATAATGAGTAACTGTAAAATAATCTACAAACACCACAAAACCTGTCGCTGTCATCAAATTAGTTCATGGAAATAATAACGGTTACCACTCTTAATGCGAGCCATTCGACATGACGCGGGAGCATATGTGGGATATTATTGATGAAATATGAATCCGCATGTTCCAACTTACGAAAATGGTTGCCTTGTGTAAATACAATAACCCCATCTTTTCCGAATATTTGAAATTTCAAACGAATTATGTTCAAAGCATGGCAGACAGTCAACACGCACAAAAAAAAATAACTCATGATTGCGAATACCAAAGGGGCAAGATAACATAGAGTGGACTGAAACATTCAGACATATGAAGTAACAAATTTATNATGATTGCGAATACCAAAGGGGCAAGATAACATAGAGTGGACTGAAACATTCAGACATATGAAGTAACAAATTTATTGTGGTGGTTTACCGGTATTTTATTTGTAAGTTGTAGCAATAAGAGGATGCCAGGTAAATTCACATTGTCATAATGAAGTACATTACTGTGGTATAAACGAGCTGTAGATGAGGTGTTCTAACTGTTGGCCTCCAACCTCGCTGCAAAATGTACATCGGTGATGCCACGATTGCCGAACACGGTCAAACACGCCGGGTGTGGTTCTTATGATTTCGGTAGCAGCATGTATTCTGTCCACGAGATCCTCCAGAGACACTATTTGAGTCTCGAACACCGAACAATTCATAGCACCCCACAAGTAAAATTCAAGTGGTGTAAGATCTGGGGACCTCGCAGGCCATAACCTTGGNTTATGATTTCGGCAGCAGCATGTATTCTGTCCACGAGATCCTCCAGAGACACTATTTGAGTCTCGAACACCGAACAATTCATAGCACCCCACAAGTAAAATTCAAGTGGTGTAAGATCTGGGGACCTCGCAGGCCATAACCTTGGCTCACCGCGGCCTATACATTTACCTGGAAACGTAGTTTCAAGGTACTCTTGAACATGTGTACAAAAGTGCGGTGGTGCACCGTCATGCTGCAGCCACATTTCTTGTCGAATCCCAAGTGGAACGTCTTTCAGTAACTCTGGTAAAACCTGTTCCAAAAACACGAGGTACCGGTCAGCATTTAAGCGAATGGGCAACATGTATGGACCAATTAAACTGTTACATACAATACCACACCATATGTTAACACCAAATTGCTCCTGCTGATTGCGGATGAAGGGCACATGAGTGTTCGCCTCCGCCCACACGTGACTGTTACGAGACGACAACACACATTTTCTTATGAATCGCGCTTCGTCGCTAAACAACAAGACACTTGGGAAATGTGGCTCTACTGCACATCGTTGTAAACACCACTGTACGAACTGTAAACGTTGTGGGTAGACTTCAACCTTCAAATGGTGCACTTTGTGTCGGCGATATGGATGGAGCAGCTGTTCATGCACAACTCTCCTCACATGCATGTGTCCAGTGCGGACCGCATGCGCCACTGACGGGTGCTGGTAGATGGCAACTCACGGAGCTTCCGCAGCACCTCCTCCTCAAAGTGAGGTGTTCGTGCTGACGTTGGATGGCCAGAATTAGGCATGTACACATGCAATATGTTCGGTTTCACAATGTACAATAATCACTGTGACGTCGCGTAAACCCACCGCGTGACTATTTTACTTACCGTAAATGTCCCTTATTCGTGAAGCCTCTTATCAATGACTGAGAACGTTGAANCCACCGCGTGACTATTTTACTTACCGTAAATGTCCCTTATTCGTGAAGCCTCTTATCAATGACTGAGAACGTTGAATGATGTGGCACACGTATGTCTGGATACCTTTCCCTGTGCATGCGTGCTACAGTTCTACTTATGCACTGTGCAGCCCCATACACAAGGTGAATGTCAGCCATTTTAATCCATGTAAAACGATCCATTTCGCGATACTCCAACTAAGCCTCTGTTCCACTCAGCTAAACACTAGTTCAATGGTTTCAGCTGAGTAAACTACTGAACATATCACAAGGCATATAGGCCAAAAACCCTCCGCTTGTCGATGATGTGTGTTGTGTGGCGGCCTGCATGGGAGGCCGTTATGACAGGCAATTAATCATCCATGTAACAGAATGACGCCATACCTCACGCAACCGTGTTGTGATACCTGGATACAAACAGTGTTTACCCGCACCAGCTTCGTAAACGAGTTTGCCATGATAACCGTTTCACAAAGTCGATTTGCAACGTATACCTCATCCACGATCACAGCACCAAACGTCGATTCTTACACAGAAGAGCCATTTGTTAACTGTGGTATGGACATTGATGTTTTCATACAAATATCGATTACTACTGTAAACGCTACATTATTGCACGCATTACGGCGGTGTCCTATGTTCTTTTATTACTCATGCTTGATACGCCACAACTCATGGCACAGAGACATATGTAGTGTAATTTGCTATTGTTTCGATTTATTGTAATTTACGGCATTTCTCAATGCCACTGTTGCTTACCTCTCTCTTTATCTCTTTATCATCTGTCTTTCTCATCTTGTCCCTTTGATATTCGCAACCATTCGGTATTGGGTCTTGTGCGTGTTGCCCACCTGCCAAGTTTTGAACTTAATTATTTTGAAATTTCATACTCTAATTACTCGAAAACTGTGGGGGTTAGGGTGTTTATACAAGCCAACCTTTTTCGTCAATTGGAACATGCGGATTCATATTCCATAAATAATATTCCACATATTCTACCATGTCAAATTGCTCGCAATAAGAGTGGTGACCGTTATTATTTCCATGAATCAATCTGATTGCAGCGACAGGTTTTTTGGTGTCATTTTACACTTACACATTATCCAGAAACGCAGTGTTCAGTCTTACATATTTTATCCTATATCTGTAATAGTCTGGTGCATAACGTCCAACTTCAAAGACGAGTACCGCCCTTGGGATTCGATTTAGACTATAGGCCGTATATGTTTTCGACGCGTATTTTCGTGGTTAACCTGCAGCCGAAGTTTGACGGTTGAATTTAGATACATTCTCTATGTACGGGATGGATATGAACTCTACCGACAAACTTGGGCAGGTGATTCCTCATAAAAAACATGTCACACATATATATATATGCACGCAAACAGAAACACACACACACACGCCGGATGATTCACCTAAGCCTGTGGATTGCGAAGTTATGCAATCCCACCGTGCCATAGCCCATGGCGCAAACACTGGACCCCGACATCGCCACTAGGTCCGGATTCCGGATTCGATTCACGCCGGTGACAGCGGTTTTTTTTACAATCATTATTAGTGCTTAAACATGTTTGCAAATGACAATGTTGATGTGTAATAATGACTTTAATACATAATGAGTAATAATAATGAACAAATAAAAAAACTTAACAAGCAAATTAATATTGAATTACATAGTGATAACTTATGTTTGTAGTGCACACCGCACAAAATAACGGCTTTCCTGAAGAGCCCAAGTAGGCTGTGGCGACGTGAAGCTGGTGAAACCGCCTAAGTTGAGGTAATTCAAGGGCAATTTACCATCAAACGCACCTGGCGTCCGTGTGCGGGCTTGTTCGTTCGCACACGAGTCATTTAATGTTATTCCACGTAACTTTCAGCATATTTTAAAAAGTAATTTTAATTTTCGCAATCCCTTACATTAAGAAAAGAGGAAACATCAACACCATCATCATCATCACCACCAGTAATCTGTAAGAGAATTTTTCTACAAGGCATGTCCTGACTTCAATTCCAGGCGGCAGCAGCAGCTACTCAATATTCTCACTCTGCCAATAGGAATCCGTCCCCTTGTAAATTCTGCATTCAGACTGTTAAAGTTACTTTATGCTTTTAATTTGTCAATAATTAGATTTTTCGATTTGATTTCAACTTCAGCCATTATTTGTCCAGTTGATTCAGTAATAAATCAATCCTACTAGGTAATTCTACATTTTATTGTTCACGTAACGATTTTGCAAAGGTATTCCTCAATTTTCGAAATTTCGTCAAGTGTCTTATTGCAATCCCTGAGCACGCTTGAAACATGTTACGTTTCTGACGTGGCGCACGTCTTCCGGGTGTCACGTTTAACGTATGCACGTTGGAATTTACGTGATACAATTAATAGCTCTCTCTCTCTCTCACGCACGCGCACACACATACGCCATGTAAATATAATGGTTTTTGGCGGCATTTTTCTCGGCGTACGACTCTAGACTGATAAGAAAGAAAGTAACTACTGAATCAAAAGTGCTCACATTACCGAGAGCAGCCTATAATTACCTGTAATTACTGGTATAGTTATACTTGTCACTATGTAATAACAATTTTCCAGTCGTTTGTTATGTCTATTGTTATTTATTATTTTTACTTATTTCGTATTAAAATTCATTATTACAGATCACAATTTTATTACGTATACATGTATGAGCACTAGTAATGGTTGTAAAAAAACCGCCGTCACCGCCTGGAATCGAACCCGGACCTAGCGGCGCTGCTGGAGTGTATATATATGTTTATATATGTATATATGTGTGTATATATGTACATATGTGTATATATGTGTATAAATATGTTTGTANCTGGAGTGTATATATATGTTTATATATGTATATATGTGTGTATATATGTACATATGTGTATATATGTGTATAAATATATTTGNATATGTGTATATATGTGTATAAATATGTTTGTATATATATACATGTGTATGTATGTGTATCCTATATGTGTATATGTATTAATACAGTCTCACACACACGTGACTTATAACCATGTCTATTCCAGAAGTCTGTAACCACCCAGGAAAATGTAGCTGAATCTGATGTTTATTGCTAACAACACAGCCAGAATGAAAGATCAATATCTGAGTTTATGGATAATGCATTATTATAATACGAAGTGCAAACCACAAAAAAATGTGTGCGTTTATCATCTCTTTTCCATAAAAACGGGTGGATTTATATCCCATTCTAATATTTAAAAATTTTAATTTCCGATAACTTTTGTTGCTTCCAACGGCATGGTAATCCACGATACATGGCAAATGAAAAAGCCTTTTTGTATTTTTACGCTAAACGCCACCGTTTAAAAGAAATAAGTGCATTATGACCCAACACCGTGAGTGTTGCAGTATCTTGTGTTTCTCGAAAACAATGGAATGTAGGTTTAAGACTCAAGGCGAACTTTTTTTTACATGTATGGTACTACAGTAGGGAACTACTCAAAAATATCACCTACTGACAGAGTGGTTATCTTGCAAGATAACAAACTCCGGTTAAATTACGTTTTGGGATTGGGACTCGGCCGATACTATTTTTTTTAATTTAAGAAGCTGATACACAAAACTATTTTAATATGTAGAAACCAAACAAAACTAAAGGACGCTTTCTGTAATTTTATGAATTAAAATATATACCTATCTTCGCGTGGCGGAAATTAGTATATTTTTGCAACAGGAAATAAAAGGCAATTTAAGCGTATTTGTGTAGGACTATATTGAATTGTGTAAAAAAATTATTATTTCGTAATTAATAAATATTATTATTTAGGCGAAATTTTAAGTTCCGTTATCGAAACTTCAATGACACACATCAGAATATAGTTTATTTAACTGGTGTATCAGATGAAACTGCTAGGAAACGAAATATCTCTCTTTGTTAATTTAGGACCTACGTTTATTTATATGAAGCAATACTTGCCTTAAAATGTAATCTTCCTTTCAACCATCTACCTTTGTGCGATATTGTATTTCCATTTTCATCCGCTGTTAACCACGTGAATAGGTGCCGATTAGATCCATATAATGTAACCAATCATTTCAATACGTCAAAACCTGTACGCACTGCATTAATTATTGAAGCTGAAGTAAAATAGGCTCGTTTATCAACAGTTCGCAGTTTCATACGCTGATAATTTCCCTCTAACACTTTATACGCTTAAATTAACAGAAAATAACTGGTCTCATAAAAGACTTTTAGTAATATTAAAATTTGTATTAATGTCAATTTTTACAATAATTAGCCAATTAAAAATAACATTTTCCTAGTAAGTGATTTAATTTCATCGTACACTAATGCAGATACATCGCGTGTTTACATTCGCCATGCTGCCAGTTTAAATACACGGAAGTGGTGGAAGTAATTAATTATGTTGGAGCGATCATAAAACCCAAACATTGCCTAGAGCGAGGCCTCGTATCTCACTCGGTGGTACTGATTTTTTGGAACACCATCTACTAGGATCGATATCGAAACTCAATGATTGAACGGTCGAGTAACTTAAAATAAACATCCATAGTTGCGTGCGGACTAAAGTTATCTTGTTGGGAAATGGATCCTGTATTCTCAGACAACAAATGTCGCGCATGGAAATACAGAAAGTCTTCAAATTAATGCTGTGGATTCAATGACCATCGTATCACTCCAATTGCGAACGACAAACACGTGTGATTGATAGCTAGAAGTGTGTGAATTTCACGAATTCATTTAGCAGCAGTCCACACTGTATAAAAAATTCCTACGGAAATATTTAATGTTCACATAATAAGGAAATAATACCACATATCAATCTGAAAATATACNTCGTATCACTCCAATTGCGAACGACAAACACGTGTGATTGATAGCTAGAAGTGTGTGAATTTCACGAATTCATTTAGTAGCAGTCCACACTGTATAAAAAATTCCTACGGAAATATTTAATGTTCACCACATATCAATCTGAAAATATAGGGATGTTGATAATCACTACGATACAAAGTGGGGAACTTCCATATGATTTCGACTCTTTCCTGAGCAGTTACCACGGATGTAGTGGGGTGGAGAGTTATGGGTGGCTCTAAACATAGGGGTCTTGAGAGCCGTTGAGGGTGAAGCAAGGTGAGGATAGAGCAGCGCCGGAATGAAAGGGCGTGGTAAACGGGAGATCCCCGAAAAAAACAGCCGACCAGCGGCTGGCCTCCCACCAAGGCGGGGTCGCTCCCGGATTTTCGAACGGTGGGAATAGCGCCGGACGATGCCGCTTCAATAGAATGGGACGTGTGTTGCTGTAAACTGAATAAAGTACTACAGTACTCACCTGCGGACGTTCAAACTCTGATAGGATGATAATCCCATTCCAGAAGAAAATTTTGATTCATCGCTAAAGACACGACGCAGCGATTTAGTTGCATTCCTCGTTGCTGTCTCCTGACACCACTGCAAACGAAGAAGACGATATTGAAGTGTCAATGGAGATTAACCCCGCCATCTTGGACTTATGGATGTTTCGTCACAACTTGCAGATCAGATTTTGTTCTATGATTTACTGCTCGACAGAGTATAAAGCACTGAATTTTACATTTTTCGAGGCGGTTTTTGCTTGACTGCTGCTGTTAGGATCATTTATATAATCGCCCGCTAGGAAAAATCACTAATTTATTCTCGGCTCTCACAAATTAAAGATTCGTATAGCAAGAAAGCTGTGACAATTTCATAAATTTCGAGAACCTGTTATTTACTGTCTGGCGTGCAAAGCTTTCGTAAAACCTCTTGTAATGGAACCTAGCCCGAAAATTTTGATAAATCCAAGATGGCAGGGTCTGATCACTCTTAAGTTAAGAATTGCTTTTTTTTTTTTTTTTTTGGGAGGGGGATGGGGGAAAGAATAACCTTTATACAGATTTTGGAGCACTGAACGCTATGATACCTTCCTCATATTATAACGGCAAACGTGTAATACAGGCGTAGTGTGAGTATACATCGCATACGTATGACCATCTTTCGTTTACTTGTGGTGATATAGGGCGTTCACAGTAAAGTGAGCACCTTTGCAACTAATCATTGACAAAAATCACTGCCTATAACCACATATGTGCCACAGTACACACTGGCGTGCAAGCTCCCAGTTAGGTTGGCAGCGAATTCATAAAAAAATTGTTCTAATAGTTGACGTATTGAGAGTGAAACGTTTAAATTTATTGCTACTGAAATCAACTTTTCTTGTTTTATGCATATAAGAGCAAGAATTGGCATTTTATTGACATATTCACTTTTCTGAAAAAGGCAATGATTTCACATGAATGGCGTATGAATAATGTAAGAGGGTCCATGGCAATATTAATCTTGCATGCAGCGGTAGGATACAAAAAAAAAGTAAAAGTAGATCTCGCACTGTAAAAAAAATTGGAAATTTACCTGAAGTTAGTGAGGTAATATTCCGTATATTGTAAAGAAAACACACTTTTCTTTACATGTGAGGTAAAATTACATAAACGTGGCGTAAAATTCACCTATCACTTAAGTGTAAGGTAAAATTTCGGCATGACATCGCAGAACCTTTATGCGCATCTGTTGAGCATTATGTCAAGATGATAGAAAGGAAATAAGACGCCATGTTAGAAACATTGCAGAATTTAAGTTTGATAAAGTAGGCAAAAAAAATTTTACTGATTTTTTTCTTTAAAAAAAAGTACAAAATACTTTCAAAAAACATCATAAAGTGGAAATTCTATCCATAACGGAACATAAATCCATGAGAGGACGTGAAAATGAACACATAAAGTGAGTGTAGAATTGAAGGTTCGTGGTAGCAAAGCGGTAGTATTTCGGCTTNAACCTTTATGCGCATCTGTTGAGCATTATGTCAAGATGATAGAAAGGAAATAAGACGCCATGTTAGAAACATTGCAAAATTTAAGTTTGATAAAGTAGGCAAAAAATTTTTTACTGATTTTTTTCTTTAAAAAAAAGTACAAAATACTTTCAAAAAACATCATAAAGTGGAAATTCTATCCATAACGGAACATAAATCCATGAAAGGACGTGAAAATGAACACATAAAGTGAGTGTAGAATTGAAGGTTCGTGGTAGCAAAGCGGTAGTATTTCGGCTTNAAGGACGTGAAAATGAACACATAAAGTGAGTGTAGAATTGAAGGTTCGTGGTAGCAAAGCGGTAGTATTTCGGCTTACAAAGATGTATAGTATGAGTCGTTTGAGTTCGCGAGTTCAAAACTCGATATGTTGGTATTTTTGACACATATGTTTTTAATTAATAAACGTTATTCAATTTACGGAGTAACTAAAAATCATGAAAAAGTATTTGCTGTGACAGCTACTAAATCATATAATTCTGTAGATGGCACCAATTTGGTATTCATTTAAACTATATAATATAACTAGTTGTACAAATCTGCCGTAGATTAATAAAACTTTCAAAAGGTAATTTATTTTTNATTTAAACTATATAATATAACTAGTTGTACAAATCTGCCGTAGATTAATAAAACTTTCAAAAGGTAATTTATTTTTTTTAAACACTTTTTACACATAAAGTTTAAAATTTAGCCGTTCTATTCCTGTATTTAATTTGTGACAAAAGTTCTCTAGACTTCNACTTTTTACACATAAAGTTTAAAATTTAGCCGTTCTATTCCTGTATTTAATTTGTGACAAAAGTTCTCTAGACTTCAAAAACTAAATGTTTGTAGGCTAGTTCGATCAACGCTATTTATTTATTCCGTCTCTATTCTTTTGAATTACATTTACAGACTAAAAAAACACTTCTGTTTACCAAAGAATACGTTTTAAAATAGCCACAAACTCGCAGTGTCTACGAAGTCGCCGTGGTGTGTTGGTTAGTGAGTGCACTCCTCTACAATCTCAAGGTACATTGGTTCGGTGCCAACTTCCTCCAACATAATCAGCAAATTTCGGATTGTCAGTTGGGAAGTAAGTAGCTGTGTTCAAGACTAGGTGATTTGGTAAAATCTATTCCAATCGTTTGTGGCAGTATGAAGTTTCCATACAGTTTACGAATTTTCCCTCAATTGTGATAGAATTTTCCCTTACAATAGTAAGGTAATTTTCTGCTACCTTCAAGGAAAAATCTATTATAAGTTAAGTATTTGTTTTTGTAATTTTTCTTTACTTTAATTGTAATTTCCTACCATTACATTTAAGGGAATTTTCCTTNGTTAAGTATTTGTTTTTGTAATTTTTCTTTACTTTAATTGTAATTTCCTACCATTACATTTAAGGGAATTTTCCTTAAAAAAAAATTTTCCAGTGCAGATGGGGTTTCTAAAGGGTCCAAGTAACTATGAACAGCCTTTTCTAGCATAATATAATACACGGACAATTGAGCACTTTTGAAAGCCCTGCTTACAGGATATACTTTTCTTCTCATTCTGTCATATGTAAAATTAACATTGACGTGGGCCGTCTTACTTTATTTATGCTTCATTCAAGTGAAATCGTAGAATTTTATATAAAAATGAATGTTTTAATAATGTGCTATTTGTGCTCTTGTGAGTATAAAACAAGCAGCACGGACTTCAGTAGATATACATTTAAACGTTACACTCTCAATACAAACTCAAATCGTGGAACCGTTTTTCTTAATCCATTGCCAGTGTAACTATAGACTGTTAACGATTTTTTAAGCACTTTTGAAATCAACATTTGGAAAATTCCACTGCTCCTACCTGCAAATAATTTAATGTGTACACTGACAGCCAAGCCCCTAGTAATGTTGGTAACGATGGAGGGAAAGTAGTCCCATGTCTTAACGTTGAATTAAAAGTACGAAGTAAACGTTTGCACATATTAAAATATTTTTTTACTTTCTTTTCTTAATGCATTTAAGTGTAATAATCAGCACATTAGTAAAATATGTCCTTTCATTATAATTAGACGGTTTAATTTGTCTGATGAATGAATAAAATGCTGAGGTCCATGGCAATGTTAATTTTATATATAGTGGAATAATGCGCAATGCACATAAAAGGAGATCTTAATCGAGGCTTAATCGAGGATTTCAAAAAGTCCTCAGTTTACAGTGAACAGCCTTTAGGAGTCTGATGCGAGTGTGTACTGTAGCATAATACGTAGTAATGTGCAGTATTTTTTTTTTTCAAAAAGTGAATTCAAAATCGCTTTCTTTACCGTGAACAGTTTTTACAACAGTACACTGGCGGCATCGTGTGGCTACATGTGCTACTTTTCATGGCCGAGTGTCCGGGAGCCATGTTAAATTAAGCAAACTCTCTCTTCGCGCACACACAGGTGTGTTTTCTCACGAGTGTTAACGTTCTTTTACAATATTTCCCGTGGCCTGACTGATCACATGACTCGTCACCCATTGAAAATTTGTGTGACAAGATGGGACACCAGCTTTATCCATGTTGAAGAGTTCTTGACTTGGGGCATGTTTTGCAGCAGTGGTGGGAAAAGCTTCTGTCGGTTGACGGACTCCACGCGCGTCCATATCAACGTATTAATACGGGCGCAAGGAGGCCCTAAGGTGGTTTTATAGTAGTCTCTTTTTTTGCCGAAGATGTGCAGAACATGTACTATAATATTATTATTTTTTTCTGTAACATTACACTTGTTATAGTTTAATTCAGAGGTTATATTTAATACGATACTTTTAATGGGAATTTATTCGTATGAAGATCAGACCTAAGATTTCTTTAGGTCCTCTTCCTACTTCGGACTTCGTCTTCAACATGTTAGATAAGGTTTGTTTGGAAAAAAGTGAAGGAAATTTGTATAACACAACAAAATGTTATTTGGCACCTATGTAATCTGAATTTTCGAAAAAGGAGCAAATGTTCTTTCATTGGAGATTGTGTTGCTGAGTGAAAGTACAAAATAATCTATACCGTAGATAACAACTAGCGCTACGTCTTTAGAAGTGATGATGTGACATATATGAACTAGCACTTTTATAATTATTTACGAAGCGTATTTGTCTGTTTATTGCAATTTTAGTTTATAAATGTTAAAGAGCGCTCGATAACACATGTAACGTACGTGTGAGTTATGAGATGGAGATGGACAGTGACGAAACACAAGAATGGAGGAAACCAGAGTTGTCCGAGTAAACGCGTCGTTTCTCACCTGCGAAAAGTGGGAGGGTCCCCGCTACAAATCCAACCCAGATTGCCTTGTTGCGAGGCCGGCCGGCTAGCCACGTAACCAACATGACCTCTTCATACCAAGAAATTTCGGTCGTGTTACAAACGTTTGTTAACTTTCCGTATTCAAGAAATATTGACGCGGATGCGGGCTGCTTTCCCCTAATCGTCAGCCTATACGCAACTCACATCGTAACATATATGGGTGGAAGGGGGTCACTCCAGCTCACTCGCTTGGTTTTACTTTATACTAGTAGACTTCATTTTATCCATTTCCTTTTCTGCGCCACTATGCGAGAGGCCACGAAAGACTCTTAGGACTACAAACTTTTAACCATTTACTTATACTTAAGGGGGGAGGGTTACCCAAATCATAAATAAATGAATTTAACTACTTATATCAAGAGTCACATTCCTATTTAATAAGGTTTTAAATTAAAGAGGACACTTTACATTAATAAATTACAAATCTTCCTCTGGTTGAAAAACAATTAATTAAATTGATTTAGAGCCATTCAAATCTAAACATCAGTTTCACGCTACGTCACTGGACAAAACACTAATTATCTACATATCGCGTACTCTGAATGCCGTTGCCAAGGGGAGACCGTAACTTAACACCTTAACTGAAATTAACAGGAGGGGGTCTTACAATTATCTAAACTTAATCAGGTTCTACATTACGGTTTTCTACGACCCACGATGACCTCGTGCCCCTCTCGAACCTCGAGACGGGGCAACACCTCCAAGAGCTGGATCGGCCGCACATCGCACTAAAGCCTACGCTGTGATGCCTAAGTCGCCATCTTGCGCGTCACCACCGACTTCCTCGTATTTGGCGGCGCACTCCACGAACTCGCAATACATGACCGCGCCCTAGGCTAGACCGATGCCTAGCCTAGGCTTAAAACTTTGTCCCGAACTCAGACCAGCACCCAAGCGTCCGCACTCTGCCTAGACTGGTCAACGACTCTCTCGCGACTCCAAACGCGGCCCGCAACTTCTGACTGGCGATACCACGGCCGGTGAACTCGGAGCCCCGGGCGCACACATTTTGAAATAGACGGGCCGCACCACGCCAGTTAAAGTGCACGATTCGCGGAAGTCAACAGTTGAACTCCCGGACACCCCATGTCCTCCGTAAATCGTCAGCTCAATGTACACGAAAATGCCCCTGGTTACTGTAAAAATTTCCGGGTCCCGCACTTCCTCTGTTGCGGCAAAGAAACTACAACACAGAACTGCAACAATCCAAATGTCAAAATTTGAACCTGACAATATTTTACGTACTCCTGATATGTATTAAGCCAGGTTTTATAAGGATAAAATATAGTGTCAAATGCGTATTCTGAAGTAATCAATGTGTTTGTGATTGACGTTCATATTCATACAGAAAATGAATTGATATTATTACATGGACGCCTGGGGGGCGTATCTGAGTTCGTGAGAGATAGAGGTCTTGATAAAAAAAATTTACCAAATTTGATTTATTATTTATTTACACAGCTATTATTTACAGTATTAAATTAACTGTTTCTCCTATTACTCTTTTTATTTAACAGTGAGCGCAATAGTTAATGTATACGTCAGCTCTTATTAACGTCCTTCTTAATTGTCTCTGTTTGGTTACAGTCAATTAACCCATACTCATCATTAACACGTGTTAAGTCTATCTGTTACCACCATTAGTAATGTCTATCACTCATGCATCTAGTCGACCAGTCCAGCCGGCCAGCCGGACACTTCACTGCTTGATACTCGCAGTCGCATATGATCGATTATAAATTATGAAGCCGTCTTTTTTTTACACCAAAAATATCAGTTCAGGTACTATTTTTGCATACTTCACAAAGTGCTAAAATTTCCTTTTAATCAACCTTGATCAGGATTTTTTTNCAGTTCAGGTACTATTTTTGCATACTTCACAAAGTGCTAAAATTTCCTTTTAATCAACCTTGATCAGGATTTTTTTAAAATCTCAAACAAGAAAAGAAAATTTATAAGAGTATTTTCACTGTGTGTTTGCGAATCCAAGTATGGGCACTACCGAACGTTGTAATCACAAATTATCCCCATATAGGAAAAACAATTTTTTAAACACCTTTAAATTGCGTGCGTGATTTTCGAGCCGTTCAACATAACCATTAAAGCATTTTGGGGAATACTGTATTTTTTAAATACACTAAATATACCTACGACACAATTATAGCGGTTTGCATTTAACTTTGCAAAAGTCTTTCAACTAGTAAATTTCTACTCACCACTTACAGTCCGATGTTTGAACTCACGCTGACAGACCTCCTTGCATACGGAAATGGTGAGCATTCCTGCTCTTACCAAGGTTGTCCCTACCATCCCCTTTGCTGTGTCTCTAAAGTTTAAAATCTCCAAGTACGCGGAATACATCTGTTTATCATTATCATCTCAATTCACCAAGTCTTTCACTCACAAAATATTAAAAACGTATATTTTTTATTGTGTAACTTCTTTTGGCTAGTATTATAATTATAAAACGAAAAATATGCCTCGAAGAGAAGTTATTTTTATTGCAGCTGCTTTCCAAAGTATTAAACTTAGTGTTCCAATGGCACACGCCCTCAAATTACTTATGTGACTATGACAAATTCTATTGCCATGAAAGCAGCATTTCATTCTGAAATAACAAACATAAACTCTCATCACGACACAGGCAAAGCAGAAGAATAGGTCATAAGGATCCGCTTGCCAAGGTTGTCAATATGATTGCCCTCAGAGAACAATGGACGGAGGCGCCAGTGGCCTAGAAACAGAGAGATGCGTGAGAACGTTTTCACGCTCTGATTTTGTGGGTGAGATACATCATTGCATTTGTACCCTCCCACCACCACCACCCCACTTCTCCCCGACCCATAAGAATATATATAATTATCACGTCTTTTAATACTTAAATAAATTGCGCAGACGTATCAATCTGAATAACAGCTAAATTCCATTCAGTGCTACAGCAGAACATATGATTGAAAGAAAAAAAAATACCGGTACTGTGAAATATGATAGTTACAAATAAACATTTCATATAAGGGGGTGAGAACGTCTCCCGAATACTCTTTATCATTACTCTTTACTTGTCAGTAGCCTTTGGAAAAAATTTGTTTAGTGTTTCTGACTTGGGGTCTCAACCTTTAACCCCCTCTCAGTCGACCTCCCGTTGCGCCGCCGGTCTGTGGTGCGGGAGGGTCTGGGTTTAAATCCTAGGTAAGACATGGGTGTTAGTTTAAGTGATGTTATAAGTTAGTTCATAAGCCGTTCCCTGATAAGCATGCAGGCATAAAACCCGGGGACGTTAATAAGTCCTTTCCAAACCAATCCAATTACACTGTAATGTAACCCGTCTCCCCCATTTCTCTCACCAACTTAAAAGTGATCCAGTGCCATTGNACCAATCCAATTACACTGTAATGTAACCCGTCTCCCCCATTTCTCTCACCAACTTAAAAGTGATCCAGTGCCATTGGACGAAGCCTAAAAAAGATATATATCAGACTTCCGTGATATATCAGGGAGGGCAGGTATAACATCAGAATGTATCGGTGAATTGCCTGGCATTTCAATAGCTACGGTTGCGCTAATTAGAGTAGGTAGCGGCGGCATGCATGCGAACTTCTTTGTCAGCGCGCCGAGGTAGGAAAGCTGTTGGCGCCGAGAGCAGACTCGCTGGTGAGGACGACTTGCGTGCGGCGAGGCCTAGTGAAGTGCACCAGAAGAAGTTGGAAGGGGGTAGGGCTGCAGGAAGCCTCTGCTCGTGTCCGGAGAAGGTGAGGAAGAGGGCGTGTGTTCCGGCGAGCCGGTGGTGTCGTTGTTTCGCGGTCCGCTGGCCGATGACAAGTACATGCTCGACCGGAGGCAGTCGCCATTGTGTGCCGTCCTGCTGCCTGGTCATTTTCCGGCTTGTTTGGCCCGCACAATGGCCTTGCTCCAGGAAGCGGAGGGGGCGGGGGGAGGCTGCTGCTACGAGGCGGCGATCAGATGGGGACCGCGTCAACCCACACCATACACGCGCTGCCCAAAGCCTCTCCGATGTCGTCCCATGGCACTGCTCGTGTTTTGCCCCCGAGATGGGGCTGACTCCGTACCGCGCTCATCACTGAGTACCTCGCCAGCTACAAGGACCCACCTCCCTCCTCTTCCATAACTCATTCACCGCTGTTATGTAGCATTTTCGCGTCACAAATTTGAGAACCCATAGGTACTCACGGTACGACACAGGGATGGCACAAAAATGGACTGAGGTTTACTAGTAAAAGAAGAAATTATGTACCTGCTCCTGTTTTACTTATTACAAAAACAGCATAAACGATAAAATATTAAGTACACTCGTGGTGTAACGGAAGTTTTTATCAAACACAACATAATAGTCGTAAAATATATTATCCATGGGCGATAATTGAGGAAGTATANGTAACGGAAGTTTTTATCAAACACAACATAATAGTCGTAAAATATATTATCCATGGGCGATAATTGAGGAAGTATACAATAACATATTTTCTTTAAACAATAGTTTTATAAAACGTTTATTTTTTGTTTGCTATAAAAACAGATAAATAAATAAATATAATATTTTTTCTCTCTTACAAAGACATGAGTATTACATTTTTTCTTTGTTTAGAATATTAGACAAATTACTTGTGAACAAACTCTAATNCTCTTACAAAGACATGAGTATTACATTTTTTCTTTGTTTAGAATATTAGACAAATTACTTGTGAACAAACTCTAATCTCCGTTTTTTTTTGTTATTATATTATTATATTATATGGCCATGACTATGTCGTCGGGTACCCATGATCGCTTCATTTGAAATATAACAATACTGCACATTTTCCTTTACCTCATTTTTTTAATTTTAATTGAGTAGAAGACAAAAAAAATATTTCATACTTGATTAGTCCAAATTAAATTCATTAATTAATTATTGAACAAAATATGTCGCGTCAGAAGACTGAAAGTTCGGAGTACTCTCGAGCACATACAGTAGGCGAAAATAATTTTGAGGTGCCTTGTTGGTCGAACTTGAAATTCTGACTTCACTGCGGTGCCGGCCGAAAGAAGTTGAATCATGGCCAAAACGGCCATGCCGTGATTTGGTATGTGCCTCACATCACAAGGAGGATGCAAAGGTTTGCCACAAGGTTAAGCCATATCAGGCAAACCGGGGAACCGCTGTACAAAAACAAACCAATTCTTTAAAAAAAAAAAAAAAAAAAAAAAAAAAAAAAAAAAAAAAAAANTCTCAAGGATGATGAAAGATTTCACAAGTTATTAATGTAAGCTGACTACATGCTGTATGGCGAGAAAGCGAAGAAGGAAGTAACTTGAGCGGAAACCTATATATACCAAGTTATACTCAGGACTTCATGGTCTCGTGCGACTAATCGATACATAAGTCGTAAGTCATGAAAGACATATAATAATTTACAAAATACGTTTTTCATTTGGATAATTGAAAATTAAGGATTTGCACAATATTATGTATGTAAATAATTAATAGACATTAAGAAAATTACTTTTTAAACAAAAGTGTAAAATAAACATAAATATATTTAAACATTACACAATTTCCAGATGATAAAGTTTGTTTTACAACTTCAACGTGAATAAACAAAATTATTAAGTATGACTAGAGCACGTTCCAATATAAAAATAAATTACTTAGCGAAATAGCACATAAATACGAGAGAAATTAATGAAATTGTATAGACAAGAAACAAGTGCCAACATATCTGGCACACCACGCACCGCTGGCGGTCTACATGTCTTGCATATCTGCAGGAAAAAGGGGATAATCCTTTTTTATATATAACCACCCTCTCATGATACGCAGTCTTATACACCGACATGCGCGAAACATCTGTATTATAAACAAATTATGTGTATACTGCATTTTTTATTTGTCCAAAATTGTATATTATGTCAATAATATAAACCTGTGATGTCGGGGCCACGGTTGTGAAGTGGTTAGACTACTCGCCTCTCACCTTGGCGTATCGGGTTCACTCCTAGATTTTCGCAATGTGGCAATCGTGCCGGACGATGCCACTGGTCGGCCAATTTCCTCGTATGATCTCCCGTTTCCGCCGGCGCTGCTGCATACTCACCTCGTTTCACTCTCGTCGGCTCTCAACACCTCGATGTTAAGAGCCGCCCAAATCTCTTCACTCACTCACTCACTTCGACAACTGAAAGATTACTTATGGAAATAGGTATTCGTCTGGAAATGTAATAACTACGCTCTTAAAGTATATGTGAATTATTTTTTGTTGTCTTTGAACCCTTTTAAAATACTTACATTCTCAAATATTCATTTGTTTAAAACTCGTTCCATGACGAGAAAAACTGGAAAGGAAACACAACTGACGGGTGTTAATACGTGTACACTTGTACAGGTATGTGTGCTTATATACAGGCAGAATTTTAACTCGATTAAAGACCTCCGCCTCGTGAAGATAGTTACGCTGTCTGTAAATATAGTTACAACATTGCAAAATCGGGCTCGCGAAGACGTAAATAGGTGTAGAGGCGGCGCGCGGGATCCGACAGCGCACCTGGCGGCGGAATCTCGCGGTTAATCCCCTGCGCACGTCGTACCGCGACCGCGCAGAGAAGTCCGCGGGCTTTATTCACAGGTCTGAAGACGTGACCTCAATTGCAGTGCGCACCGCCTCCACGCGACGACAAACAGCAATTCCCCACCCGTTAGCTCGGCACGCTTTCGGAATACAAGAAATTAGCTGCAGTCGCTCCCGCTTCCAGGATTAACCCACATGCAAATTGCGCAAGTTTTCTTGCGGAAGTTATGGCGGAAAGACGTGCCCCGTGGGCGATTTGCATCCATCCCCCATATTTAATAAGGATATATTTCCTGCAGGGTTATCTTTATTTAACTAACAAGCACGAACCAAGCAGTTAGCTCGTCGGCCGTCCCCCACAGTGATCCGAGCTCCAGTCCCGACGGAGTCACTCCGAATTCCTTCATGAAGTAAATGACGCATACAGGCACTCACATTTATATTCGGACACCTAGAAATTCATGAAAAATAGTTTTACAATTTCTCAAGTCAGTGGGCTTGGCCAGGTTGATTAAGGGATGGAGGTCACAATTAAATAAAATAACAATAATATTCTAATTCATTAAAAATAAATACAAGGAAAATACTCTCGGCTCAATATCTCACAGTAAATAGACATCCCTTGCTATTTACAAATAATTAATTCAGTCAGTACAATAACTTAAAAGATATAAATGTAATTAAGTAACATTCTAGTCAGTTTTAACTGTCACATAGTTTTGGATTGATTAATGAAATAAAATTTAAAATCCATATCACATGTTCATTCAGCCTCACCTCATTTTAGTCCAGGTCTCACCAGTCCGCAATTATCTAGAGTTCTCCGAGCGCCCTCATGCACAGTAGCCTTCACTCGTCGGGTTTCACGCCCTCTCGTTCATTATCACCACAAACATCTTGCCCACCGTCATCTCGCAGTCTCCCGTCGTCGTACGTCCTCTTCACCGATGTCCGTCACCGCACTCGACCTCGCCCGGCTACCACACTCGGCAAAATACTTGTACTAAAAGACTGCCATCCCTTGGACCGCTGCAATATTTATAGGGCCGTAGGCCATCTCCCAGAAATTTATCTAAATGCTGCGTTGCACGGAGGGTCCTAGATTCCAGAATTTTCTTGCGTATCCTCTAAACTCGTTGGCTTCAGCAGGGAGTGGAGGAGGAGCTGTGACGCCAGCCAGTTCGCCGCTCTAAATCATTTGCCCGGCTGCCGGGCGAGCGACAGTGCAGCGAGCAGGTCTGCCTGGGGGAAGGGAGGGTCGAGGTGGGTCCCTCCCCCCCCCCTTCCAATGTGGAGCTCACGTCTAGTGCGAGCGTCAGAGCGTAACAATACTTGCACATTCGCCCCAGCCAAAATCGTATTACAATTCGAGCCAAACACAAACTTTTCCGCGCAAATAAATAGTGTTTCTCCATTTACCGCCAGCTTAAAGGTGACCTCTTTGGAACACCAGCGCACTTTGTGGTGTAAATTTCCCCAATGCCAAACTCTTCCATGGGGAATCTCGTTTTTTCCCAACCTGGGTAGAACAAACCTTAACCTAAGACCGGCACCCCCAGCTCGGTGAAACTCAATGTGGGCAATATGAACCCCAGAATTTTAGGTTGCTTTTGATTAAACTGACTACATTACCATACCCACCACATCAAGTAATCCGACCGTAGAAATATAATAATTTTTACAAGAAATTTTAATTTTCAGCTTTTAATTCGTGGCAGTATAATTATCGTTAAAAAATATCATCAGGAACGTCGTGTAGACGTTCAAGGCCCTGACAATGGTCTNCACATCAAGTAATCCGACCGTAGAAATATAATAATTTTTACAAGAAATTTTAATTTTCAGCTTTTAATTCGTGGCAGTATAATTATCGTTAAAAAATATCATCAGGAACGTCGTGTAGACGTTCAAGGCCCTGACAATGGTCTAAAAAAAAATAGACAATCTACTTGCCAAAAGGGGTAACTTAAGACACTCGTTTCTGCGGAAGGTTTTTTGGGTTGCTCTATTGTGTGCTTAGACTAAGAGTTACAATTAAATTTGAGATTAGATGAGGAAATAAAGCAAAACGAAAGTGTTAGTTCTTTACCTACCCTTTATTTGGAGATGAAAATCAGTAACACAAAAAACTTGCTACTAACAGCACAGCGTGAAAAATAAATCCAAGCAATAAAATGTGAATTTTTCGTCATTAACGTAATTAAAGATTATATTATTTTATACTATTACTATTCGCGGTTTCTTCAGACTCTTAAAACATAATCCTGTACGTATGACGCATTTGGTAATTTCCTAAATATGTGATATATCGCAAGCGTTTTATATCTGTGTTAACAACCATAGTCCATTCGTGGTTACTTCCTACTTTTTTAGAACCTTGCTACAGTTCTACTTCCAGAATATTCCTTCGCCTCGTGCAAACAAAGCTTAACCTTGTCTAGAAAATTACACAAATGGGACTCCGCACCGCAGTTGTGCACACTCACTTTAATAATATTTTGTACAAGATCTATTTCTTACTAGGCATAACCAACATGCCTATTTTCTCTGTTTTTATTCGTATTAATTATTAATGAAATATTACAATTAATATATAAAATATAAGTTACAGTTCAGTTTCACAAAAAATGAGGTACTCTTATCTTAACAGAAGTATAAAACGCTTATGATCCACGACATATTTAGGAAACAATTAAACACGTCAGACATGGGGCGAATTTTAAAAGGTTTGGTCCAAAAAGTGTGGAGAAACCGTGAAAAGAGTATACCTTATTTTTCGTTAAATTAAATTTTTACTTACATTTACCTGTAAATTATAATATTTAATTTATAATCAATATAAATACAAACCGAAATAAAATAGGTATGTTGGTTATGCCTAGTAAGAAATAGTGCTCATGAAAAATGTTATCACAGTGTGTACGCATGAATACGGTGCACTGTCCCTTTGGTGTAATTTTCTAGATTCGGATAAGATTTGTTTACGGCGCGGAGGAATATTCTGGAAGTAGAACTTTAGCAGGGTTTCAGAAATGTGAGAAGCAACCATGAGCGGATTTTCCCTGGGTACGGCTATATCTCACATCTACAAGTGTCATGAAAAGGAAGGAGTAGCACGGGTTGACTTCGGCCCCACATGAGGTTCCCATCTAGTTTGTGGACCGTTTAGGACGTGAGTCTTAACCTGCGAGGGACGTCGAGAGGCTCGCATCCTGAGGGGCCTACTGATGCTCACGAGGTCGTACGAGGTAGGACTCGTGCTGGCAGTGGTTTAAATATTCGATATGGTGGTGGATGGTTTTTTTTTCTCTGTGCCCAGCGGGGCAGGTGGTTAAGGAGAAAAGCCTAGTGATGGAAGCAGATATGGTGCCCTGTGGGCCGGGACACCCACCGGCGGNGGGCAGGTGGTTAAGGAGAAAAGCCTAGTGATGGAAGCAGATATGGTGCCCTGTGGGCCGGGACACCCACCGGCGGTCCAAGGATGCCTGTGTCATTGGAAACAACAGACAGCGAACAACATTATTACAACGATTAAACACTAATGCCAAAGGTTAAGTAGGGTCGAGGAAGTTGTAATATATGCGTGTAAATATATATATATCTATAACATCACATCTATGATTCCAGACGGTTAGCTTGGAAACCTGGGTGAAGGGTTGTCGCGCACCTTGACCATTGCGCAACTGTTCACACCTGCATTGCACTTGCTACACGGCATCGTCCCGCTGCTTCCAGACCGCACACGCCCCAGCCCTGCCTGGAATGATCTGTCTGTAATCAGCATATTCCACGCGGGGTTCCGACCCGCTCGTTGGCAACATCGCGCAGGCCGAAGGGAGGAACTGCCATGACGGTGACCCACATTCACTGCAAAACTTCGCACGCGACAATATATTTTCCCTGTGTTTGAATGCAACTACGCCACTGTTACGCATACTCAGTTTTTAGTTCTAATTAAAAAATCGATTTTATTGGTAGCTGTGTGAGTTAAACGTTAGTTTCTGCTTTAATGGTAAGTTCTGATTCTATTTTGAAACGTGTACAATGCGACTTGATTAAAGTGGCTTGGAAATTATTTATGCTGCAGTTTTTTTTTATATAAAAATTTCTGAACGTGAACATTACCACACACTATATGATGAACTGGTGAATGTAATTTCGAACTGAGGCACCAAACGTAGTTCACACGTTTCATTCTTGCCATTTATTATACTGTAATAAACGCGATATCGAGGTAACAATGTTCATTTAGAAACTACGTAAAACTTGTGCTATTATTGAAACGCAANCTGTAATAAACGCGATATCGAGGTAACAATGTTCATTTAGAAACTACGTAAAACTTGTGCTATTATTGAAACGCAATAAAGATATTCAACTCAGCTTTCGCTGTCTACGCGGGGAATTATTGGATTACTAAGTAAACGAAGAAAGGAAANAAATAAAGATATTCAACTCAGCTTTCGCTGTCTACGCGGGGAATTATTGGATTACTAAGTAAACGAAGAAAGGAAACCGTAAGAGCGAGCTTTAACGCCCATAAGATGAGACATCTTTACTATGCACAACGCATTTTACTGGCATCCAACTAAGCTGCACGCAGCCACTATGTTAAAGGCCTTAACGGTATTCTGTTGTGATCTTTTAATGAAGATGAAGGTATACGCCATGCCTGTTAAGTAGTTTGAAAGTAGTCTGCATCCTAGAAACAAGCTCACGTCTCTGTACTTTGAGAAGGAGCAGCGAAATGTTAACACATATTTTCTACGAAAAGTTTCCATGTTACATTGCCGCCCATAGTCTGTGAGGTTCCTGGGCTTTCTTAGGAACAACTTGGTGTAATAACGCTCTTATTGTCATTGGTTGATGCTCTGTCATTGTGTACTCNCCTGGGCTTTCTTAGGAACAACTTGGTGTAATAACGCTCTTATTGTCATTGGTTGATGCTCTGTCATTGTGTACTCGCTGGACTGAAAATGTAATTAAATTACGTTCCTTGCCCGTGCCAAATAATACTTTCTGTTAATGTTATTTTATCTTTATAAAATTTATTTTCATCATGTATTATTTAAAAATGCAATGGAATGCATTAGAGCGAACACATCCAAAAAGTAAGTACGTAGCATCTTTTGTTAATGTTTAGTGGCACAGACTATATGATGCCTGAAGGTTAAGGGGTTTGCAATAATGTAGTCTTATACTGTTTCATTTTTGAAGGACGAATATATTGTCTGGAGTTAATACAAGAGCTACGTTCATGAACACTTGAGAGGTGTGGTACCTAATTTGACTACTCGTATTAACTGTTTACGACTTCGTGGTGCAGGGGGGCTTCTCTGGATGGTGATTGTATACTTAACTCTTGCTGGTATGATGTCAGCTGTGGAGGGTGAGCTCCGGCGATGGGCGGCCTTTGGCAAAGGCCCGCTGGGTGTCGTCGTCTCCCCTGGGCTGCTCTACTGACGTACTGAGGTACTGTTGTGGCCGGTAGTCCGATCTCCCGGCCTCTCGACGGACTGACTGACTTCTCTGGGCTCGGCAATAATCAACTGTCTGACCTCTCTGCGCGGTACTAATGAACTGCCTCCCACTTCTCTCGAAAAGGGGTTTTCATGCTTGCCAGCCTCCACCCTTAATTGTCAGCACGTGTCGCGTGGTGGGAGGGGGTGAGGGGGTGATGTGGTAGAATGCAGAACAATGCCTTTCAAAACACGTGTCCTGGTTCCTGAAGGGTTTGGGGTGGGGTGGGGGAAGGTAGCCCCTTGCCCCTAGCTTACTCTCGTCAGCTATTTCTGCTCGGTGCGTTTCCACATTGTCCTGTGGTTAGCTAAGGGGGGAGGGGGGTGTTCTCGGCACCAATATCCAGCTCGTCAGCTATTTCTTCCGCGGTGAGTGTTTTCTGAATTCAGGCGAAATACACATGATTATTTGATGATATACCGTGAAACCTCTGCGCTCCACAGATCTCACGGGCTGGCTAGAGGTGTAGGGGTGTGAAGGGGGTGGCCGGGAGGCCTACGTAGCAGGACGCGCAGCAAGACACGTGTAACTGCGATCCGTCACCTGCCTCGTGACACGTGTCTACTAAATCTCTACCCTGGTTATGCAGGGGGGGGGGTGGTTGTGCGCCAGCGTCGCTCTGTTATTCCTAAACAGTCACTCGTCAGAGCAATAAACTATAGAAAAAACAGAAGTGAGTTATTGGACAACTATAAATAATTGTTAAGAAAACTAGAGGACACCATAAAACCTGTGAATCAGTATTTAAAGCCACAAAAATATGAACTAAGTACCAGTATTATAATTTAATTAGACCTAGTACTACAATTAACTGTTGGAATCGTTAATAATATATATTTTTTGATGTATCAGTTCTAATTGATTTGATCACTTAATTTTTTGTCTACTATCAGTTCTTTACTTAAGAGAGAAAAAATACGCGAAAGTTGAAATTTCACGCCTAGAATGAATGATGATAAAAATAAATTATTTTCGGAAACTACTCGAGGATTTCCAAATTTTTTAAATCTTGATTTACAACATAACAAATGAGATGTACTATTCGCAATAAAATTGAACTGTTTGCGTCAAAGGGTATAGTTATTTAGCTCATTTTTGTTCAACTGAGAACTATTTCTAACATTGTTCCTAAACATCATACCTGGTGTCGATACTCAACTGTGGATTAATCTAGACGCAATGTTAAATACATACCCAGTTCATAACTAGATCACAGATATTAAAAATAAGGAGTTCACGAAAATCTCTTTTGTTTAGTCAGCTTAATTATAATTAGAAATTAGTCTTGCCATTTTTCTATTCTTGATCCGAGTTCTCAAGAAGAAGATTTTGTTGAAAAGTGCAAACATATATGAGAAACGTGCAAAGAAATAATGTTTTATCCGACATCTGTGTTTTGCAAATTATATTTATGAACACAAAAATTTATTTAACGTTCTGTAAAATTAAATTTTTCAACCCTACCTCAAACATGTTGTTGCCTCAATAAGCTTTGATTTACTTGATTTTGGCTATATAAAAAAAGTTATTTTTTATTAGAAAATCTCCTAGATAAAATTTATTCACGGTACGTATCTTTCCGCAACATATAAACTAAAATATTATTATTAATCCTTCGTGAAAAAAAAACGTGAGGAGACTAGACTCTATTAGCTGTGTTTTGCGCTGATCAGACAATAAAATGATACATATTTTTAATAACTAACAAACAAATATGTCTCCACCAGTGTTATCTACAAACGTAAATTTAAAAAAATAAACTTTGACTTTAAAAATAACACACCGACACAAAGTTTAACAATATTTTACATGTCCACTATTTCTTATTAGCCGTCACCAGCACATCACTGCCGTTACTGTTCATAATGCACTGTGATTATGACAAAATATTATTCATATACAATATTTAAATAAAAGTTCCATTTAATCAATAAAATACCGAAATATTGTTGAGAGCATTAAATATGTGAAGTATATTACTAATTTATTTAAAATAAAATAAACAGGCAAACGTGTTACACTTAAGGTGGTTTTTCAGAGATTTGAAGATACCGTGAATGGACTATACTTTAAATGTATTGCATAACACAAGGGGACACGTGTAAGTCGGAGCTGCATTGTGAAGTGATTGTTTGGAGGGCTGGGCCTCGAGCAGCAGAACGTGCTCCACGTGTACCGGAAGTCCGGGCGAAATTGCAAACCGCGATCGGTAGATGAGGGGCCTTGCAGGCAGGCAGGCGTTAATTACGAGACAATCCCGGCGAGGGAGCCGTCCCTTAGCGAGCGTGTCCACCTGGTTGGGAAGGTGTGAGGGCGCAAGGCTCGCGCTCCACACACGGAAAGGGCGGAAACCCCCCTCGTCGCAGCC